>NSJW01001010.1:0-600000 GCA_019955255.1 Castanospermum australe | reverse complement strand
CCATATCAGTAGATTCAGTTGAATTAAATAACATAACTTGTCACAGTTACTAACAATTTTTGCAAGTTTGGTCTAATATAACTTGTCACAGACTCACAGTTAGTAACAATTTTTGCATGTTTGGTCCGTGTGATTTCAAGTATCTTGCTTGGCTAACAATAACAAATAAACCAATTTGTGCAAATTTGGTAGTAAGTTTCAGATAGAATAGAACCAGAACACATACTCAGTGGCAACATAGGATACACAAATCAAAAGGAGAAGTATCAGAAAAAAATAAGAGCATATTGCTTACTAGGTAAGGAGAACGCTTGACCCTTGAGTTTGTGTTTTAGTAGTAGTCTCCTAACATTTTCATCCGGTAAAGGTATGTATATTCTCTTTACCTAGTAAACATTTCACAGTAAAACAGAGAACAGAGTTAGTAAAGAAGCAGCGTGGGGTTCAAACTCATTATAACTTCTATCTCTGATATGCAATTATGCATAGATTTCAAGGGGGAACAAATGGCAAGTATCTTTACAAAATATACTTCAAAGTGCTCTTTATTGGGTAATAGTTACAGGTTTCTCTACACTTAACACTTCAGAAAAGTTTTCGAAGGAATGGATAAAAGAGAAGATAAATGAGGGGGAACAAGTACATGGACGCCACATTGTCATGCAAATAAAAAATCTGTATAAAACAATCGCCAGGAACCTAATCAATTTGTCAAGTAACAAAGAAAGAGAAGTTCATGGTTTACTAATAACAGACATGGTACAATCACACAAAGGCCTTTATATAACACAGAAGATTAAGCGTTGCAAGTTGCAACAAATGGATGCTGTCAAACCTTCAACATAATATTATCAACCAGAAGGTTTCTCGTTTGTATGTCCATTATTAAACGACTATTCAATGCAGTATGACAGAATCACACTATTTATCAACACTTAAAGGTAGAACAACGACACTTCGAGGATTCTTCTATTAGAGGACATATAATAGCCATTTAATGAAATTTAAAAAATAAAAAACTTCATATCCCTCTATAATACTCCACATCAATGAGAAAAAGTGACAAAACATTAATTACTCTCCACTTAAAATCACATCAGCAACATGACATTATGGAATTATATTATATTCTTTGCACTTTCAGTTTAGGGACATTGAAGATAGTCTCACCAGTCTCCTAAGAACTGCATCATCCAATTCTTGGGGCTTATTGGTTGCACCTATATTCAGAAGGGAAAGGAAATTTATGTAAGTTTAAAGAGACTAATAGATACACAACCAAGAACTCATTTATTTATACACTCTAGCTCAAATGATATTGGCTAGCTGAAGTCATGTTTATGAAATAAAAGTAAAAAAAAAAATCTGATAAAGCAATCAATTTCAGATCTACAATAACTAATATTCAGACTTGCGTCCATCAATATACAGATATCACATTCTTAGGAGGCCAGTTTACAATGGCAACCAGGTCAACAAAGGAACTAATATTGTTCTCTACATAGTACATACCACATACTATGAGAGATAAAACTGAATTTAAAAGTGAAAAAGACTAAGGAGGGAATATAATCATTGTGTAATTGTACCATATTTCTGGAATGGTCCCAAAGCCAACCAACCATTATAATTGCAATATACAGGCTAAAAAACAAAATGACTTTACATTTGTAAAGCAGCTTTCAGAAAATTCAAGTTATAATTATTAATTTTTCATATTCCAACATTTCCTAGAAGTGCATTTTAATTTTTAACCATTAAATTTCATTTGCCAAAGGGGAAAACAGACCAGAAACTCCAAGTATTACAATGAAGCTAAACAGGAGCCCAGCTCAAGGTAGACATATTATTCTGCTAAGTACCAACGTAATAGATCTAAATAAGTCTCATTTCTAGAAAGAGAATTACTAAATATTAACAGATGTAGCGCTTACCAATGACAATCACAATATCATTAGAATTGGAGGTCACCCCATCAAACTGGATAAGAAATTCAGATTTTAATCGTCTGCTGGCATCATTCTCATTTGCCAACCTTGTTGACATAATACTATCAATCTGTTAGCAGTTACAAAATGAAAATATTATTGTTTGAAGTGGAGAAAGAGTTAACAAGCATGCAACTTTTTTTTCCTGTTTGATAGGCAAATCAATGCCTAATTTCTAAACACAAGATCCCATCCCATCTTACCCCCCCAACAACACCCCCCCCCCAAAAAAAGTGAACAAACTGAGAATATACTGTCGTAAAATTTTAGTGGTAAAAATTCAGCACAAAAGGATATTAGCAATTCAAATATAGAACTAGATTTACCTATTTAAATAGTAGGCTTCAGCAAAAGAAAATTAACAGCTCAAAAGAACAAGAAAATTAACAACATAGCAATCAACTATACAATTAGCCATCATAAGGGACTAGAATTTGGGAAATCAATGATAATGCTGGCAGAATGATGCTGGTCATGCAGAGTGTTAAATGAAAGTAGAGTAGCTTACGTGCATCATCAGTCTTAATACATATATCAAGTTATCATGATGTCACCCTACTTTTATTAGAAGATACAAATACCCAAGATAACTTTTTTCAAATTGAAAGCAAAGGGATACTTAGCCACCCCATGAAAAATCTGCTCTTTTAAGAATTATAGTCCAACAAAAATCAATTAGAGTTGAGCTCTGAATCAAGTGTCAAATGAAAATCCTTGAAATACCGTGGGCTTGTTCGCAGAGCTATTAAACAATTCCCTCAAAGAACTGATTCTAGAATAGTCAGTTGCTTCTTAAAAAGAGCTATGGCAAACATTAGCTTTCATTATAGTCTGTGTTGTCAAATTTAGTTACGGGAAGGGGAGAGCAATTTCTCCACTCTATAATAGAGAAAGATACCTCATCAATGAAAATGACAGATGGCTGTCTGGATATAGCTACCATGAATAGTGTTCGGACAAGCTTTTCACCTTCACCTACCTATTGAGTACAAGTTAAATGTGAAACTTCTCAACAAGTACATAAAAATAAGGAATATGGAATGACAGCCAACAAAAACAAGTTAGAGTACATATAGACACACCCATTTTGATGTCAAGGAAGCTGCAGAGACATTAAAAAATGTTGCTTCTGATTCTGAGGCCACTGCTTTAGCAAGCATGGTCTTTCCATTACCAGGCGGACCAAAGAGAAGCAAACCTAGAAAAACAAAGTTGAGCAGTTTTTTAACTTCGGCTTTTTCCTTCTACAATTTTACCATTATATAAAGAAATGTAAATGAGGTTCCAAGGCATTACCTCTAGCTGGCCTTCGAAGACCAGTGAACAAGTCTCTTCTCTTAGTTGGCAAAATAACCATTTCCATTAAAGCTTGCTTTGCCTTCTCAAGACCAGCTGCATTTCCACACTAAGAATCAAACAAGTGATAACAAATATGAAAGAGAGACGCCAACGTATATAGATTATTACCAACATCTTCCCATCTAACAGAAGGACTTCTATCTACTATGGCAGTGTTAATCATTTCAACCAGTTTTGCGTCATAATTTACACCAGGCGCTTGACTAGATTTTGGGCTTCCGATTTTATTCACCTGACTTGTTTTTCGAGGATACTTCTGTAACACATCTTTTCTAGCATTTGATGATGTAATTGAAACTGCAGCAGTTTGTGCATGGTTTGAGGTGCTCTGCAAACATATTTGTGGAAAATAAAAGAAATATAAAGGTTAATTATAATCATAAAACTAGCATCCTAGATCCCAATCTTTGGCAAAAACATTCCATAGTTGTAAGTTAACAGCCTTGCTGAAAAGTCCAAATGCCGTGAGCATTAGCCAAGAATCCCAAAACCAAAGTACTATCGTGTCACAAACAAATTTTATGCAACAGAGTGAAACAAACATTATGTCATAAACAAAGTAGGATTAACTGGTAATTTTATCAGCTATTTTCACAGAAAATGTAATTAACTATAACTTATACTGTTATAAACTTATACATGCGTAATAGCAACATATATCTAATATACATCACTCCAAGTTTGACCCACTAGTACTGCTGGTTGCTAGGGTGCTGAAAGGACAATTATCCATGACTCAGATTATAAGAATATATTTACTTTCTAAAACGACAAGAAAACCGTCTATATGGAAGTCTAATCCGAAGACAGGCATTTCTAATACAAAATACAACAGCAACAGACAATGTATTTCCTATAATGATATTGCATAACACTCATTCGTCAACCAAAAGATGTTTAGAATTTAGAATCAGAAAGTAAAAAAATTAAGTACTATCACTATGCAAACCACTTTAACTATTTTAAGAAGCACTAACTACCTTGAGCAAACAAAGGCCAAGATAGAAAACTCCGTACTAACAGTTTAGGTAGATCATAGCATACCTGATTGGCAGATAAGCTACCTGAAACGGTAAAGAAGGAATAGGAGGAATTAGAGGATAACCAAAAAAGGAAAGCTATCTCATAAATTCATAATTGGGGGAAAAATGAAATACAGGTGCTCAAACAAATATAAACCTGCTCTTCTACTTAGAGTCTGTAATCTCTCAGAAACTTGACCCTGCCATTTCGATATTTTTTGACGATATGATTGCACCTTCGCTTGTTCACTGTCACAGAAGAACCCACAGCTTTCAGTAAGTAAACAATAAAAACACCAAATAATAAGGATGCTCCTTTGTGATTAAATCACTGAACTTCAGTGCAATTTGGAAGCTGAAAAAAAATGCTGAAAATGCAATTTGCAAGATTTAAATTCTGCCCATAACATAAAACGAATGCATACTTGAGAACCCCATTTACCCATTTTGTCACTTTCTTCATTTTGATCAGCAACCCAATACAATTACAAAGCACCCGGTACAGAAAATTCACGCAAAATAGATAAATTAGCGAAAAATTCAGAACCTTGAAGTGATAAAGGAAGGGACGGTAGTTGAATTGGCTTCAATGAGAATCCGTTGGGCGTTCTTGTAGTGAAGAACAGCATCGTCGATCAAGCCCCACTCCTCAGCCCGAACAGCCTTAGCAATCTCTTCCTTGGCCAAATCAAAGTATCCTTTGAGCTTGTAAGCGACCCGTTCGTTGGAAACCGAAGGAGAAGCTACGCCCTCCACTTTTGAAGCAGGGGGTAGATTCGGGTGAGAATCATCGGAAGAGAAGATGGAGCTAAGCGAATCGATGAATCCCTGCAAGAAACTCATTCTTCAAACCCAGTTTTCATGTCCTCTGCTCTACGAAGCGATTCCAATCAAGCCAAGTTGCAAAGCCAATTCGCTTCGAAATGAAATCTTGCGAGCTGTGTCTTTGCGTGCGTTTACGCAGGAGAGAATAGGGGATTCTCTGGAAGTTTGATAAATAAGTGCTTATTTTTTAAAGTAAAAAATGTTTTAATAACCAGTCAAACCAGACTGTTTAAGAAACATTTAATATTTTATATATGAATAATTATTTAAAAAAATGTATTAAATATTTTCAAAATTTTTAAAATGTTAAATATTTTTTATTAAATACTTTTTATTAAGACTAAAGTATTAATTAATTTTAAAAAAATTTCATTAATTTTATATTAATTTTTAAACAATTTTAGTTATATTTTTTTAATAAATTATTTTATTATTAAAGTTAATTTTAAAAAATTTATAAGTTAATTGTATTAATTTTTAAATAAAAATTAATTTAAATAATTAAATGATCTATTAAAATTATGATAAAATTAAATTTTTTTAAAATTAATTTAAAATTAATTTAAAATTAATAATTTTTTTAAAAATTAATTTAATAATTTAATCTTTTAGTAAGTATTAAATTTTTTTTAAAACATATTTTAAAAGAATATAATATTATTGAACATTTAAAATTATATATTTTAATTAATAATAACTTTAAAAAAGCATTAAATACTTCTTAAATTATTTAAAACATTAAAAGCTTCCGTTATTCGTTTAATATTTTTAATTTTAATTCCTTAACTGTACTTGTTAACAAATGCAAAAAAATGTTACTTAAGTTAATAAAGATTACTTTCAAGAAATTTATACATCCATCGTCAGACAATATTTGTATATTATATTACATTGTTAATGTGATATGCAACAAGTGAAGTGGTGCAAAAATATTATTAGTGTATCTAAGAATTTTTTCAAATTGCCGGTACCTTAGTTGCCAAAATTTTATTTATTGTTGATTTTTGTTTATGCATTTAAAGTATTTATTTTGATAAATAATACATAATAAATATTTGACAAATTATTTAAAGTATTGATCCCTTTAAAAGCACAAACACATGCATGTTTAAATTAACTTAAGTTAGAATTTGAATTTTCTAAAGCCAGAAATTTTTTTAACAAATTATAATTTATTATTAATATGTTTATATTTTATCAAATCATAAATTATTAATATTTTAATCAAAGGTTATAACAATCGCACTTTCCTCTCTCTCCTCATTTTAAATAAATCAAATTTATTATTTTATACTTTAAAATTTTTTTTTAGCCAAAATCACTTATTTTAATTATAGATTTTTATGAAAATAAAGTAAACTAATCCAAGTTATCATTAGTATGATTTAAAATAAACTGAATAATATACGACATGTTTGGATTAATTATATTTTATTTTAGAAATGCTTATAATTAAAATACTTAAAGAGAAAGCTTTTGGCTGAAAAGATTTTTTTATTATAAAATAAACTAATTAAAAATATATAATAAATACTTCTAGAAAATACTTAAATTAAAAATATGAGTGTTTGAAACTGCAATAATTCATTAAAATCAATATAATAATTAATAGAAGATATAATAAATGCATCTATCAATAAAGCTGATTTCACTTTTTAACTATTGCACAAACTTCATTTCTACATAAAATTATTTTGCCTCCAAAGATGCTGGGATTTTACTCGAGAGGCTACTTCTTGATATGAAAAATACTGGCACGAAACAAGTGGCTGAAGTTTCTGACACAAAACAATGCACAAATTATTCAAAAACAAGAAAAATAAGAACCTACCGAGTTAAAAAAAAAAATAACCTGGGTTGACTGGAGTTTTTAAAGCATAAAACTAGATCTAAGATGTATCAAAATAAATTTAGATGGTTCACAAATGATCCAGCCTCATGGCTAAGGTCTTGGTGCACAAAATAGTCGCTATACCCATGCAGAACCAAAGCCAAACACAAAAAGAATGCAGCTCACCTTGGGATTTAAAAATACCAGCAGAAGTTAGGTTTTTGATGCACAAAAAGTGTATGTAAACATACTTCAAATATGAAATTTGAGGGATCTCCTGTTTTAAATTCCATAGGCAAGATGCTATAATCACTCTCAGTTTCAGTATGTGTTTCTTCTCTTTCAACTCTATATAAAGCAAGGATAAAGCTACTCACACCATTTTATTTACACATTTTCTCCTACCTCTTCATGCTTGCCAGTAATGTATGTAATTTGTGTTAATAACTTTCAAACGGCAATAGTAATTAATTTCAAACTGTGATCCCTCCTTTTTTCTTACCAAGACTAAAGACCAATTGTGAAAGTTAGCTATACTATCAGCTCAGTTATTAGCTTCTCATGGATCATACTGTAACTACAAACTTCCACACATATACAAGTGCATTATCGGATCATACTCCCTACAAAAGCCAAAAATTGCCATTGAATGAAGAAAAACCTACCTAAAAGGAAAAAAAAAGAAAGAGCCGATTGATTTCCTCTTCTGTCTTCATGAACTACATAATCTGAACACTAAAATCTTCTGCCATATTTGACAAGACTCCAGGTAAGTAGAGTAACCTTGACAATATGCTGCAAATGATTTAAGGGGATGATGTAGTCACGGAAGGTGGAAGGTGACTTCCTGGCCTTGAAGTCCAGCCTTTGCGACTCCTGTATGCCTCTATAGCCCGAAGTCGAAGTCTCTCTTGTGAAGCATCTTGAGCATTCTTGAATGCCTTCATAGCACAAGCAAAACATTTTCCTCAAAATAAATTTTGCCTGATCCATTGTGGAAAGGTAAGAAGTTCAAGAAGCTACCTTAGGAGTAACTGCTAACTTTGGTGGGGCTTGTACAATATCTCCAAATTTTATTTTTTCATGTCCAGGAAAGTCCAATTTTTCTTCTGTATGGGCCTTTTTATGCTTCTTCTTTTTTGCTTCCAAATACCTGAATAATTTAATATGACTGAGATGAGTACAATAAGCTAAGCTATGTGCCGTGTTAATCATTTTGTGCAGACATTTTCACCTGTTCAACTTCAAATGGCATATAAGGCATATCAAATAAAACAAAGTATTTATATCATTTATGCATATTGGTATGCGTTCATATAAAATAAGGATACCGAAGATTGGGATAATAATCCACTTCTGCTAGCTTTGAATATCCTTTTACTCAGAATACATCCTCGTAATAAATAGAAAAAGAAATAGAGCTAATAAAACTTACAACCTATGGTTCTCGGTGCTTCTATCTGAAACCTGCAATTTTTCTTTTCCCATGTGCTTAAACTAAATATTTGAGAGTCAAACAATATTACAGTTGTGAAACACATTGGAAGAAAGAACCATTTCAAATCTGAGGGGGAAAAAAGCACAAGCTTGAAGCAGATTAATAAAGCAATGATCGTATTTATATTAGAAATTCAAAGCCATGAATTTTACCTAGATTGAAAACATAAGCTATAGATCTATGTGCAACATATCATCTGGTAATATCACAATTTCATATCTAGACTACTTGGCAGCAAGATTCTATTAAGAAATCATTTTGAGAAAATCCAGTACAATCTTACCCCAACATAATATGCTCCAAACTAAAAGGCTCAAATTTCCAGTCTAGTAGACAATTCAAACTGAACAAAAAAGCCACTTTCCCTGATCAAAGATTAAGCTATGATTTGAGCACTAAAATATTACTGGGATCTTTGAGGCATCAAAACAGGCGCAACCACAAATCCTTCAATCTTGTAATATTCCAAAGATTTTATACTCTTCTCGAATGCATCATTTGCATTTTAAAAGAAATATCAATACTAACTAATTATTGAAAATAAATTACACCTGCAAACAGAATTCAGAAAGAAAGTACAAAATGCATCGCTTTAGAACTCAATAAAATGGTCCAAATAAGTAGGTTTCAATTCACTTACTTTTTCTTACGTTCTTTCCTTTTTAACTGGGAGCTTGTTTTATCTACTTCCATTGCAAACCTGAGATCTTTAACCTCCTTCCTCTTTCTTTTTTTCTTTTTCTTCTCATTTGCACTACTATGCATAATTTCTTCATCATCACTATCAGTATGATCAAGTGCCTTCAATTGTCCACTAGTAGCCCCCTGTTTGACATCTGAGGTTTCAACTTCACCTTTGTTCTTTAAATGGATGTTCTGCACAAATAATCATAAATATTAATACATACCCAAAGTAAAGAAGACAATATACACCGTAACAAATAATTTATTAATCATAAACTCTTGACAAACTACCGCTTCACAATAGATACTCTTGCTAGAGGTTGCAGTTTTCTCATGTTGGTGGGAAATTTTTTTATCAAATATAATGAAAAAATTAAATATACCTTCAGTTGCACTTGGAGCCACAAGGCCTAAACATAAATTGTACTATGCTTAAAATACAAGGCCTAAAAAGCTCAAATAAATATATGATAAAAAAACAAAATTTTAAGCAGATATTTAATTAAAAATGTCAGGAGCAAAAATCCAGAAACAACAAGAACTACAAAATGCCATGATCATATCCAATTCGACAATCATCGAAAGGAGCCTATGAATGCTTTATGTGCATAAATTACTATAAGACCCCCTTCTGCAATTCCAATAAAGTAAGCACCAAATTGAATGGTAGAGAAAAGACATTTTCAGAGAACAGAAACAAACACATTCTTACAGCAATCACAACTCAATCGAACCTTGTCTCCTTTGTCACTGATTTATAAAAAAATTCACATATAAATGATGAAAAAAAACACTTAGTTAAGAAAAAAAAATCAACAGGTTAAAAAGAAAAACCGATAAAGCTTACATTTTGGGCATGCCCATCATCCCTTTTCATCCTTTTTTCCACATTTTTTGATAAATCTGCAGGTCCTGATCCTGAAAGCATAGGACACCAGTGAGAAACAGAAAACTGTACAAGCACGCAAAGGGAAAAGTGAAGGAGAAGGACCTTGGTTTTGGTATTGAGTGGAAGAAGTGAAAGAGATGATCTTGCGAAGTTTGGAGGGTAAAGCATCGAGCTGGGAAGGATCAGGAGGAGGAGGGAGGGCGGTGTATCCTCCATGAGCAGCCCTGTAGTTCTTCTCTCTTCTTTTCTTTCCCTTAGCTCCCATTCTCTCTCTCTCTCTCTCTCTCAAACCCTAATTGGCGCCTCTTCTCTCTTAAGTTTCTTCCTCATTGCACCACGTCGTTTCACATGTCTTGATTTGGGGCTGGTGATACGTTCCAAGTTTCAACTAAAAATATATACATACAACTATAAATTATAATTATAGTTAGTGAATAGTTGATTTTATCTTTTTCAGATATAAATTGATAATTACGTAGTTATAATTATTTAAAATCTTAAAATTAATTAATTATTTAAAAATAAATATAAAATAAAAAGTACATTTAACATGAATGTTAAAATAATAAAATACATATTTACACTAAATTATTGTTGTGAACATTATTTTATATTAGTAGATATATAAACTATTCGCAAACCAACTCTTTACAAGAAAAATTATGAAAAAAAAGTCATAAATTTCATATATTATATTTTAAAATAATCATTAACAAAATTAGTTCTACTGATAAGAATAAAAAAACTTTATTTATAATATTAAAATTCAATGTAATTTGTAACTATGATTATAAGTATTTGACGAGATTTGTAATAATGAATTACTCTTGAAATAATCTCTTCTTCTCTTAACTTTTATTTATTATAAAATAATTAAAAACGACTTAATGCACAAGATTAATAGTTGGAAATTCAAAAAAGTAGTTAAATGTATATAACATTAGACCTTCAAAAAAAAAAAATCCCCAACCAGATCAAGATTTTGTCACGTCTATAAACAACTTTAACAGGAATCAAATCAAGAATTAAAAGTCAAAATGCAATATCTTTTTGTTTTACTTTTTTCTAATAAAAATTATTAAATAATAAAAAACAATTATAATACAACATAAGCTGTGAGAAAATATTTTTAAAATAATTTAAAAGCAGAAATAATTTTAGATGTATCCACAAGATTCAAAAGACAACTGCAATGGATGTGAATGCGTAAAGAAAATTATTGGCGTAATTTTTGTACATATTTTTTTGAGGTAACCCAATAGTGCAAAATAGGAAATGAATATTTTTTATGGTGAAATATGTGGATGTGAAAGGACCAGTGTTAGCAAAATTGCATTTCATCATGCAAGTCGAAGAAATATATCAGTAATGTAACTTTCTGCAACAATTGCTCAGATTCCACGTTGATCTTAATGTTGGCCTAACTCAGATGCGTCTTTGGGGTTTAATTAAACGTTGATTCATCAACTTTAATTAGAGAAATAAGATAAAGAAAGCAAGAATAAAAATTGAAATTCATTTATTATATTAACTAGAAATTATTCTGGTAGCCCATGTTTTTTCTAAGCTGATGGTATTTTATAATCTCAAGTCATTTATTGTAAAAAATAGTAACAGATAAATATGTGAAAACTCATAAGGATATCAATATTCACTACCCTAGAAAAAAAAAAAAATCAAGGTACATAGCAACTCTCATTAACAAAATATTGAAGACACAAACCTGAGCAGAAATTTACTCAATCTCAACGTCTGGATAAAAGCAGCTTTACAAGAAAGAACAGCTGTTATATTTTCATTCACTACAATCAAAAAATTGGGTGACAAAAATTAATGGCTGAAACCTCAGTGAGAAGCTTGTCAAAATATCAATACTTGAGCACAAGTAGAAGAACAAAGAGAAACCTCAGCTAAATCTAAGAACCTAACTCTGTGGTGGTAATCATTGGCCGTTACATATCTTACAAGACATCTCTGAACCACAGGGATGCAACCAATATGCTTACAAACAGGAGTGCCATAACCTCAACCTAATTTTCCTAATTGCTATTATGTATAGAAGAAAATCTGTAATCCGCTTCTGTGTGACCTAAAAGCTATGATTTTATGAGAGGCCTAAGCCCATCACCTTCCCAACCAAGCTTGAGCATTTGATCGACCACTTTCAAGCTTAACTGCAAGCAATAAGTAGCAGAGTTACTTGCCATGGTGATGGTATAGAATAGGCATCAAAAGAACATAAGTTGGAGGCATAATTGGACTTGGATTCAAAATATTTTAGATAATGCATTTCATGCACAGCAAAAATTCACGGCTCTTTAGGGGCCGTTGTCAAAATTTTTAATATGGTCAGGGTCTGGGGAGTGACCTGTTGCTGAGAAATCAAAATCTAATTTAATATTTTAGATGTAACTTTAAGAAAGAATAATGGAAGTCGCACACCAGTTAAAGTCACACCTCTCCATAGTGCAACGTAGAAGATTTTGATTTGTGTGCGGTTTGTCCCACAGACACAGAAATATCAAAATCTGCCAAACTGCACAGATGTAAATTTGTGACTCCAAATAATGTGCAAACATGATTACTCTTTTAATAAACTAGATTGCAGGGGAAATATAGGAAGCTTAACCCTTTAACCAATTTACAAGAATCAGAAAGAAGTCCTTCACTCCAAGGATCATTGATATTTGACAAAGATCTTTATGAAGAAAGTTTTAACTTACAGCTGGATCAGTGAAGATTATCAATTGTTTATCCACAGTTGAAACCAAAAGATTTGTGTTATCCTTGTTTAGAGCCAGAGTTGTGATATCCTGTCCTTCTTCGAGCCTCAATACATGAAATACCTACAGAAAATAGTATGGCAGAGTGGTTAGCATTGGAGAACAGTCTGCCAAAGATGCATAGTAGGAGGGCAACAGCTACAACATAAGGACTTTTATGAGGTTTGAGAGAATCACCGTGTAGGGCACCCACAGAAAATGCAGTACCATGAAGAACATCTAATTTGTTTCATTAGAAGTCAATTATTTCATTTAAAAATACAAATCTGTAGATGTCTTCTATGATAATTCTCCCAAAAAAATGAAATAAAGAAATAAAGACACTATCCAATACTAGCTCTGACACATCAGGAAAAAGGGAACAGAAGGAAGCATAATTTGATTGTTAATTCTTCCTGATAAGATGTTTTCTTATGGTGTATGAAAATGAGGAATATGCAGAAAATATCTGGAGTGGGCTCTTAGATAAAAGCAAGCTTGCAACTAGAGCAGATAATCTAATAGTCTGATGTGAAATAAAAGGTAAGATTTATTTTTGACATCTTGTACCTCCAGAGTGTGCAAATCCAGGAAGCAAATTGATGGTGATGGAGCATTTATTCTGTTGCTTTCATATGTTTCTTCTGATTCTGAATCAAAATCAACAATACCTGACTGATTCAACTGCAAATTCCAATTGTTATTATCAGCTCTCCCCTTTTCTGAAGAATTAATTCCAATCAAAGCATTCCTCCCATCAACAGAAATTTCCATGCAACTGATGCTGCTAGACAAAGCCAATTGTGTTTTAGCAATCAGAGCACCATTAAGAGTAAAGGTACTGAGAGTGTGCTGGGATTCATTCCAAGTCATCACAACCCCTTCAGAGGAAAGGCAGACAGTATGGGCCTCCACACCATCCAGCCTTCTGATTAAACGTCCCCTTCTTATAGAGTGCAAGAGAACATCTGATGAATGGGAGCATGAAACAACTATTCCGAGATCTGAGTTAACGCAACAACTGAGTATTTCACTGCGGTGTCCCCGAAGTACATGTATAGGGCCTTCAATACAACGTCTCCTATCCTTTTCTATCAACAAGTGTGATGAACTACCACTGGTGGAAGATACGCCTGTCCCAGTGGAAGGTTCTGATATGACACTTGAGCGAGACACAAGTGCCCTATGCATTCTCCAGAGTAATACTGTTGTATCACGGGATCCTGTCACCAGATAGTTACTATCGGGTGAAAGACCGAGGCAAGTTACAGGAGCACAGTGTGCATAGGCCGTTTCTAAGGTTTTAGCTCCATCTGAGGATATTAGCCTAATACTATTATCAGCATGGCCACCTACTCAGAAGCCAAAATTTCAAAATTAGATATCAAATACCCAGTATACAAAAGCAACTACTATAAGTCCCAGTAAAAGGGTTTGAGTAATACTACACATCCCAAGATTTGCACATATGGCAATTCAAGTCTGCACTACCACATTATCAATCAAATTTAAAAAGATAAAGGTCAAGCAAAAAAAGAATATATATAAGAAACCAAATTATCCTGATTGTGAATAATTATTTTTCAATTTTCTATTATTGTAAAATTTTAAGATTTGATTGATGACTTTAACATGCTAACTTGGTATACCAGATCACTTGGGACAAAAATTTTAATATTAGCCTTGGGACACTAAACATTAAGTCATTACTCAAAAGGTTTCTCATGCCCCAACTGTCATGCTTTATGGGTTACAGACTTACAGTAAATGGTTTTGTCTGCCCCTCGAGGTTATAATCATTTTGGGTTTTAAATATGACCATGATGTCTATGATTTTTTCTGCTGAAAGCAAGTTCCATTTACAAATGATCAATCAGATTTGCCAAAACACCTGCATAATTGAAGTGTCGATTTAAAAATTTGGCTCTAATATTTAAATATATAGATAGCTGAAATGATTGCTCTAATGAGTTTTGCTGCTGCTTCTATTATTGGGTATTTTCCTACAAATATTTAAAGAGGTTGGAGAACTATTTAAGTTTAATCTGTTATCTGAATAATTGTATCCTCCTAATTCTTGTACTTATATCTTTTTCTAATCAAGTTTCCTCTTCTATTGAATAAAAAGGGTGTGTGTGTCCAACTGCCCTGCAACATCCAATTTTCTCTCTTTTTCTAATAAATACTGGAGCAAACAAAGGAAATAGCAAGTGCTATATAAGTAAACATTATAACATCCAGAAAACCCCACTCATTCCTTATAACTGACAAAAATTAATTCCCTATGTTGCCAGGCATAAATCCATTCTAATGGTTATAAATTTCATACTAACTACTTATCTGATATAAGAGCTCTTTTCATAAAATAAATACTAGAGGCAGCATATCTGCACAATCTTATCTCTTTGAAATTTACCAGTAATAATTTCTCTGTCACATGTTACAGAAACAATAGCTTGGCTTCTAATTCCAGAGACAGCAAATGCTACCGCTTGGGGATATTGCGACTCTTCACCAGACCCATTCGCCCCTTTGAACATGCGCATAAGTGTCCCACCAGCAGAGCCTGATGTACCTTTTCCATGTTGAAAGAGGAATGGAGTACCCTGACCATCAGGTGTATTGGGTTGCCACTTGTGTTGTGCAATGTGAGATGCCGGTGCATTCATATCAACAATCACAACCATATCTGAAGATGCATGAATAGCAGCCGCAGGAAGATTGCAGCGTTCAGGAGCTGGAACAGCATATGGCTTGACTTCTTTTGGGTTGCGAAATATTGTCTGATATGAGAAGAATAATACGCATTATCATTATAATCACATGCACCCATCGTCAACAGTTGAGGAAACATCAAGTAAAAGAAGTGCATCTCAATAACACTTCATCACAAAGGCTTTGTCACCTCTTACAATTTACGTGCTTAAGATAGGAACAACATCTTGCATTTACATAAATTCTACCATTGAGCACGGTAACATTTCCATTAACAATAATAGTCACAACTACTCAAAGATTGATGGCAGGAATCCTATTTTATATTGTGCCTTATAGTGGCATGCATCATTACTATGATATAAAAAAAATAAAATAAGTTTATGTAGATATCAGATGTCACAATGCCAAAATTGGCATGTTTCCTCATAAAGCTTAGTTTCAGATTCTGAAATCTCATTAACTCTTGCACATTGGAAACTTTCTGTGAGTAGTTTTGAAAACAGCGTTCTACCAGATAACATGGAATTCAACATGAAATATGAAATAGTCCAATGAAATACATGGGAAAGAGAGTCAAACAGCAGCAACCAGAACCAAACAGAAGAAAACAGTGCCAAACAGTAGAAAAGAGAGCCAAATGACGAAGCAATTTTAACTATAAATTTCAGGAACTTTTCTAATTTGAAACAAGGCATAGATTCATCCAATTAATTGTTTTCACCCTCATTTAGTTAACTTTCTCAATTTCAGGTTTAGATGTGAAAAATTAAAGAGAAATTGATGAGATAGCAATTACATGGCAAGATTCCATGAAGAAATTAGCAAAACCAGCCATGGCAATACATGGGTAGACTTGGAGAGCAGCTCAGGGCTTTAAAAAGAAAATCTGCTTTGAGCCACATTCCAGCTTTGGAGGGAAATTTCCTTTTTTGAATCACTTTCCTATTCTTGGGAAACTTTCCCTCTTAACTCACTTTAATTAGTAAGACTTAAAGAGAGAAAGAAAGCCACTTTCCTTGCTGCCCTAGGGCTGCAAACCAAAGGGGGATGCTGTTAGGCATCGCCCAGTTTCTGTTACTAAAGTGTGTGCTGTGACTGTGAGTAAGGACAGAAATGGGAATTGGCCTGTAATAAACTTGCCTACGTGGCAAGGAGGGTGGGAAGCAGATAGTAATTGGTTAGGAGCAGGCATACAAGGGAAGGAAGTGATCTGGAGCTGATATCCAGTCACCGAGTGGGAATTTGGGGCCTTGGGACAGGGAGGAGGCAAGACCCTTGAAGAGCCTGCATCTCTATCTTTCTCTTTTAACTTCTGTTCTTATTTTACTTCTGTCTTTGAGAGATTACAGAGTCTTTCCTCTGCTGTAAGGAGTTAATCTCCATATTTTCCTAAAGAAATTCAGGTTCCTATCAGCTGCACACAAAAGGGAAACCCTAGAAGAAAAAGCCCATTAAGGCTGACGTTTGGTTTGGGCCTACGTGGAATTAATAGAAATCCAGCACACAAACAGCAAGGGAAAGAGGCAGATATGGAAGAGAAACGAACCCATTAGGGCTGCTGCAATTTTTGGAGAGGGACTCGCAACAATTTTAAGAAAACACACAATAACAAAAAAACAAAAAAGCAGCACAGCAGTTTTGTGCAGCAATAAGGGAGAAAAGAAAGAGTGATACGCAATACTAGAAAGAAAGATAAACAAAGAGAGAGCAGTTTTGCACAGCATATTTTAGAACTCACAGAGTTTTTCCCTCTCTTCTCTTTTTCAATTTCTATGAAAGAGAAAACACACCCAAATAGCTGCAGGGAATCTGGGAAATAAGAGCAACAGTCACTGAAATGGAGAACGCTGCAGAAACAGGCTTTGATATCATGTCAAGAACCAACTCTTATGAAAATTTAAGCTGTTAGATGGAGGCACATGAATGGTTTCATATCTCAAACACACATTCTCACAGTCACACAAGGTCCCGGTAGACAATGCACAGGTCAACTTCATTGGCAAGGATGGAACTACCGTCAAGGACAAACTCTCCTAAAAGCTTAAGCTACTAAGAGGAGACCAGGGATAGTTTTATACTCTTACATGCCCCCATACGCAAGAGTCCTTTGGGCTTGATACGTGGACAATGCACAGGCCACTTTACCTTATGCTGAATTTAATTTAATTATGCAAAATGAAGGCTTCAAGCATCAAACTCCTAAGAGCGAGAAGAGATTGTAGAGAGAAACCCTTAATTTCTGTGTAGTATTCAGTGTCTAGCACTGTACAGAGAGACTATTTATATTAGAATAAAAGGAAGTGCAAGTAAGGCAGTACAATAGAACTACTGTAGTAGAGGTATATACAATAATAATAATAATAATAATATCTACCTAAAAAATTATTATTGTTATACTATTAACACTACCACTACTAGTAAGGGAACTTAAAAGTACAATATTTATGGTCCAAGTCATTGGAATGATATAATTATCATTTTCCGCTCCTATTATTATCAATCTAATTAAACTAATCACTATCAGCCATTAACCATGCATGACTTATCATGAATTACCGACTAGCCTGATGTTTCCTATATAAAAATATATGGTTATTACAGAATGACAAATAAAACTCAAGGATTAGAAACAAAAGGAAGGAGGAAAAAGCAAATCAAGCATAAATAGATGCTCATTCAAGATGTAATTGCATCAACAAAGGCGTCTAACCAATAGAATCAGTAGTTACCTGCAAATGCAGAACTTCTGCTAATGGCATCCTCTTCATGTGAGGAACAGTCAGAAGTTGGGATGGTGTTTGTCCAAAATAAGCAATCTGATCTTGTGTAGCATGCTGTTGTACCTTTAATTGTCATGTACAGAAGAAAATGATATGTTACACAAACATTAATAAATTATGATTTTGTTGAGGTCTGATGCAATTAAGGAGGTTTCCTATAAATGTTTTGCGAAAATCACTTCACAGATAAATTTATATTGCATAAATTTTTACGTATTTTTTTTCCTTAAAATTTTCCTCATTCATTCACTTACTGTCAATAAAAGCAAAGAAAGTCATATATTAATAAATCCTAAATCAACTGAAATAAATATGCTTTATAAAAAGAAAAGGAAAAACCCATACTAGCTGTGTCACATCTATCAGCAATAACGAAATTTTTAAATAGATTTTATTCTACGCTTGCTATATTTTGAATGATTAGTTTGCTTAGAGAAAAATTGAACTTGCCTTTACTAACTTGCTTACCTTTGGTTCTTAAGAAAATTGGAACAAAGCCAAATACTAGAGGTCAATGGTCCATTTTAAGCTTGTTTAATGAGAAGAGCATAATTCCTATTTGAAAATAAAATGGGTGAGACACCAATTCTATGATCCTTGCCACTCAAGCTAGTCCTTGAAATTGATCTCTCAAGTATATATTTCTTTTAGACCTTTGCTTTCTCTGGGTTTGGGTGATGGTTGTCACATCAGGTTCTGGGAGGATGTTTGGGCGGAAATGTTCCTTTCCTAGAGGCCATTCCCCACCACTAACATCTCTCCACATTGCACAATTTGTCCATTAAAATCTCTCTCTTTCCAAGGTTTTCCTTTGTCTTGGAATTTTCACTTTCACAGAGACTTCAATGGTAGTGAAGCTTGCAAGCTAGAGTCCCTTCTGGTCTTACATGATTCTGATAGAATTGGACCTGTAGCAGTAGAGAAAGATAGCAAGATTGATGTTTTATTGTCCTTACCCACTCTGCAGTACACAGAGTAGAGGGACAAAATCCAATTACAATGGCTCTGAACAATTCGAGAGGTCCAGAATTCTCTCCTCACTCCATTTCCCGTCCAAAACTCTTCCTATCCCTCTTCAGGTCAAACCAAGGAAAGTCACTTGATGCTGAAACTCAGCATTTTCATACAAATGACCACCCATAAAAATCCTTGATCTCTGATCTTGCTGGCCTTTTGATCTTACTTTAACCAAAGCAATCTCATCCCACATCTTCCAAAGTAATTTGCCCCTGTTCAGCTTCCATTTGCAGCTAAAGACAATCAAACTAGGCTGGTGAACTAATATGTTCACAACATCTATTCCCAGTACTTCTATCTTGTTGTTTGTATGGTTTCCTTCCATGGAATTTATGAGATCACTCACATGGGTCAAGGGCAATTTGCTGTTAAATGAATTCATGGTATCTTTGACGGAAACCACTTTAGGTGGCAGCACCAGCCCCTTGTCATTACCATGAATCTTCACTGTTACCATAATAGTTCGAGTACTACAGGCCCTTGATTTCTGCCGAGACCACTGCCCCCTGTCCCCCCTCATTTCCGAAGTTAATCTCAAGGGAAATAATGAGCTCATCTACCTCAGAACCTCCAATGAAGCTGAAGCAAAACAGTGGTGGGTAAAGAAGGACCTGGATGTCCAATTTATGGCCTTTGCAAAAAATAGAAGATGGACTCTGTAAACCCAGAACTGGGATAGGAACTAAATTCTCCCAATTAGCCTCCTTACCATCCCCTTCTGAACCCGCTCCAACTCTAGGCCTGGTTGGAAGAAAAATTCTGGTTTGGATACTTGAGGATGCCAAAAGTATGGCACGAAGTTGTCCAATTCCTGTTGACCTCCTTCCTCCAGTGGTGTGGCTACCCACGTTAAGAAAACTAAACCCTGATTCATCTGGAACAGAATCACTTTCTACTCCATGCTCTGTAGCAACCATGGCTGCATGCTCTCTCCTGCTAACAGTAGGAATGGAGGTTGGTGGAGAAGCTTGTATCTCCTTACGTTTACGTTGCTTGTTTTCAAATAGGGCCTTCCTTGTTTCCTTTTCTAAGCCTCTTTCTTCTTTTTCACTGAGTTAGGTTTGGTCCTTTAAATCTAAAAAATTTAAAATCTGAATTCCCACTTATTTGGCTTTGCTCCACAAACCCAAAAGTTGAGTCTAGCCCACTAGAACTACCAGTATCGAGCCCATTTCCTAATGCCAGACGGTGCTCCTTAGTGGCCAGCTCACTTCCCACATACTCCAACTGTTGTAAATTTAATTCCGCCATTCTTAAAGCATAACACGTACCATCCAAAGAGAATAGGGATTGAGATACCAAGGTTAGCTTTAGAGAGTTGGAGGGTACGTGCGGTGTCCGTGAGCTCCTCACGTATTGTTCCTTGAGAGAAACCCAAGGGCAGAACCCAAAGGTTGGCTTCGGAGGACCACTGGATCTGAGCCAAGGTTGACCCATCAGCTACTCTACGTGGGTCTAAATCCGGTGGCTTCAAGGGCGGTGGCTTCTTGTCGGCAGTAGAGTCGTGTGACACCCACGGTGACCCAGAAAGAGATGAACCATTGGCTGCTGTGTGTGTCGCACACAGTGGGTCAGGCGGCTCCGGCGGCTTCGCTGGCAGCAGGTGGTCAGCCGGAATCTTGGTGACCCAATCTTCCATGGCCGGATTTCTCACAAGCTCCTTCCCCCTCTGCTTCTTCATCGTCGCACGACCTTGGGTTTTGTTTTTCTGCCTCATCTCGACCTCCCCTGTCTTGGGAACATCCAGTCGCACACTTCTGAAAAGATTCAACTCCATAAATGGCTGGAATTTCAATGTCTTCATCTCCCTTGTCTCGCGTCCCTCTTCTTGATTCCCCATTCTTGGTTTCTCCATTTTCTTGAAATAGATCTCCTCCGTTTGCTCTTTTTTCTCTGGTTCCTCATCCAGGACGAAGACCATTTGATCTGGATCAAATTCGGGTTGGAATAGCTTAAGCACTGCCTTCTGAAAAATTTCCCAGTTGGCATTGGGATTACGCATTTTCCACCATTGGTACCAATTATAGGCACGTCCCTCCAAAGCCTCCACGGCCAGTTGAAGCTTCCCTTCATGAATCTCCTTTGTGTAGAAATGTTGCTCAAGGCTGATCATCCATCCATAAGCATTTTCTCCTTCAAACATTGGAACCTGCAGTGGTTTCTTTCGTCCTCCCTGCCGGTTGTCATCTTTCCATAGGATTTGCAGCAATTGTTCACAGAGTTCTTCCATTCGGTCACGCTTCATCTCCGGTTTGAGCTCTGATACCAGTTGATAGAACTGGACCCGTAGCAGTAGAAAAAGATAGCAAGATTTGATGTTTATTCTCCTTACCCACTCTGCAGTACACAGAGTAGAGGGACAAAATCCAATTACAATGGCTCTAAACAATTCGAGAGGTCCAGAATTCTCTCCTCGCTCCATTTCCTGTCCAAAACTCTTCCTATCCCTCTTCTGATTCCCTGTCTCCTATTTATACAAAACTGAAAGTCTACTCAAATACCAGTAACTGACCATTCCAGTCACCAAATCAATCCTATTCTGTTTTAACTTCCTATTCCTTTCTATTTCGTCCAACATAGAGGTGTTTATCAGATTCCATTCAGCTTTCTGCCAGCATTTGGGCTTCGGACTCTTGTGGAGTGTTTTCGTGTAAGTCTTTCTTCCATTTTTTACTCATTCTCTTAATCTTCAGAAATTCCTTCTTGATAAACCAATTTGGAAATCCAAAACTCCCTCTAAAGTCAAGTCATTTGTCTGGAAAGCCATATTTAATAGGATTAACACAAATGATTTCTTGCAAGTTATGAGACTTCACTGCTCTTTCTCCTTATGTGCTGCTCTAGTTCAGAAACAATTTGGAACTACTTTTGCGCTGTAAGGCTGCTACTTTCTTATGGAATAACTTGTTTGGGGTGCTATTACCCAAAAAAAAAAAAAATTGTTTGGGGTGCTTATGAGCAGTGGGTGTGCCCTTCTACTTTATAACAGTTTCTGCTGATTACATTTAAGGGTTTTTTAAAACAGAAGGTAAAAGTTTTGTGGCAATTTGCTGTCTACACTGTCTTTTGGTGCATTTGGTTGTAATGGAATGCTCACATTTTTAAGGGTGTCTCATTACCTCTCAACTTTCTATTGGATAGGATTGTGTTTTTGCCCTCTCTCCGGTGTTCTACTAATAGTTGCTTCAAGGAGGTTTCCCTTTCAGACTTGAAAAGAGACTAGGCAGAGCTGCTGCATTTTTTAATTCCTTGTCCTCTTTTTTTTTTTTTGCTCCTTCTGCTTAGGAGGATTTCTTATCCTCTTTTTTTAGATGTACCTTCCCTCTCTTCTTTCCAATTAAATTTTCTTTTTCTATATAAAAAAAAAAAAGTTACCAGTTGAAGTGGAAGTATTTGATTAAAAAATGGTGCTTCAATGGTGGAAATTATGGTCAAGGAAGAGGAATAGACAAGGACATGGCATGCTAATGGTTAAAGATATGACTATATGAGTTCAATTCATTGATAGAAGTTGATGTGGAAACAGTTAACTGAGATAGCTCTGCATACAGGAACTGAGCCACTAAACAAAATGATTGCAACTAAGGACTTCTAGCTTACAAACTATACAGAGAGAGATATGTGCAACTATCACAGCCCACAAAACATCCTAGATTAGCAAGCTAAGTCTAGCTGCCAGATGGGGATAATCAGATTATTCTTTTTATTTTTTTAACTTGGTGATAAAAAATAAAATTTCTGTAGAAAGAAAGATGAATACAATGAAAATGATAAGATATGCTCAGACAAGACAACAGAAAATAAACAAAGCAAACTCGGTGAAAGACATTGATACAAGAGAGTTTTCCAATCCCTATGTCTACCAAAAAGACTCCCTCAAAGAAACCATGTGCTGGACATTAAAAAGAGGCCAAGAAAACAACCCTGTCTGTAAAGCAAATCTAGGGACAAATTTTTCCTTAAAAATATGAGCATTAATCAGAAGATATTATATCCACAATTTAAACCAGATTCCAACTGTCTGGTTTATCAATTGTGACTCTTGTATGACCTAGTTCTGCCAGTTATATCAAACATTATCAAATTAAATATTATCAGATTGGCACAAGATTCGTCATTTCAAATTATGAACGGTTTGTTCATAAATGTCAGTTTAATACCAAGAATATGGTATACTAAAGAAAAATTCGTCTATCTCATCTTCCTTTCTTCACCTTCACCTTTTTTGTCTGCAACTTGAGTTGATGATAACAAGACCAAGTTTTTTTTTTTGGTTCCTGGATTGCTTGGGTTATTGACAAGCTCACAGCTATATGAATGGGTTAAGGATTATCATGCTCATCAAGCTTAAGTAATTTCATGTAAAATTAAAAAGTATGCAAGCAGACATATGTAGAAATTACAAAATAGTATAATTAACATGTACTTTAACCCTTTAGGTGAAGAAGGTATTGTCATATTTCATCAAACAAATAATTGATTTGAAAATATGGAAAAGCAAAGGAGACGTACTGGGTCAGAGATTTTATCAATATCCACTGTCCCTTCGTAGGTAATATAAAAGAAAACATTATTTGCTGCAATAGCTTCTTTGCCTCGTTGCTTATACCTGCATGGTTCAACTCATTAATGTAAACAGATGTAAATTGTCAAGGAACCATAATAAAATGCAAATTTAAAAAGGACAGTAATAGATAGATATTGGCATAACAAACTTATGAAAAATGAAAGTCATGAAAAGAAAAAGAGGAAGCTCTGAAGCACATGCACACACACCAAAAAAAGGGGGGTGAAACTGAAAAATAGTCAGATACCCACCCAAATATGAGGTCAATCCACTCATGCAAATGAGCAGATACGTACTCACTCTCCAGAGCCATCCAATGCTTATGAATAAAATCAATTGGACTCTCAGCCCAATTAGGAAGTCTTACAGTATCTGATATGGCAGAAGTAAATCACAAACAGAGCTATTAACCATGATATGCATTTATGAGTATATCACAAAGTCTTCTCAGAAAACTAATGCAGAAGATCTCGATGAGTATACCAAGCTTTCCTCCCAATTGTGTTGTGCCAAAATCAATTGAATTTTCATTTGTGAGGACCTCAGGAAGGTAAAATAGCTCAGGAACCTAAAAAGTTGAAACAAAAAACTACTTAAGGTTAAAGTTTCAATAAAACCATGATAAGTATTTAATATATAAATAAAAACATTAAAGGAGGTTAAAGACAACCAGAACTTATAAAAAAAGAGACAAAAGAATCTACTCATTGTACACAAGTATATTAACCAATCATTTTGTTGTAAAAGTAGATAAACATATACCAATTCCTTCACATCACTCATGTCCTCAAGAACACCATTCCAAGTAGCAGAAATATCAGAAAACATCCGATCTGCATGATCAAATTTTCCACCTTGCAGTTGGATTGCAAGGGTAGTGAATGGTTCAACCCTAACAAGATAATACAAAACCTGTAAAAGAAGATAATTAACATTAGCTAATGCAAAATCAGCAACAGAAAACATCCATGCTAGATAACAGTATTAACATACCGGGCAATTACTTCTACAGCTATTCTAGTATGAGAGAAAAGTGAAATGTCCGATATCAGAAATCACAGTGATTTGTTCTGTGATCTCAACACAAACAAAATGGAAGCTTGAATGCAGAAGGCATAGTGAATCGTCCTGTGATATCAAGAAAGCATAAACTTAATGATAATGTTCTTTCATATCTTGCTTTAGTTTTTTTTTTTTTTCTGGGGGATCATTATATTCAATAGACCTTTCTAGATCACAATTGTTTAAAATCATTTGCTTCAGTAAATTGTTAACTTCATTCCATTTCTGTATTAGGACTTGGATTCATGTTATTTCAATGTAAATGGATCTTATGTTAATGTCTAAGCATTCCTTAATGGATAATTATTAGGAAGCCTGAATATATATAGGATCAGGACTTCTTTCCCTCTCCTTGAAAAATAACATACAGCAGTTCTATTTAAATGGATGTGATGCTTTATTTCTACTAATAGGGAATTTTTATGACTATTATTTAGCAAAATGCTTTTAACATAGTTGTGGGATGCAATCAAACCCAAGATGTGGTGCCTAAGAAACATAGATGTGAAGCGTCGGTTAATATTCTTCTCACTTCTCTGTTTTGGATAAAAGTCTAACCTTCCCTGACCTTACTTTATTTGGGGGTCATCATTTAAAATTCATTCGGTCAAAACATGAGTTTATTCTTGCTCAAATTTTCCCTAGAAACCTTCCATCCCAAAAGCCCAAATCCGCAGGTACTGTTCACATAAACAGCCTCCAATTCCAATCGAGATTGCTTGCAAAACACTCTTGCCTTTTAACTATCTATAATAAAACCCCAATCCACCTATTTCCTACCCATTAATTTGTAACAGAAACCTTAACCTAAACCTACTAAATCCTATGTCATCCATTGTCCTACATCACATACATACTGAAAAAGCGAGAGAAGCCAAAACAAGCCATTTAATTTTATCTGAATATGATTAACAAACTAAAAAGTTTCAGTTATAATAGTCTATAAAGTTTCCTTTTAAAAATTATCTGCCCCAAAAGCTATATATTCTTTTTTTTTTTCTCGTGAATGTTGTATGTTCACATGATGCTAGCTTAGTTCTTCTAACATAATAACATAATTGCAGACAGAAATTATTCACAGTTATGAATGAATTGACTCTAATTTGGGATAAGTGGGGTTTAGTTGGAGAAGTTATTAAAATAACTGAGAAAATGCAGTAAAGATTAGCAAATTGGAAGCACATAACAGAATCAAACTTCAAATTAGCTCTTAGTAAAGTTAACCACATAAAAAAACGCTCCATCTGTATCAAACCATCTGCACAGCACTGATTTGATGAATGAACTCACAAAGTAAGCAAATAAGCCTAATACTCAACATCATTGAAGATACGAAAAGAGCATATCTGCTAGAATGCTAACAAACTACTATGATCATGAATAAACCCAGTTATGAAAAGGGGGGGACTCACTGTTCCTGCACTCGAGTAGTGTGATCCATAATGGAATTTGGGGATGATGGGATCATCAAAGCTAGCGTATCTCTCTTGAAATTTTTTCAGACGATCTGGGTTCAGTGCACCAACAGGCTGCATCACATCAAAAGCTTCAATAATGGGGAAAAAAAATCTTCAAAAAGTTTTTCCTGAACTGATTGAAGCAAAATTCATGATATAACACCTTTGAAAGATCCCGGTAAGAAGAAGGATTAGAAAGATCCAAGCTCTGCGAACTGTAATCAGAAAGAATCCAGGGGAAAACCGGATACTGCCAAAATAGGTAATAATGATAATGAAGATAGGTTTAAGTACTTTAATGAAAGAAAGTTAGAAATTCAGAAAAAAGACCACCTGGGTTATATCATTATAACTACGCCCCGCCAGTGTATTGAGTTGCATTAGATATTCAAAATTGCTGATCTGCACAAGGGCAGTATAAAATTCATGTACATAAGTGATGAGTAATGCAAACTATAATAGGAATTATTATTTTGAATGAGTTAAGGCTCTTACCTCCCACCTAGCCCAGCGCTCCATAAGTTGAATTCTTTTCAAAAGTTGTTCAGACCTCTGCAACAAGGTACTTTTCTTAGGTTCTTGGACCCCAACATATGTCAATACAACCCAAAAACTATTTTTTTTAAAAAGGAAGAAAGAAACACATCAATGCAAATGTAAAATTGCAGTCAAAATAGAAACTTGTAAACATCAATTACACTTATTCTTATCCTAAGCCCAGATGCAGAGAAATTTAGACAAATAGTCACTGAAAGGATATTACCTGAGTGGCCAAATATATATTGTTTAAATGAGGAGGTCGTGCTTGAACAATTGCCCGATATGCATTTCTTCGCCCTTCACTACTCTGAAGAGGAAAAATTGGCAGGAGAAAACAAATATTAGAATTATAAGGGTGCAACATTTAACTGTCATCGGTAAAATGTTTGAATTATACCATCATTGAAAATAATCACAAATCCAAGAGGAACTTTTTCCTGAAAGATAAAAGGAAAGAATGTGGCACACGTGAGAAGAAATACCCCAAAGTCAAAGAAGAAGTTCGAACAGTCCACCATAAATAGCTCCAGAGCACTTCTTCTAAGCAGATATCTGTAACAGGAAACAATACTTATAAACAACCAGAAGCATATTATTTTTCAAAATGTACACTCCATACGATCAATAACTTTGCACAATAATAAAACTACGAAGCATAAAATTTCATGTTGCTAAGCAAAAAGTGAAGAAGGTGCTTCTAGAGACCGAAGTATTCATTTTTCTCAACTCACGACTAATATTTTATGATGCCTAATTCCAACAGGTAAGCAAAGTTTCATTTAAAAAATTGTCAGCTCCTCGCATTAAAACTGTTACCTAATTCTTACTTTGAGAGCTGGACAGACAGATGATCTTGGCATAACTGAGACATCCAGTTATGAGATTTATTCAGTTGTAGTTTTAACATTGAGAATAAGAAATATCACAAATCAGTACATGACAAGTTGGCTACTCGGCTTCATATCAATTCCTATTCAATGCACAATTAGAAATTAACCTCCCAAAGACAAAACTGCTCATTCTGGCTCTAAATACCTTCCAAGTGATTGTCTGCAGGGAAAGGAACTAAATAAATTACTACAGCAAGTACATGTAATTTGATAAAATTATGAATAACTCCACTTTTGTTCTAATTAAAGGAATCCACAACAGGGGGAGGTCAACTAGAATCACAATCCACCTGCAAGAGCAAGTCATTAGGTAAATTTGGATTCTAAGACCTTACGGTTCCTAATCCCTGCACCTCAATATTGAAGCTACTAAAGTAGGCACAAAAATTCTCTACAATACTTACCAGTGGACCAATTCAAATATGTAAAATCCTTTACATAAGCTTTGCTTTCAAGAAACATTCAAGTAATACAACTTTACAAATCACCTTTGAATCAAATATATTCCAGCAATGGTAATTCAAATATTCATTTAATTTTTGGATAAAAGAAGAAATTCATTAAGAAGAAGAGAAGGAAATACAAGGATTTTGGAGAATAAGGGATCCTACATAAATTTTTTTTTTTTAAAAAAAGAGGAAAAATAAAATAGCAAAGAAAATATAAAACATCAATGGAGCAAAGCTACTCAATCCTTTTGCATATCTGTTACAGAAGCTCCCTGGAACAGAAAACCATGAGTTTTACACCAAATAGAAGCTAAAAGCCTAATCTTATCCCAAATCAACTGTTGAGCCAAATTGATTCTTTCCTTTTTGCTTTGTTTTGTTGTAGCTATATAAAATTAGATTAGAGAATTTTCCATTGAGTCCTTAGTTTTGTTTGACCTGAGACCAGAACTTTCTTCTTTTTTCTTCTCTTCTGTGGCATCTGTGCATGTTTTTCTATCGAAGACTGATGGCATGAAGACATGGGATCCTTGTTTTATTACCTGAGTCTACCACTTATCAGTCAAATGTGTAACCCACCAAACGTGAATTGGTAATTTATCATGTGCAGAATATAAGAGTTGTTTGGTAATATCTTATCCATTCGTATGTTAAATGCAGTATTACAATGGTACATACAATTTTATGTCAGTAATTTTATTTGTCAAAGTATCTTAAGATACATGATAGATACTTAAAAATTTAGCAAGTGATACACCTATGATTCACGAGACTGACAACCATGGGTGAACTAAAAGTAATTAAAAATTATTCCCTCATAGGCTCAGATAAATATCAGCTACATCAACGTAAGCCAACATATACACCATACTTGAAATGACAACACATAAATATAATAGAATGAATAGATAATAAAAGGTCAACAAAATGAGCTCACCTCCGGCTATAGATTTGATGAAGAGATGACATTAACCAGCTGCGATCCTTTTCTTGGTCTCCTGCCTCAGAACTGGAACCCAAACCATCTATTCTAGTGCAGGTCTCACTGTTATCTACTATAAAATTTATCCTCCTACTGGTTACCTACAATAAGACAACAGCGCTTCACATTAGTGCAATTATCATACCTAAGCCAAGAAATCAATTCAAAATTCTTCATCATCTTTCCCACAATAAAAATATTAGTGTAAATCTTCAACTTCAGGCTTTAAGGAGCTCCCATAAAAGATACCACGTATTTAATTATTCTAGGAAACAAGCAAAACCTACAGAAACCGTTGGGAAAAGAAGATAGAGCAACAAAAACCCAAGTATCATGGGCCAGATGATTTGCCAAACAAAATTCATATTTGAGCATGGCATTATCCATGTTTGCAAACAGTTTACTAGCACCATTAACTTGATCAAACTCCAGAAGCCAATATTCAGATATAAAAATTGCCATTAAAACCCATAAACTACCATTAATTGCAAAATATTTATCATGCTGAGCACCCTTGATGCTACACCAAAACTACTTTCAAAGCACTTTGTAAGTTCTTGATTACTTTTGAAATAAATTTAGTGGAGCTGAATCCAAATTATGGGTATCCACCATAACCAAGAAGTTAACAAATGTCAATCACCACTTTTTGAATGAATTAAAATTTTCAAGAAATTAGTTATCAAATTGATAATACAACTGAATTTACGCCAATAATATTTTTCTCCTCAGTAGTTTTATTCAATTTTTCTTTTGCTCTTTTTCTCTACTAGCAGCCTTCTAAAAATTCCACCAATTTACATCAGAAAAACAACCACCACCACCACCAAGCCTTATTCCACTAGGGGAGGTTGGCCAGATGGACAATCGACACCATTAGGCTCTATCAAAAACCAAATTTTCAGTAAAACCATTTAGAGCAAGATTTTTTTTTTAATGGTTTCTCCTAATGTTTTCTTAGGTCTTACTCTACCTCTTTTAATCGAACTATCTTCCATTTGATCCACTTTTCTCATGGAGCCTCTATTGGTCTTCTTCTCACATGACCAAACCACCTTAGATGAGTTTTCATTATCTTCTCCTCAATAGGTGCTACGCAAACTTCCTCTGGGATACATTGATTCCTAATCTTATCTTTTTTTTGTATGTCCACTCATCCACCTCAGCATTCTCATATAAAGACATTTTTCAAAGTGGCTACAAAATGCAATAGATACATACAGACACAGTTCACAAAATCTATATTTACATATAAGTAATATCAACAGGATAGTTTCGCTACTAGGGGAGGCATTCACGGGCATAAATATATACATTATTGTAAAAAAATTTAATAGCATCTAAATTAGGCCCATAAAACTTACTTGGAAGGTTCCCCGTACAACCTTAAGTGGCCTGACCATTGATGATGGTAGCTCAAAAACAATTCTTTCATCAAGTTCACTAGGCACATACCCAGGTGCAATGGCTGAAGAACTCTGGACAAGGTCTTCGTCACTTGCAAGTTGAGTAGCACCGGACTCAAATGATGCCTGCACAGTTTGCTCAGCTGCTTCAGAAAATCTAAGCTGATTCTCTCCTTTATCTTCAATACCATCAATCCTAGCATCCAAATTCTCAATTTCCACCAGTTCTTCATCTTCATTCACTGCTTCCATTGAGATTTCCGCCGACAAAATTGGAGTGCTCTGATCATTTTTCTCCCCTGAATAATCCTCATAATTGGCTGCAGAACCTAAATGATCAGACCCTTGGTAATTCCTCCTCAAACATCTTCTCATCCTGGAAGAACTTTCCATAAAATCTAGCTTCCAGAAAACCTAGAAAATTATAAAATAATCAGCATAATGATATGAATCCTAAAAAGAAACTTTTAAATTTTAAAAAATCTTAATAGAAGAAAGAGTATGAGTTGGGCAGATAATATATCCGCCAATAATAGCCTAAAAAGAAAAAGAAAAGAGAAACAGAAAAAGCAAAGCACTGAAAAGAGCAGTGCAATTCCTTTGCAAAACCAAAGCCCCCCTGAGTGCCAGGAACACAAGCACAAAACGGCAAAACTTACGGTTTTAAAAGTTCATGATTTTGTTCCAGGAATAAACACAAACAACAGCAAGCAATGTACATCTCCCTAGAGTCACTTTATTGTTATACTCTTAAAATGAAAATTTATGGCCAGGAAGGGATAAGATATAAAGAATGTGAGTTTGGTAGTGACAATGTGAAGACTTATATCACAACATACTCGAGGTGGGCAGTATAAATGATCTGCAAAAGGCCCAAAAAGACTTCTCATCTCTATTAACTGGCGAATAAGTTTGCGCCATGCATGAATTCCAGTGCTGATTTGATGCCGAGCAATTACATCTACCTGAGCACGCCTGTCAATCTAGAAAACAAGAAATATTTAACAAACAGTATCTCAATATAATATGAGAATCATAGTAACAATTAGCAAACAAACCTCAGACCGTTGCATATTCCTTGCTAGGGCAAAACTGTTAACAAGAACAGCAATAAATTTATACGAAAAAGCATTAAAATCTTTCCCATAAACCGACTTTGTATCAACTGGCTGCAAACATTCCATCCAGGCAACTCCCATTGCTTCGGATATATTCCACCTCTTAACCCGCTCCATATCATTAGCACTCCTTCGTTGTGCAGATGTAGCCATTGCAACGGCACTAAGACCTCTTCCAGAACCAATCTTTGCAAATCTTTCAAGATCACGAGCAGCTGCCAAAGCAGTAGCTTTTGCAGCAGCTTTGTCCTTCGGATGAGGTGGTGTTTTGTTAGGGACTTCCAAAGGTTTTTGAAAGCTTGAAAATGTATGAAGCCTAGCCTTTTTGCGTTCCATCAATGAGGTATCACGCCTAAGCTGGGAAGTTGTTGCTGCAGGAGCTTGGCTTTCACCACCTGAAGCACCAGCCGCAACCATAGCCAATGCCATTGCAGCAGGTGGAGATGCAAAAGCAGCAGCCCAGGCTGGAGATATCATAGCAAGAGCAGCCTGAAAGAAATATCATATGCATAACTAAATGCAGAAAAATCATATAAATGAATACAAGATTAGAATCATAAAGAATATCATTTTAGCAAATCACTTGAACTGTCTCGTACATCCATTGTTGCAGTCACAACCAAACAAGCAGACACTAATAAACAGAAACAAAAGAACATACAAATCCAATGGTTTTCCACTTTTAATAGTTAGCACTCAGTTAACAAAAATCCATTGTTATATGCATGTGTACCATGTGTATTATAGTCCACATGTAAATGTGTATGTATATCATTATATGCATGCACATAGATCTGTTTCAGTAAGTGCACATATACACAAGCACATTATAGTACCTCAATTGGCAGGGCATCAGCAGCTAATGCGCGATCATCCACAATTAGAGGATTCCAACCATCAGCACTAGCAAGTTCATGAATGCTAGCCAAAAGGGGTCGCCACCTCCTTAAGACAGCAACCAACGGTGGTAAAATAGCCTCAAGGTACTGTTTACGAAGAGGCTTTTGGTCTCGGCTAACAGCATGGTATACCTGCCAGATGTACTAAGGTAACTACAATGGTTGTACACAAAAGACAAATGACACATACTGTGGATAACAAAGTAAGAGAATGAAAATGTTCAAGCTGAAACTACAAACCTCAGAATAAAGCACACAAGATGCTACCAAGACTCTTTGTCTCTTAGAATCAGAAATTGGCATGTTGAGAACGGGTGAGAGAACACTGTTCAAATTATAAATACATAAATAAATAACACAAGATCAACCCATTTACAGTACCATCAGTTTGTTTCAAATTATAACTTTAGAAAAAGAAAATTATGCAAAGATAACAGTTTTCTATAACCTTACGTGTTAATAACAGATTAATGTGAGACACTTGAGGGTAGTGAATTAAGTATATATAGAGAAGGGGCGTATCAAGAGAGAGCAACTTGCTTCTCTTACTCTTGTAATAAGACAGTGCTCTCACTGATACGCTCCCTCTGTCTGTGTGTGTGTGTGTGTGACCTCTCAAATAGTTATTATCATAGTCAAACTCTTTTAACAATGTGGCACACATTATCGGGTGAGTGATAATGTAAAAAAGTTTTACAAAATTAAATAGTCAGTGTGTGTGTGCGCACTTATGCATATCAAAAAAAAAAAAATTGTGAGGGTGGAACTAAAATGGGAGTTCTCACTCTATATAGCAGTATAGTTAAGCAATCAAGAAAGCACAATTGCATAAGAAAAATAAAAGATCCAGAAGATCAGCTGTTTCTGTGTTTTAAGACCCTAACAGAAACATGGACTCAGATGAAACAATGGTCAAGTGCAACAAGAATGCATATCTATATATAGGCATCTATCTAATTAGAGAAAGGGTAATTTAACATAAGTTTGTATTAAAACGTCAATGGAAATTTGTTAAAAATTAGGATTCTTGATTACACAGACTAATAATGATTAATGAAATGCAAGTTCAATAAAGTACCATGAAGTGTCATAATATTATTGGTCAAATATGAAAAGTGTGTTGTCATTAGTGGACTTTGTTAGTTTGTGAGTTAGTCTTCTGTTTTGGGTCTTATGTTTTAGACTAAGCTGTGAGATATGCGGTACTTGTATCATGCTGTTTGAATTAATTGTAGTCCAACTCTTTTTGTTTTAGTATAATGAAATTTTATCTGCTAGGACAAAAAAGAAATATGACAAATTGTGAAATTCAATTTCTAAGACCTACATAAAAATATATGGGATAAAGTTACAGATGGAGGTGAAAAAAGTACATCTTTGGTACTGGTTGACCTCATCATTAAAAAAATTGACTGGAAGTATGTTAGATTGAAGAGCTTGTTTTACCTCCACAAAAGCGCTGAGCGTGGTTTCCTTCCTTCAGACATTGGATCCTCTATACTTGCATTCCTTATCGGCATGTGATCTCCCCCATCATCATCTTCCCGCATAGATAGAAGAACCATTCGAAGCATGCACAAGAATGGTTGGTCACTGTCTAATAGCTGGTACAATGCAGCCATCCCTCCCATTCCAGTACCTGATCCTCCACCTATACCAAGACCACCACCAAGCCCAGACTCATCTAGCAACAATGCTTGGAGCATTGCCACAGACTTCTTCACCAAAGGAAGCTCAAGCCAGTTGCCATTGGCATCTTTCTCCAAAGCAGACTCCCAAAAATCCCATCCACTCCCTCCACCACCAAATGGAGCTGTATTTGATGGAAGGCCAACACCATACCACAAACGGCTCCTATATTTCCAGCCATTGGCTAGATCCCTAGCACAAGACCCATATGACACAAAAGCACAAGAAACGGATTCATAAGGCTCAGCTGCTGCTGCTGCAGTAAGTCTTTCCATCACTAAAGTAGAGATCTGACCATTTGCATCAGCCATTGAAGAAAGGACCTAAAAAATCTTAACAGTATGAATTTCACCAATATAGAAGTAAACATATGCAAGACTAGAACAAAAACGAAAAGAAAGATGACTATAAAAATTAAATTAACAAGAATGTAAATGAAATGAATAGTAGGAGAAAAATGAAAAGTAAAAAAAAAAAAAAAAGACTACACATATATTTCTTAAATCCAAAGGAAAAGCCCAAAAATAGAGACATTAAGGAGAATACTTAAAAAGCTTCGTAAAGAAAGAATCTTAAGTTAGTTTAATTCTTTTCTAAAGTCTTTATGAAGATTACGATGGTGTGCAACCATCACATGGATTTTGAAGGAATAAAAGAAATAGCATTGGGGATGCACAACTATAAAAGCTAGACATCCTTATTTATTTATGACATGTAGCATGCACGTCTAGTTTTAGATTACTGTCTGCATACATCTAGAGGGGCTCCCCCAGAGTCACTAGATAATGATATGCGATCACCCATAACTTCTGTTGATTCTCCAATTGTTGACAACGAAGTTGAGCAATTATGGATTGGATACACCAGAGAAAGGGGAGATGGAGAACCATCTGCAGCAAGTGAAGAGGATTGTTTACTCTGTAACCGTAAATGATCCTCAACAAGCATAAGTATCACAATGGCATTCTCTACTAAAGCCACAGACAGCTGAGCAGCATTCTCAGACTCAGCCTTAGCATCTTTTGCTGACAAACCCTCAGCTGCAACACCAGCAGCAGCCGCAGCAATTATTTGAGTCTGCAGTAAGGAAAAGCTGAATGTAGACATTATTGCTGTTTTTCCTCCACTCTTTTCATCAAAAAACGAGAAATATAAATAATTGCACTCATGCATGTACATATGGATTTTTATATCTAAGTGTGGTTAGGCATAAGTGGAAGGATTTTGTTCCCTAGTTGTGTGTAGACATTGAGAACAAAAAATGACTGGGGGAAAAAAGTATATCAGAAAGAACAACATTATCATGCCATGGCATAATGCATTAAACTCTTTATAAGGAAAACCAATAATGATAGAATACAAGATGTACCTGAACCTGCAATTCTCTAGCAGCAAAGTCCAGCAAGCCACCTAAGAGTCTCCTCTTAAATATAGGTAACGATTCTTCGCGTCTTCAAGACAAATTAACCAAAAAGAATGATCATATAAATGCTAGGAAACAAAAATTTGTAACTGTCGCTGGAAACTTTTTATCAAGACAAGGGAATAATATGGTAGTGTTGAGTTTGTAAAAGTCTTTCTAAAAATTCTTCATAATCTTTTCTATAAAGCTAGACTAAGATCATGGCTATGTATTCTGAGAGAAAAGAGTAGAGTGGATGTTATTCAAATATAGACCATTAAATGTCATTTCTTGGAGCCTGTCTTAGACATAATTGTTCCTCTTTGGATTCCCTGTCAATCAATATGGAACAAAGACCCTTACTGCTTTTCATATTTTCGAATCAAGTATCTGCAACTTTTACTCAATTTTAGAACTTACCAACACCTGATTCAAACTCCAGTGGAACTTAACACTTTTCAAAAGTTGAGCATATCTTTCTCTTAGTTAACCCTAGGAACCTTCACAATCCTAGAACATATGTTGCTATGATTTGTTTTGAGTATCCAATCCCAAATCATGCCCTTCGGGAAAATATGATTGAGTTGCATCGATAACCATGAAATATGGCAACATGATAACTTTCAAAAATCATACTGCCCAAACAAATTTGGAGAAATGGAGGTCACTTCCAAAACTTGTAATGATGTCAAAAGTATGGTTTCATACTAAAAAAATAGTATAATATTTAGTTAAGAATAAATGCCAAATTACATCAAAGTAAAACAAAAACAAACAGAATACCATGAACAGTCAAACACAACATAATAGTCGAAGTGGAGAAAGGAAAGTTCAGAAACCTCATAATTGATACATAAACTTGCCTTATTCGCTGTTCTCCTGTGCTAGATCCACCCACAATACAAAGCCATTCTGCACAATGAATCGTCGCTTCAATATCCTACACAAAATGAGCAACACTACGCAGTATGAATGACCTTGATAAAACCAAAGGTCATGCAAGCAAACAAATATGAACATCATAAGTTAAATAATAAAAAGACCAAACTGGCAAGCCAGTATTACAAGTGAAATTCCAGCAGACATATTGTGTGCTAAATAAGATCACAACATTTCAGCAATCAATTGCTGCACCCTATAGAAGTTCTAGGTCAAAATTTACTGCCTAAAAATGACGACAATCATGTGATAACTAAGACATTACAAAATATTATAAAATTTAAATTTTGCTACTCCATACACATTTCATTACTCAAAATTCAAGGATTTACTAAACGTTTTGTCCTGAATCAACTATCCCAAATGCTTAAGCTGTTAGGTGAAGACACATGAATAGTTTTATATTTCTAACACACCTCACACAAAGGCTTGAAGGGTGCACAATGCACATACCTATCTTACCTTATGCTGAAATTCAACTTAATTATGAAGAATAGAGAGCGGCAAGGATCGAACTCCTGACCACTTGATCATAGAGGCTCTAATACCATGTCATGAACTAACTATGTCAAAAGTTTAAGCTATTAAGTGAAGACACATAAATAGTTTTATATCTCTAACACATTCCAAAGATGCTTTCTTAACCACATGGTTCAAGATATATGTTATTAAATAAGACAGCTCAGTTACATTTTCCAACGTCTTTGGCTCCCAGTTTTCATATGGTTTCCTTGTTTAGGAGACACTATGCCATCTAACAACCCCCCCCCCCCCCCGGATTGTATTTTTCTCTTTTCTCTCAAATAAAATTTCTTCATTTATTAGAAAGGGGAGAAAAATGAAGAAAGCAGTATTGTGTATGTTTGCAAACCCAATGAAACTTCAGTGAATCAAAAAAATATTTACAAAATTCATTGCAGGGTCAAGCCAGGTCCAATATTTGACATCCAACGCTTACAACTCCGGCCAAAGAAACAAAGAATTAAAACAGAAAATAACAGGAAACAGGCAAACAAACTATTTCATGTGCAGGCTGTCAACAGTAACATCATGAAAGAGCATTATGGGCAAGAATCAGCAATAACATGAAGTGGGTCCACATAAAAGAAGTTAATAATCCAAATAAATATCAACCTTCCATCCATCCTTTTGGCGCATTGAATGTTCCAGCATGATAATAAGGAAATTATGTATGAGGTCTTCAATATCTCCTAGGCTTGTTGAACCAGATAATTTGCTTGGACCCATCTGTCAAACAAAAGTACAAAAGTAGCACAGTTAAAGAATTTTTCACAAGAACTATGCCTCAAAAAAATAGGATTTTACACAAGAAGTTTCCTTTTTTAAGTAGGCCTATTTTTTGTGTCCAACTGATTTGTGATGAACAATTTTTCCCTTTGCACCCATGTTCTTGAACGAAAGTGTCATTAGCATTGATTAAACTTCCTACTCACATGCCATTTCCTAGATTAGCAATTATATATATATATATGACAGAATAATATTAAAGAGAAAAGAAGGAAAGTACAAAAAGGGGGGAGGACAAAAACTTTTAGTCTTATATATTATTACCTCAGAGTTTGAGATCAGGACTTCCAGAATCCATTCAGGCCATTCCTCCATTTTTGTCAGACTGCTTCTATTTTCTGGATGACTGCAAGCCAAAAACAGAAGATCCTGAAATCATACAAAAACAGGCAGCTCAATACTAGGTGGTATAAAAAGACCTCAAGTAGGAAATATATCCATAACTGGAAATCCTACTTCATCTGACTAAGTTTCATAAACAAACTTCCTATATGGCTGAGGCATATACATGGACTACATTCCTTAAGTTAACTATGACACAACAAGAAGTACTGATGGCCACCAAAAAGAAAAAAATAAAACAAAAAAGAAATACTGTCATAGGACCATAAAGAAATACAGAGAATAAAGAATGAAACTTAAGATAAAATACCCTTATAGGTTAATTTGTCTATTTAATAAGAGAAGAAAATATATTAGAAAGAAGGGTGTATAAAAATAAGAGTAAAGGGAGAATAAGATGGTCTTTCTGGTCCCTCTGCATCTAATCACATGTGCTGAACAACATAGAGATGCTACAAAAACAATTATGTTTCAAAGCAAGTCTTATAAATCCAGATCCCATCGTTAAAAATAGGAAACAAGAGAAAAAAAAAAAAAACTGCAACTAATCATGCTTTTTAAATAAGAGAAAAATGTAGGTGATAACAAGCTATCCTATGATTAATTTTACTTTTTTACCAGCCTCAGCCAGCTTGTGGGAGTAAAGACAAGATTCTCAGGTAGAAAAAAGGAGGTGAAGAAATGGCCTGTATGTTTCACCATAAGGATTTTAAAATAACAGCAAACTTAAACCAGAAAAAAGAATCCATGAAGAAATATGTAACAAGAAATTCAAATGCATAAATTAAGTAAGTACTTCCATGAAGAAGTAAATATAGTATTGAGAAATTCAAATACACAAATCAAGCAAATGCAAAAACACGATACTTCAAACACCTCATAAAACAAATACAACTTATAAACATTAGATACATACTGTAGAAAATGAGAAATGTTAAGCCAATACCTGTAGTGCTCTGCTCTGCAGAGGCCTAGGTGCAAATGGAAGGGATTGCAAAAGCACCAATAAAAGTTGTGAATGCTCAAAGCGATGACCAGAATCATAGAGGTTCAGTCCATCCTCCGATGAAGAGGCATTGATCTGAAATGGAAAGAAAGAATACAAAAAATAATAGGAGAAAGAAAATATCAGACAATGAGGATAGAATTGCTGTTTTAGCAACTTGGCAGCTAATGACATTTTCCAAGGGGTTTCCTCAATAGATATTCAGAGGCTTAAAGGCTTTGATGTTTAACTGTTGCTATGTATTCTGCTATGGTAATATGGGGAATTTTTTACATTTATATTAGCATGTTTTCTTCTCGCTTCAGTTAATAATTTTCCTTTTTCTAAGAAAAAACAAAGTTTAGTCAGTGTGTAAATAAAAACTTCCTTCCCTGACAAAAGATTTGAGTCATGAGAAATTCAAGAAACTTGCAGGGCCATCATCACCAAAAGTGGGAATGAATTTTAGAATGACGAGGTGAATGTGAAAAAACAAGACAGCAGCATTTTGAACAAAGACATGCATCATAACGTCATCTTGACACAACAGATTCAATTAACTCGTAACTGAGGGCTTTGGTAGACCAGCTTCTTCGCACAGGCATGTAAAATATCCCGATATCTTGGATGCCCATGTTTGGAATGCCAAAAATCATGCAAATGTTGTATGCCTGGGAATCCAAGATCTCCACATTCACCAGTATTCTATTTATATTTATTAGCTATTTTTTATTGCCATACCAAACATGGGAATCTTGAACACCAAGGTATTTGATACCACAGTATTCCATACAGGAATGTTACATCGCAGCATAAGAATGATGGTGTCCAAACACCCCCAATGAAAATTAAAATGCACCAAGAATCATAAAGCAATTACAAGGCAAAGGCAACTTGCTCAAATTTCATAGAATGTAAAGGCAAGACATAGACAATATCTATACATTTAGTCACGCAAAACATGGACACACACAACACCAAAAGGACACAAGCCATGACAGAAAAAGTGAATTTGCCCATTTCATCTAGTAGGTATATTAATTATTGATAACTGCAGAATACAAATGACGTAAGTAGCATGTAGGTATATCAGTATAAATAAGAGTTTTATATAATTCAGTCAAAAATGAGGGGAGGAACTATTAGTTTTGCTCATATTATTATTTACAAATGCAAACATGTTCATATTCTTATATATTTACACAGATATGCTGAAATATTAAGAACAACAACCTATATGCTTGTAATGGCCAAAAGTGAACAATAAGCTTATATACCAAATAAAGCATGGCAATGACATTGCAGATAGAAATGTTGTAAAACAAAAACAAAAAAACAAAAAAAAAGAAAGAAAGAAAAGAAAATTGCCATTTGCACAACAGTACACTAATGCGTGTTTCCATTGGTGTGGAGTGGGGACATGGTGGAGGAAGTTTGCCATACCGAGGCAGCCAATAAAGCTGTGTAAACATTGTTGGTCATTAGCCTCTTGGGTGCTGCTTGGAAAGCCTTCTGTAAGGCATAAAGTAGAAGAGAAATCCTTGTCATCAAACATGGTACCACCTCCGTCATGCAGTCCAACACCTAAAAGGTTGCTTGTTGTATCAGGACAAGCACGGGAACCAAATCTCAAATGCCCAGAAGCTACTAAAGCACCTAAGAGACCTATGATGCCAACAACGATGCCATCACTTTTATCAACATTGTAAACATTTTTCCTAGCACTGTCAGCACTAATGGATAGACTTATGCCTCCCAAATTCTTAACAAAAGGAATTTCAGAGGTAAATGCCATCCTGTCAATATTCATATCAGGAGAACTAGGACCACTGCTTTTGCCACTATCAACAGATTGAGAAACTTGGTCATTGTCTTGTAAGATGGCTTCACTTTTCTCCTCTGATCCTTCATCATCCTCACTTCTTTCTTTGATTTCATTACTACCGTCACTCTCAGTTTTATTAAATTTAGGACTCTTTGACATTGATTCCAAGACAACACTGTCTCCAGCTTTAGCTTCCCTCTGGAGCAGAGCAAGAAGAGTTTCCACCCCACCACATGCTAGGAATGCTTCTGCAAATGTGTGAGCTCTAGATGTTTTTGGTTGCACAACCAACCTGTAGAAGAGATGCAACACTCTAGCAACCTGGAAAATGAGGTAAATAATGAGTATTCTTTTTTTTAGATAATTAATAGTGGTTTTCTAAACCAAAACATTATAAGTTCATGTTAGATTTTTCAAATTTCAAATGAACCACTTAACATGAGATTAGTGATAGCCACAAGCAGAAGATGTACAATACTAGCATTTGAGCTATCACAATCTAACACAACATACAGCAGAATATAACATATCAGTAACCTGGAGTTTCTGCTACTTCAGATATTCAGAACGGTAGGTATTTTACAAGTTAATTGGTCATAAACTAGAGCTTGTGATGCAATATAGAAAACAGGCCTTAGTTTTGGGCCTATTACAGCAAAGATCACCCAACACAACTGCTGGGGGTTACTGTGCCATATATAAGGGCGGCCCAATGCACAAGGCCCACCATTGTGGGGACTGGGCAGGGTTAGATGTATGCAACTTTTAACTCTGTGAGCATAGAGGTTGTCTCCGTGACTAGACCCGTGACCACCATGTCACAGGCCGGCAACCTTACTGTGCCATATAAAACATAAAGAATTGCATAGGAAAGAATCTCTAGCTGAAAGGAACTAACTAATAACCATTTTTATCATAAAACAAATAGATAAGGCTTTTTCATATAAACATAAGAATTGATTGAGACATAAGATATAGAATATAAGGATAAGCAATCCACAAAACCTAAAAGAAAAGTTGAAAACAGAAAGTAAAAAATTACAAGAGAATCCCTCCCAAAACAAGAAATACACTAGCAAAGCCCTCAACCTCTCTGGGTAACCACTATTGCAATTCCCTAAAAGAACAAAACAAAACCATTAACTGAACAACAAAGGAAAGTAACATGTACCTGTCACATAATGAAGAAATAGTGGGTTTCTAAATAACAACCTTCTAGCATTGTGAAAACTCAATTGACAACATGCAATTGGGACCACAAAAGAACCAGAGAAACATGATACTTAGAAACTCTATTATAAGACAAATGCACTTAAGAATGTTATTGTATCTGTGTTTTAGCATTCCTAACAATTTCTTTTTATTAAATTACCCCACAAAAAAGAAAAGAAAAAAAGTATTCCATTTTGCTACTTTACCTGATTGGATTGTGGACAGTCAACCGTGAATCCAAGCAAACATCGGACATCATCTGAGGCAACTGAATGAGATGCTGCCACTATTAGAAGTTCAATTACCACTAACAGCTCATCAACCAAAGCGTTGATTTCACCCACAGGACGTATTGCCCCAGTTAGAGAAAAAGTATTCACTGAGTCAGTTTCAGGAACAGTCCAATAACATCTTCTGCAGCCATCAAGAAGCATCTGAATGGCATTGGCATCTCGCATTACTGTTGACTCAGTGAAAACCATGTCTGCAAGTGATGATAGAAGCTTTTTTTGTATTCCATAACTGCAGAGACTCCAAATTTTTAAATCTAACAGCAGTGTAGTGAAAAGTTGCACTTTAAGTGTATGGTTGATCTTCTGAGATTGACAAAGCAAGACAACAGCAGCAACAAGTTCCTCATCTCCTACACCGTCATGCTTTTCAACATCAAGCAAAGATAGGGTTTGGAGAAGATAATTCAAAATTTTTGAAAGAACCTCAGGCCCTCTGCCACGAGACAACTCTTCATTGTTCCTCGGATGTTGAATGGCCATGGATATAATTCGAAATATTGGAGCAGCAAGAGATGTGGTGGCTAAAGACAAAGGAAAATTCCCTTGCTGTGGTTCCAAAGTATCCTCGTGTACATTGCTTATTGCCAAGGGAAGTAAAGACAAAGGACCACCATAAGCCAGTGCCCACAAAGCATCCACAGGTCGCATTCGTGTAGCAACATGGACTTGCCCAAGAACCTCAGCTGGACGTCGAAGCATTCCTGAATCATGATAAAGGAACCATAAGAAGACTAGATAACAATGCAACAAATTATTCATACCTTGAAGCATAAAAGAAATTTATATTGGTGTGATAGTTAATATATGTAATTATTTAATAAAGCCCGGCTCTATTTTTTAAATACTGAAATATTTCTCACAACAATATTTCCTGAGATCAACGCATCTGTCATCCAACAAACAGTTGGTTGTGTCATAATTAAAAACTGGCAAGAGATGAAGAGAACCAGCATTGATCACGGGATAGGTTTACACCCTAGGAATATTAAGAAGATAGAAAGAAGTAAAGAAACAAGAAAGGAATGGCACATAAAAACTACCAGCTTTGCTTAATCTATTGTGTATTTAAAAGAAAAAAAAAAGCCAAGAAAGAAGGAAAGAAACTTAATACAATTAAACAATGAACCGCACATGATATCCTCACAAGACACAGCTTTATCACGCATGAGTCAATTAAGGATAAGTAAGTCAATTCCTTAAGGAATTCCACAACGTTACCAACCAACTTAATTAACATTCATTGTAAAACCTTTTGTATTTCCATAGCCATCATTCTCTACACAAAGATGAAGTTATATTGTCTTCCCAAAAAAAGCATTCTGTTAGAAACTTTAACTTCCTGTTTTCTTATTACTAGAAACAAAAACGCAACTCTATATGCATGGATAACTGAACTTAATGCAAGTTCCTAACTGTTCTATCCATGATTATCAAAATTCAAACAGTTGTTGAGTTATATATTTTAAAAATAAATGAAACGAAGCTTTCAGACTAGAGATGAAGAACCAAAGAAGATGAAGAATTACTGTAGAAAGCATCCTGTTAATAAGCAAACAAAAAATTTTCACTGCATAAGAAAGAACAACCCTTGTGGTACTAACAAATTCCAACCCAAAAAATAGTAAAATTTTCTAGTTCCATCATATAAATCTACAACTAACCTTCAAAAGATTATTTATCAGGCACCAGGGGTGTTTCTGCACGAAAAATCAATATGCACTTCTGCAGTAGTATAAAAATTCATATGTTATCATAAAAAGCATGCACGCAAATTATCTAACCTGCAGCACCAGAAGGTGAAGCATCTGGACAAAAACGCCCACTAAGCAAACTAGGATGATAGAGCAGGTGAATGCAACCACCAATTTCTGCATCCAAAAGAACACTTTCCTCTGCCTTGCTCTGCACATGGGCATTTGTTGTTAGCCATGGTAGCCCAGCTGCATTACCGAAAGAAGGCACTATATCCCCTCCTCTAGAAGCCAAGCGTGCCATCCTTTCTGGGCCAATTGGTTCCTTGAAGATGTAAACAGGGCCCATCTCAGCAAACAAAGGGCATTGACGACGACGGCGTTGCAAACCAGCCATAGTAGGAGGAGGGTTAGTTCCTATGCAGCAAAATGCAAGGGGTTTGGAAATTCGAGGGAACTCGAAAGGATGACTTTCATATAAAGATCCATCTATGTATAACCTAACTTCACTTTCTGCTTTCCCAAGAATTCCATGCTTGCTTATATGTTCAAGACCAAGGAAGTACCAGCATTGTGGTTTGAAGGAATAGGTAAAATGCAAAGAAGACTTGTTTCCCTTTCCACTACCAGTTTCAACAACCAAAAATTGAGCATGAAAATAAGCCTCTATACCCTGATTATCACCAGATAAAAAACTGAATAACCGTGGCATGTGTGCTGTACCTTCACCAGCAAGCACACTAGCTGCAGCAGCAGCTGACATAGCTGATGATTTACCTGACCTAGCTGCTGCAGCTGCAGCAATCGCAGCAGCAGCTGTAGCTGTATTTAATGTGTCTGCAAATGATTCAATGTAGATCCATGTTGCAAATGCATAACCATTGATAAATGGCCAACGGCTCTCGCCTGGACCAAGCAAACCAGAACTTTCACCATCAAACTCAAAGGTGCAAGCTGGTCCACTAGACTCCTTTCCACTTATTGCTTTCTCCAATGCCAGCATTAAGCGTGGAGCCCAAATTGTGGTAAGTGTTCTTGTAATGATTTGAAACCATCTATGAAGATCACTAACACTAAGAGAATGCCCTGCTAAGTATTGTATGCAGTGGCACAAAGGTGTTCCATCCCATCCCATTTGCCCATTTAGGCCAACATCCACTGTAAAAATTTTTGCCGCTGTTCTCAACAATACTCCTAACAGACCAGCCATTGAGCACATTGCTCTGTTTCTAGTGCAAGCCTGTAATATGGCAAGTAGTCCCCTAACCATCCTTGTCCTAGGTGACATAACATTGTCAGCATCACCTACGTAAGGAAGCGAAGGAATAAGTTCACCTGCCACAATGGCAGCCCGGGAGTTCAGCATTACACTAGGAGGATTATTATCTCCATCCTCTTCGAAACTTTCAACACCACCCATTGTTGCAAGAAGTGAATCTACTATTAAGATAGGCACGCTCCCAATTTCATCACCACTCCCAAAACTTTCAACACCACTTGCAATAATCTTCAGCTTATCCATACCTTCAGGTTTCCCCATAATAGCAGAATCAACTAAATGCTGTAATTCTGGAGACACATTTGGCATAGCATGTTTTTGCCTAAGCTTTTGCGGAGAACTAACAAGAGAATATCCAGTTGAATCAAAACTAATTGATGAAGCAGACTGCTTGATTGTATGACCAAAATGCCCCTCTGACCCAGGGCTACATGAAAGATGATCATGTTGCATGTCAACAGCTGGGGAAGAATCATACTCTGTCAAGTACGTCCCAGATGAATATTGAGAATCGTCTGCATTTCCGCCAAATGGGTGTTGTGTATTATCCGAACTTGACAACCGATTTGAATCCGCATACTCATTGTACTTGTCTTGATCTTTCAAAGATACTTGCTCAAACTGGTCCTCATCAATAACGGTAGTTGCAGAATCAATTCCTTGTCCTTGCAAGTGTAACATTTCATTTACATGTTCAACCCCAATGCTGCTGCTAGCATTTACACCTTCCTGACGAGGACTCTCAACAAATTGTTTTACACCACTATCTACTACTTCATGAGTATCTAATTCATTGTCAGACACTTTAATCTCTTTTGGTTCTTCCTCTTCTTCCATGATACTACTTCCGAAGAAGCTAACAAATATTCATTCAAATTATGAAAGCCAAATCCACCTGCAAGTAATAAAATTAATTAATTCTCCAAAAAAAGTAAAAGGAGAAACTGAGATCAAGAAACCAAAATAGATAAGATTTGGATATCATAGTGACTTGTACAATTAAAGCAGCCATGTGCCTCGCTATAAATAAGGGAATTAAATAACTCACCAAAAAAATAACAAATTACAAATAATAATTAACAGTAACTTTTACAGCAAGCCTTTTGAAGGACTGTACGTTTGGTCAACATTTTCAAACAAGAACACCACAGTCCATAAGGAAAGAACCAATCAGCAAGAAAGAAGACAGAGTTTCAAATATATATATATATATATATATATATATATATATATATATATATATATATATATATATATATATATATAATGAACTGAAAGAAGTAATAAAGGCAAGCTTTAGTTTTACTGAACACATGAAATCACCATACAGCTGGAAGCAGTTGTCACATACAAGAAAGCCTACACTATTAAGAAATTTATCAACTTACTCGGCCAGCTCGAACAACGAGTGTATTTGCGTAGTTTGAAAATAAATTTACAAGAAAGAAAGGAAGTAAAGTGCACAACTTTAAGCTGGAGTTCGACCAAAACTGAGACCTACTATTTGCCAAAGTCAAAGTAAATTATATTGCTACCAAAACATTGAATGCAAGCATTCATGTTCTAATGGGTTTGTGAGCAACCAAAGAGAACAGTATCCAAACTATCAGAATAGACTGTGCCAGATAACCATGTGAGCCATCTAATCCAAAAGTTGTTCGGTTCAAAAACACAAAATGAAGTCTCCTATCTTGTTCATAAAGCAGATGGCCACATTGAAACGACAAAACCCAGTAACCAAATTGACTCGGATAGCCCCACATTGCAAGAACAGATCAAGACAGCAGATCTCTTCGAAGCATCACACATGAAATCGTGAATGCACGGATCATAACGAAATCGCCATTGCTTCAGAATCATGGAAACAAACAAGAAAAAGAATGGTTCGAATCGGTACCTTCCAAAAGAATCCAGCTTTGAGTCCGGTTCGGATTCAATCGTCAAGTCGCATAGACGATTTGATTGAAATGTGAAAGAAAATGCAGAGAGAGAAAGGGAAGGCAAGTTGGGCGACAGAGAGAGAGAAACTGAAAGAGTATGGCAATGCCACTACAGGCTCTGTGCTTGTTCAGTCAAGAATGAATGTAAACCAAACAAAAGGGAGAGAAGAGGGAGAGAATGAGAAACAAAGGTTGGTGCTTTGTTTGCTATGCTATGAATATTGAATTTGATGCTATCTATGCTGCCTGCTATTTTTTCTTACCATGTGTCTTGTCTTCGAAGGGAAGGTAGCACCAGAACAACATGGGGACGAGAAATAATACATTTTAGCAATAAGAATGTTTTTTCCACGTTACTTTTATTACAATATTCTTATATTATTATTTTTTAAAGTAATAAAACAAAAAAATTATATACCCGAACACATTCTCTTTCTATATTTTTTGTGTAAGCAATGGTGTGAACAAAGTAATGTGTAACAAATATTTTTTTTTTAATAATTTGTACTCATTTTTACCGATAGTTAATCATTATTAAATGATTAAAACAGTTTGATAATTAATTAATCTTAAATATGTAAAGTATGTAAAATTAAATTGTACATACAACTGTCATTACTTATATAAGATTTTATGAGTAACTGACATAACTATACATTAAAAATATGTGTATTAGTTTCTTACAAGAAGCTTATAAGATTATAATTAAAAATTTATATATGTATATATATATATAAGGTAATAGAATCAATTGACAGCAGTGTAAATTAAAATCAGTCTTATACCATTAAATAACTTTTTACTAGATAATTTTTTTTTACATAATTTACAGTTAGATTCAAAATTCTTTTCATATAGATTATATACATAAAATTTCACATTACATAGTTACATGATAAGAACACTGTTCGATTTTACTGTGTATTAAACGACCTGGCTTGTCCAAGACTTACCTGCATATACAGTTCAGACGAGTTCGCATGATGTTATGTGTGTTCCCATGCATCATGTAATGTTCAGTTTTTATGTTTACTTCTTATATAGGGTTATGTGCACGTTTCTATTTTAAGTACTTAAGTAGTCGACAATTGCCACTTTCTTCGTTTTCTTATTTTTAACTTGTATGCCGTTGTAGATTGCTGGTGGGTTGTGTGACAATCTACTGACATGTATTGTGCCAGCATGGGACTTCAGCAAGCCACTCTTTGTTGCACCGGCCATGAACGCTTGTATGTGGAAAAATCCTTTCACAGAATGGCATCTCAACGCCATGGACGAGCTTGGCATTTCTCTCATCCCACCTTGTGTGAATTATGGCAATGGTTCAATGGCTGAACCTTTGAACATTCACTCAACTGTAAGACTCTTTCATGGGTTGAAGTTTCAAGCAAGGTTGAGGTGATATTTAGCAATGTTGACAATTATATTACTGTGGATGGCTTGCTAGGACCAATTGTCCTGGCCTCTTGATCTTGTTATTAGTTGCATACTTGTTTTGAGCAATTGTGCTTTTTGCTGCGACTACTGCTGTCAGGGGGAAGTTAACCATGCAGTCTCCTTTATGGCTCCTAGAGTGTTGCTTTCCCTAATGGCAGTTGTAGGTGTGTATGCTCTTGTACGCACTGGAATATGTGTTCATGTAGCATGTTTTTGGTATGACATTGCAGCAAACATGAGACTGTTTCCTGGTCTGCAGAATGACCTCAAAATACTTCAACAATTTTTGCAGTTATGAATCAGAAATTACTGGATGGCAGATGATTAGAGGAAGCCAATTAGGATATCTTTTCAACACAAGTTTCTTTTTTTTTTAAATTGAATATGCAAAATGTTGAATGCAAGCTGGATAAACTCCCGTCTAATATTAAATACTATGCTCTGACCATCAATAAGCAATGATCAAATGATGCTGATGATGCCTTCCATGAGACACATACAAGTTAATTTTCTCTACCCGAAGTGGAAATCTCTTTTAGGCAAGTTCAACAGTACACTGCAGAATATCCTTTGCATTCATCATATCCTAATCAATCATGGCAATCTTTTTCTTGATCGAATGGGTCTGGGGCATGTTCTTTGATATTCCATCTCACAAACTAGTTAATTCAGATAGTTCATGATAGCAGTGGATGATACTATGGTACTCAAGGACTTCTGATCCATCTTGATAATTCTCCTATTTCCTCATGTTGGCATAATGTTGCAGAAAACCTTGCTACAGCTTTCTTTCATGTATTCTCAAGAACTAAAGCTCTGTTCTCCCCCACTCCCTTAGTTTCTATAAATTGTGCACATTTTTCAATCTTCTACGTTTAGAATATTTACCAGTCACAAAGGAGGCATAAACTGATTTAAGATGTGTTTGTTATAAAAAGCGTTCTAACTCGAATCACAGCAAGCAAAGATCTCAAGAAAACTCATACGGTCCATAAACGGCATAAAAAGTAGAAACTGGAATGTGATACCTACCTTCAAAGCTCTAACTTAAATTTGATCATGGTTAAAAAGGCTTCAAATATGGGAAATGTAGCATATAGAAGTAACGCATTTGGATATACCTTTGTAGAAATTCCAACATCCGCCTTCAATGAAAGCCAATCCATCCAAAGTTTCTTAATATACATATTAACCTCAAATGCGTAAATCTGCCCTTTTCAACTAAATCTAGAAGCCTCCATGCCAGAAAATTCCCTTGAAAACAAACCAGAAGTCCTTATTCACCACCCCAGTCCATTCATATTCTGCTAGATGCCATATTTTGATAAAGATAACACATCCAAAAATTCAAATTTTTAAGCAGCAGTTGAAAGTTGTTTTAAGTACGCATCATACATGAATAAGTAAGATATTAAGTCTTTAACCCATTCATCAACCTCTTATTACCTCAATCACACAAGAATCCATTCAACCGTACATGAACAAATCCAAAATTCAAGCTTTGAATGGTTTTTTCTTGCATATGGACCTATATGGGACTCATTCTCTAAGGCATATATTGCCATTTGCCCTATAAGAATGCCTCCCTTTGATTTGCAATAAGCATCAAATTCAGAAATAGAAATACCCCTTTCTCGGAAACGTATCCACATACATACAGGAATAACCCCGAATTTGCTAGTTTTATTTTCGCACTGATAATTGCACATTCAGAATTTCACATGGTATTTTCACCACTATTCAGATAACCAGAAGGAAGTATGCCGAATATATGCTGCTGCTTACAAATAAAGATTTATATGGAAAATAAGGAAAAGGATAGCAATCATAGCATGTTGCAATTATAGGAAAAAGATGGAAAAAGAGAAAATAGAGAAAATAAGGCTCTGAGTAATATTAATATGATGATATAGGTGACTCAAAAAATTAACCCATTAATATTCTAACTCAAGTACTAGTGTAGTACAACTAGTACAAGCCAAACCCCAATAATACTCCTAATATGATGAGCTACAATGAACTAATAGCTATTGGTACCATATAAACTATTCATAAAGAATAGAACAAAATCTCTTAATTATCCAGAGAACTTCTAGTCTGCAACAAACCCAGTTGAATTGAGTCCGAAAGAATTGGTTACATTGTTCATAACTCAAAATCAACCCATGTCTCATATCATCCATACCATAGTATAGTGCCCATTAGTAACATGCTATTCACTTACAAACATTGAATCCTGATCCTGTGTGTCATTTTTCAAAGAAAAGGCTGGACCTAAAACAGAACTTGCATCTTAACCCAAATTTACGCCACCACCTGAATAATCCACCTCCTGAAGATATGAAAAACAAAGTTAAGAATAAAAAAAATATAAAGCAACAGCACTAACAGTGTTTACAGCCTCAAAATAATGAAAATAGACAGGTAATCATATGGTCCTTAAATAAAAAAAACAAACAAAAAGTTGCTGAGCTGGCAACCAGTTATGGTAATATTTTCAACATCAACCATCATGTCTGAAAGCCTAAGTAATTACATATTAGCTAGTTGGCAAAGTAAACTCAAGCCCATATTTGTTGGTACCAACTAGAATCTAACTGTGTTGCAGAGTACTTCAAATTGGCTTTACAAAGGCAGGAATGTGAAGATAAATCACGGAACAGAATAATAGCTTCACATAATATGAATTTAAAAGAATAGAAGAATTGCTACTTGAAATTAAGGTGGCAACAGTAAATCCTTGATATGTATCATATCATTAACATCTCCATACTGTGAAAAATTGCTATTTTGTTGATCTAAGATCTTTTACTGTCACTTTATAAGAGGATACAAATGAGACAATGACAAAATGACATTTTTTTATCAATTTTTATTTAGACTTATAAAGCATGATGTCAAGGAGAAAATACAGGAAACCATTGAAGTCACCCATTCCCCCAAATGAAGAATGTACGAATCTGAGCAAATGCTTCAAGTTTTTATCATATACTGTTTCTAACTTTTAAGCTTGTGTTTTGGGAGGGCTCAAATATTTGAAAACCTCATGAACAAAAAAATAATCAATTAATAGAAATCCAACCTGAGCAGATGGTAAGGATGAGACCCAATCTGATGCATGCGTAGGAAGAAGCCCCAAAGCATTAAGCTGCAGAACAGGATATTCACATGAAATTTATGAAAAGTCTAGATGGCACATTCACACATTTACTTTAAAATTATGAAGTCACAAAATCATAGACAAGGTGATGAGAATTTTAAGCAACATTACTACATATACTGTTACCTTCCAAACACCTAGTGCCAAGCCCCCCAAATTAAGGGCTATGAATAGCAGCTTTGGTCCAAGAAGCTCCACTTTACTGTCTTTGTAAGGCTCAAAAACTGCATTAAATAAGTAAAAAGCACTAAGTAACTCAGAAAAAATGTTGAGAAAAGTCTAAGCTAAGAAGGCTGGAAAAAAAATAAAAAAATAAAAAAATAAAAAGCAATGCAAATTGTAAAGCAACAGGTTCTCTAATGTGCAACTAGGCTATCATATTTAAATGCAAATAGAAATGAAATGCATTGCAATAGATGCTCAAAAACAGTCCTTAGATGCCCCTAAACACTGTCACTACCAAAGAACGATGTAGAATGAAGCTGATCATAAGTTGATTTCGCATTCAAGTATCAGTACTCAGTACAATGCCAGCTCAATTTCTTATCACAGAACACCAGAAGAGGGGAAATTGGGTCTCTAAGGTCAATTATGTGAACTAGCATGATTTCACAGTTCAACAAATGTACTTAGTACTTACAGCCATAACCCTGACCCACTCATTGTGGACATCAAGTTGACAAGTTCTATAGAGCATAGTGGCAACAATTTGTAGCCAGCAAATATTTCCTGGCTCAACTCAAATGATATGATAATAACTTTGGCAACCTGAAATGCAGGTTTTCTAAAAATAAGTAACAACATGCAGACGAATGCAAAATAACGAAAAAAAAAAAAAAAAGGGTGACATATAGGGCAGGAAAGCATACCCTTCTACCAATGACATTTCAATTTTCAAATTAATAGATGATATTTATAAAACATTGATCATTGAAAACAAAATAATATTAGGACAGACTTAGCAGTCTAAAACCTTTTATCTTATATTCCCTCATTGATTATTATATTTTTTGTTGGGGGGGGGGGGGGAGACACTCAAAGCTGTGGGCAAACAATTTAACAACCATATTATTCTCACCCTTTCCGACGCCTTGTAATGCACTTATTGGCTGCCAAAGAGCAGAAAAAGTAATACCAATGCTAAACAAGTGAACTGTACTGCCAGCCATCCACATCATGAAGCCCATCATCATCAGATTCTTGAAAGGGGCCTGTGCCACTTCCCAAGCTTTCTGTTTTCAAAATATAGAAGCTTTGAACATTATATGGCTGTTGATCCAGTGACCAGTAAATGGTAATAGGACTAGCAAAATAAACATAACAGACAAATATATGTGGTTATACTTTCGGCACAAATAATCTAAGAGCTGGCATGAATAGCTCAATCCACAGGATTTTGCACCCTCACTCATCCCACTCACCTTCTTCCTTCTTCACATAAAATCCTTTCCTAATCTAATCGATTAAGTTTCACAACATAAACAGACGGGCACTTCTGCTATTATCATCAAGTGACAACAGAATCTCTGTTCAATTTTATAACTTTAATCAGCATTTTTTTTCTCAGCACCATTCAAACATTTTTCCAAAAGCAGTGATAAAACAGCAAGATGCATGCACTCTTCCTTCTCAAATAATCATGAATCCCACGCCAACCCAACCCTCAAAAAATGAAAACTTTTCAACAATTAACAAAACAAAAGCAAACATATTACCCAACAATAATTACAGTAGTAACAATTAAGTCCTTATCAATCAAATACCATAAACACCTGACCACCTATACCTCAAAAGGATCTAAAAACCAGTTAGTTCACGTAAGCAAAAATGCCTCAAAACCATATAACCTCTCACATTCCAACAAAAGAATCACAACTCTAAAATGGGGTATCGGTAAAAACATTGGCTTCAATAATTAAAGTTATAATCAAGTTGGAAACTAACGAATCGAAAAACGCCGGTGTTCACAAAAAAATTAAAACAATTTACAACTAAAAGTTTTACCTGGGCTTTCCAATTGGATTCTGCATCCTTGTTTTTCCGACTCAGAGACGAATCATCCTACAAAGTAATATAGAATTCAAACGAGTAACAAATTTGATCAGCATGAACGAATGAAGCATCGGAAGAAAGAGGAGAAAGAGGAAGAAAACCTGGTCGAGGGAGGCGCGAGAGAAACCAGGAGGATCAGGAACGTCGCGAGAAGAAGGCGAAGTAGAATGGTCTGCGAATTCAACACCCCATCTTCGTCCCATCACTCCCTTTCCCTTCTCCATCGTGTTTTCGCCTTTTGCAGGAGCAGCAGCACCACCACCACCACCAACGCCACAGCCGTAGAGCTGCAAAACGGGCAAGTCGGGCAGCAGCTTTTTTTGCCCAGCTCGCCCTGCACAGCTGGGCCCGGGCCAGCCCAACAAAAAATGGTCTTATAAAATTTCGGCTCGGCCTAAAGATAACATGCCAGTCAAATTGCAGTTCTGATCCTATTCAACCTTTACCTGAATAGTAGCTCCTACGAGGAGGAAGAATTTCTCTCTTCCATCTCTTAGGAGTTTCTTCCATGCTCCTCCTCTTCGTAGGAGTTTCCTCTTTCTCATTGTAGGAAATCCTTCTTCCTCTTCGTAGGAATATCCTACTCTTCTGAGTAAGAGTTTTTAAATCTCTACTGTCTTATCTTATATTACATTCGTGTTGTTAGAGTTAACCAACTATGAGTCCGCAAAGTTATTCCCGAATGACCTATAACCCACACTCACATAAGCCCCCAGACTTAGATTATCATAGCATCGAAGAAGAGAAAATCCAACTTGATACGGAAAATCTAGAAGATGATATTAAAATCAAGAAGTTGGTGGGAAAGATCATAGCAGACAAGGTACTCAATAAGAAAACATTCAAGACTATGATCCAATGGGACCTACCGGAAACTCTCCTTGAGGTAAATCTTGATAAATCTCCATATTGGATACAGATGCATAGCCTTTCCATAGAGTTAATGGCAGTGAAGAATATTGCTAAGATAGGGAAAGGATAAGAGAGGTATTAGAAATAGAAAATCCTTGGGTTGAGGGTGCATTAGTGAGAAGCTTTCTCAGACTTAGAGTTTTGTTAAATGTTAGCAAACCCCTTCCTACGGGATTTTGGATTCCCACAATAGAGTTACCAAGCACTTGGATTATGTTAATATATGAAAAACTTCAGCACTTTTGCATTAAATGTGGTCGACTAAGACATGATAAAAAAGGATATATAGAGATGAAAGCAATATCTATAGTAGATCCATTAAGGCCTAGATATGGTTCTCACCTGAAAGTGTCTATACCAAAATCTATGGCTGCTATAGTAGTAGAAAGATATGTTCAAGGAAGAAGACAAACAAAGCCCATGGAACAAGGAGAAGAGTGCGGAACTAAAGCTTCCCTAGAAGTGCGTGGGAAAGGGTGGACAGATAAAAGACAGGCTTCTTGTAGAAGCAACATTCAAAAAGAAGGCACATCAAAATTTTTAGCAAGGATAATACAGCATAAACTTATTGAGATAATTAATATCAGCCAAAAAGGTGAAGAAAGGTAGATATTAGGATATATACTTTGAGAAGCAAGCTCAATCTCACACAAATAGCAGAAAAGAAATGATGTATCAAGCAGACAAAATCACCCTTAGAAGTGGTGCTGCATATGCCAAGAAGAAAAGTAAACTTTCTCCCACCATTTTGGATCTAATAACAGGGTGCTTGCAACGGATTCTAAGGCCCAAAAGTTTATATGAGCTAGACTTTCAAAAGGAAGACATTGGGCTTGAGAAGCCCATAATCATCTTGGATTGTGTTAGTCCAAAAGAAGTAAAGGACCTAGCGTTAATAGCATAACAAATAAAGAAGTGTGCCTTACTTGTATGCAAGAAACTATGTCCTCACTAGTGTGCCTTGCTTCCTCCAAAACTGTTTGCAGCGTTGCAAAGAGTTTTCCCATCAACTATCTGTTAGTTTATCTTTAGTCAATCGAGCACCTTTGCGTCTTTTAGCCTTATTTGTAGTGGGTTTGTTGTTTCAGTTGTGTGGTTAGGCACTTTGTGATCCTTTGTACTTATGCACTATTGACAAAAAAGAAAAAACCTTTACTTGAATAATTGTTCGAGCAAACAGATAGGCGGTATCTATTATTAAGTGAGACCCAGTGGTAGGACCCACCCTTGTATCTGTCTAGACAACTATTTGAGTAAGAGTCTTTTGGCATAATAGTATTTTTAAAAAAATAATATTCTTTGCACAAATGAGTGGCAGGCCAACCAATTCAAGTTATGGTATTTCGTGAAGTCAAGTCAACAAGATAAAATATATATTGATAAATATATGACCTAACTCGTTGTTTTTGTTAAATTTCATGATTTGGACAATGTAATAAAGTCTATTGTCTCGTATGTGCATCTCTTACCCCTCCCATTCACATTAGGCTCAATATGTTGAGAAGGTTAAGATTTAGTTGATATGGTAAAAAGTTAACAGAAGGATGAGAATATCCTAAGAATATGATGATGGATGAACATCAAACTGAGGCGATGGTAATAGTGTCCCCAAACTCAATAAAGATTGATGAATATGTGGTGAATATAATATTCATATGATAGACATGAATATGTCGAATAAGGTGGAGGTGGTGAATATGACTATGTAGTACATGTTTAGTACGGTGGAAATAAATGGAATGAAATCATATTTGGTTGAAAAATAAAATATAGAATATTTATTTTTAGAAGAATTTTTATTCTTTTTATTTGAGGGAATGAATATTTCATTTCCTTCTATTTTCATTCTCATTTTTATTTTTATTTTTATTTTTATTTTAATTTTTATTTTTATTTTCATTCCATTTTTTTACGATACCAAACATGCATAATTGGTATAATGAAATGAAAAGAAATAGAATGAAATGAAATGAAATATATAAAATTTTTAAGATAAATGTATTAAAAAAAATCATTCTTATTCTTATAAAACTGGCACTAAATGAATTGATGAGTCAAAGGGGCAAATACAACTACTTATTTTGACTCATATGCGGGCTCCTAAGATGATGAACTCATAGGATATTGATCCTGGTTCACACAAATTTGATATACCTAAAGTCTCCTACTTGTTTCATACCAGGATGGACCCAAGTTTTTAGGTATAGGAGCACAGGTCTCCACACGTTTAAAAATATTTCTATTTCTATTACTATATGTGTTTTATCAATTTTGCCCTTAGTTTTAAAGAGGCTTCCCCCCCCCCCCCCCTCCCCCGGTTACCCATGAATGTTTGATTAAGTATATAAAACTTTAAAGAACTTTTCAAATTTTACTTTAAACCTTTCAAGTTTTAATTCACCCATGCCAATCCAATAAACGGAGTAATTTTAAACTTTACTCATTCTGTAAGTCACCTATTTTGTACTTTCAATTTTGTTATATATTAAGTACACAATATCATGCTTATCAAACATTCAATGAGACACTTTAAAGGATTTTTTTAATAATATTTGTACTAAAAAAAATTTTTTTGGTTTACTAGTTCTAAAAAATTTAAACTATAAGTTACATCAACATATATTTACGTTAAAAAGTACAGAATTCTTTTTTTTAATTATTATAAATAATGTCTAAGACTTGATATAAGAAGATTATGAAAATCTAAACTATAGACAAAGTTATCTGAGCAAGATTTGATCTCAAAATTAAACAATTTTTAAAGGAATTTGGTATTACTTAAGTTACGACTTGTATACACATTCCACAAATGTTTAACGAACATAAATTTTTCATTTGAAATTGTCATGAAAAATAAATAATTTTATTATCTATTTCTATTTATATCAATAATTCTATACAAAAAAAAGTTATATCAATAATTACATAAAATTATACATTTAAACTATAAAAAATTCCTTGAGGGAAGAATGCTTTATATAACTCATCAAATAAAAGTATCACGATATTCACATTTTCTTTTTCTAATTTTACACAATCTTTGCATTAATAAATAAACAATATATGGAAAAAAAAAGGGGTAACAGCTGTCAAAAGTGATGGGAAGCTTCCAAGCACAGTTAAAGATAAATCATCGTAGAAAGATGTTTAATGAGCTCCTTTATCTTTATAAATTTAAAAAATGAGTTGGATAAAATTTATTTCAGTTCATATAATTATTTAATTAAATAAAAATAAATTTGTAATAGAAGTGAAACAATGTCTTTCAATTTTTATTTTTATTTTAATTTATATAATTATTTTATTTTATTGTAATTAAAAATTAATTATTTAAATAAAAATAACTTTGTAAAAAATAAAATATATTTAAAAACAGTTCTTATTTCAAAAGTGTGACTCATGTAAAAGAAAATAACTTTCAGTTCTTGTAAGAATAATGAGTATTTGAAAATAATTATAATTATAATGTATAATTATAAAAAAAAGATATTTATTTTTACAATATTACCTTTTTTATATTAATTGGTTAGTTATGATTTTTAAAACTAAAAAAAATTAAAAGAGTAAAAAGAAGAATTCGCAATTAAAATACTTATCAATTTACGATAGGAAAAGGTCAAGATCAATTATCAATTTAAAAAGTGGTTTGTTATTACTCAAAATAACTTAAAACGACCGAAAATGAAGATTTGTGGTGGTGATGATCATAGCATCACAAATGCGATGGAAAGATGGTTTCACGACAAACAAATGTTGAAATTACATTGAAGAGAATTTAACTACATAACAATTATGTGAAAAAGTTAATAATTATATAAAAATATTAGTTTGATAAATAAATTTAAAAATAATACTATTTTGATAAATAAATTTAAAAATGTATTTTTTTAAAAAAAATTGTATTATTTTAGCATCTAAGTTAAAAAATATTATTTTAGTAAAAAAAATTTAAAAATATTAGTTTAAACCGTCCTTTGTTTTTTTGGACTTGAGTTTAAAGTTTAAACCATCCTTGGCAAGTCTTAAAAAAGTGGAATCTTCGTGGCTTCTCACTAAAGTTCTAATATTATATTTTTGAATTACCAAATACTAAATTCCCTTCCATCCCATGACTCGGTTCATTACATTTACATCCCATCTTCTATTAATAATTTAATTGATCCCCATTTCTCCTTTCCAAAATTCTTCGCATCTAATTCACTTTCAATTTCCGACATCTCGCCGCCCATGGCGCCGCCCATAGCGGCCAACCTTGCTGTCTTCGCCCTCCTTGTCACCGCCGCCGCCGCTGCATCCGGATACTCCAACCACACCGTAGGCGGCGCCGCCGGCTGGTTCTTCAACTCCACCACCAACACTCCCGCCGCAAACTACTCTGCTTGGGCTGCAACCCAAACCTTCAACCTCGGCGATTATCTCAGTAAGCTCAATCTCTCTCCCTTTCTTCTTCAGCTCTTGAACAATACGGCGTCGTTTTATGCTTTGAAAATTCACTGTTTGGCTGCCGCGAAAATGGAGGAAAATCAATACAAAAAAGATCCTCTAAGCACTCTTATTAAACTAAAAAATTTGAAGTCAGATCAAGTAAATGCCGATTGCACTATATCATAAATTTTTCTCAACTTTCTTGGAAACCAAACAGAACAAACTGATTTTCCGTCATTTTTTTTTCTAAATTTTTTTCCCTTTCGCATTGATCATCAGTTTTCAACACGAACTCGAACCAGACCTTGATTCAGACTTACAACGTGACCGTCTACCAGAATTGCACCGCTGATGATTCCGATAACGGCACGTTCGTATACGACGGTGGCAGTGGTAGTTTCAGCGAGGCGTTGACCATCCCTGTTGCGTTGACCATAGAAGGTCCCAACTATTACTTCTCCGACGCCAGCGACGGTGTCCAGTGCCAAAACGGCTTGGCCTTCGAGATCAATGTCAAGCGCGGCCTCGGCTTGCCTCCGAGCCTCAACCAGCCGCCGCCTCCACCATACATTGAGCCGCCGGGACCTGATACGGCTCAGTCTCCCCAGGATACGGCGGCTCAGCCCACAAAGGATGGCGCGTTCACGAGCCGCGCTAACGTGCGCTTGGCGATTCACGGCTTCGCTGCGGCACTGCTATTCTTACAGTGAAGAAAAGATTCTTACAGCGGGTGCGCATCATTTTCCACCGATGAGAAAATTATCCAACATGTTTTTTTTTTGTTTTTTTTATTTTTATTTATTATTAGTGAGTTTTTACTTTTCTTCGTTGAATTCAATAATAATAGCTTATTCATTTTGTTTTGGAAAAATCCAGAGGTGGAGTTATTATGATTTAAATATTGGATTTCAGTAATAGTTTAAGAAACATTAAGTACTGTTTAATTTCAAGATGAAATTTATCTAAATTGTTCTATTTGTACTTTTTTGGGTATTGATGTTCTATTTGTACTTTTAAGTCTTATACATCTATGCATATGAAATTCTAAAAAAGTTGTCTTTATTATGAGAAAAGTTACTATATTTGTGTATTTAATAAAAACTGTAGTGTTTTATTAAAAAAAAAAAAAATTCTGTGTTTCACGGATCAAGTTACTTATTTTGATGAAAAGGGTTAAGTATTAAATTTGTACAATAAGGATAAAATTAAAGAGTTTTATTAAAATGTGCTCTAAAGAAACATGTTAAAGAATTAAAAATAGAAATCACTAAATGAAAAGTAAAAATATTTAATATTTTAAAATTTTAAAATATATTTAATATTTTTTAAATAATTAAAATTATCTAATATAAAATAATAAATGTTATTTTTCAATGTTTAACATGTATCCTAAGAGCACATTTTAATAAAACTTAAAATTATAAACTTAGTTAAATAATTGTGACTTATCTAAAAATGTGATGATGTTTTCATAATTAAAATAATTTTTCAGAAATTTTCTATTTGAGATTTCTTTTGGCAGAAGCCTTTTCTTTAACAAAAAAAGAAAAAAAGTAGTTATAAATTTAGGTAAAGTTGTGTAAGTGCAATTTGATCGCTCCGTCAAATAGTTTCAAAGACTGATGTCACTTGAATTATAATTTTTGAGTCTATAAAAGTCTCTTTTAAATATATAATAACATTTACTCAATTTATTGGGCTTAGGTGAGGATCAATTTATTCTTTTTGGTGTGAAATTCATTTAAATTTTTAACTATACTTATCTTACTTTTATTTTAGTTTATTTATGTATACTTAGTCATTCACACTTGCACATCTAGTATCAAAATAAATTAGTGTTATACGTGGAAACAATAGATTATAAAAGTTTAAACATTTTTTGGTATTACTTCATTCACACACACACACACACACACACACACACACAAACAATCCTAGGAATGGAGGTGGTTCATGTTTTTATCATATGACAATAATGATGAGGGTTATTCTATTAAATTTAATAATTGAGTTAGAGGATATGATGATACATTGATAACAAGTTTCATAAATAAGTGTATGATGTGTTAAGATGTTTTAGTTTGTGAGAATTTTGAAATTGAGGTAATAGATTATGGTAGATAAATGCAATTTTTCAAAAAGATTTAAATATGAAAATAATTAATTGTAAAAAATTATTATTGGAAGAACGAGTCTATTATTCTAAATTAATTTTGTAAGAACGAGTTCACTCTATATATCAACCACAACATTTAAGCGACAAAAGAAATTTATATTTTGCACTTATTACTCTGTTATTTTCGTAAGATAAGGTGATTGTGCTATATGCTATTGTTTAAAATTATATACTTAGTCATGATGGAATAAAATGAAAACTACCATACTTTGTATGAACATATTTTCTTGAAAGTTTTAGACCATTCTAGAATTTTGTGGCATTGACTTTATTTATTTGTTTATTTTGGTGAGGACTTTATTTTCAAAGATAGCTTTCATCTCTATCCGTTTCAATGTATGTTTAGATTAGCTTATTTTATATTTAAAACAGTTTATAATCTAAATCTTACTGAAAAAGTTTAAAAAAAACAATTATTTCCTAAAAAATAATATTTTTCTAAACATGCTACCAGTCCTCCATTAATTTAAGGGTCTTTGTTTTAGCTTTAAGATTATAGGTGGTAAAAGACTCGAGTTTAAACATTGGTTGTTGACTATTATGAGGATTTTATTTCGAATGAGCAGTATTTATAAATTATAACATTATCACTTCTTGCTTGAATAAATGGTGGGCTTTGAATAATTTGAAAGAAATATTGTGTTTAAACTTGGTAAGTAAGCTAAAATTTTAGTAGAATGAGTTTTACGTATAATATTAGGAGTTCAAATCTTGCTGAGAAATACTTTGTAAGAAGGAATAATTTCAATATTTTAAAATGAACAATCTCAATATTTCAAACAAAATTACATTTTGTAAGAACGAAAAAAAAAATCATGATTCAATCCATCATTATTCAATTCAAATTGGTCAAATTATCCATTATCTATGTCTAAATGAATATAACGCTTTCTAATTTTAATCATCAAGCATATAAAATAGGATTTGATTACTAGGGATTCACTTTAAAGAAAAATATTAAAAGTTATAATCATTAATGAAAATACCAATGAAGTAGATTTTCATAATTTCATAATTTATTATATATATATATATATATTTTATCACGATCTTAATCATGAAATTTTTTTTAAACGATTATAACTTTTCACTTTTTGTTCTAATCCCTTAACTTTAAAAGTAGAACAATTCATAGGTCAGGTTGGTCGGGTTTGACCTAACCCGTTCCTAATCAAATATTTTAATCACGTCAATTTTTTTGCGTGTAACTAACCCTAAACTCGAGTAAACTCGATCATTTTTGGGTTTGTGAATGGCTTAACTAAGATTAGGTTGGCTAGTGTTTGAACATATTTTAGATTTTTACATGTATACCTAACTAATTAAGTCATAAAATTTTAGTATTTAAAAATAATAAATTTAAAAAGTTAATATTTTTAATATTTAAGTGATAATATAGTAATACTTGTATTAATCTCAATAATAAATATAAATTGATATTTAAAAAAATAAAATATTATATAATATCAAATCTAGTGGAACTAATTCGAAAGATGGTCTAATCTTGATCTGATTTTTCATTAAAACTGAATTTTACGTTATTCAAATAACTCAAATTCAAGTTGAATCATTAAATTAGGTTGAATCATGATCAATCTTATAAAATAACACAAACACTACAAAGGCACACACCTTGCCACATTCTACGAAGTGGGGCCAACATTGTTATGGGATAATAAGATATTATGATTGTGCTTCCAATCATTGTCCAGCTAATTTTATCCAAAATATAACAATCATTATCCAGCTAATCCTAATTGTAATGCTTTATTTTTATTCACCAAAATTGTGATCCTAATCTAACGTATGGCAATATGTTTTTTCTAGTGCCTACCAAAAAAACATATACAAAGAAAGAGACAAAGAAAATTGCGTTACAATAGAGATAAAGGAATATACATGTAAAGCATCACTAAGTAGTATGAAATTAAGACTCGTGAAAAGTTGCTCTAGCATGCATAAGTCTCTGCATATGTCCGTGAACCCATTTTAACCAAAGTATCTGCACACATGTTGTCTTCACGTTTGGTAGGCATCAAAAGCACCTCTCAATCTCTACTAAGTAACAACGGAATATCCTCTCTAATATATTACCATAGAAAGTGAAGGGCTTATGTTAAATCCGATTCCCTTGTTACCTTGTATGATCTCGTGGATTATGAAGGACTTTCAAAAAAGTATTTATCCAAATCATTTCTCAGAAAAAACAAAGAAAATAGAGCACAAATAACAAAAAAAAAGAAGAAAAGTCTCCTTAACAGCAAAGCAATTGGCCCAATGACATGACTATATATATATATAAAATTTTAAATTAAAAATATTTTTACATGATTTAATTCATGTAAATTATTTTATAAATTTAAATATTTAAAATTAATAATAATAATAATATAATTTTTTTCATAAAATAAATTTTTAAGAACCAAATTATAAATAATTTATTTTTATTACATCAATACTCCATATAAATGGCATGACATTATCTTTAATTATTTACTGAGCTTCTCCTTGCATCAAGTGCGGTATATGTAAATGAACTCGTTACGGAACTAATGAGCAGATGTAATATATATATATATATATATATCCTAATTTTTATTTGGCTGAAAATGATAAAATGTAAAAAATTCGCCCGAACTTTTTTAAATCACGTGATTAATTCATTGAGTTTTAAAAAGAGTTAAAGATTTATTTTATTTTATTTTTTATATTAAATGTGCAAACTGCAAAAGAATTCCTTCATTTAACGGATACTTTTTTAGCTTTACAATGTGCTAACGTGAAACATACATGTCGCGTAAAACATTATTTATACGAAAAGAAAATACTAAAATCCGAGACCATCATCAAACAGGTGTTTGACGTTCGCAAGAAGTAACAGTTTTTTGGGTCGTATGTAAGAGTAATATACTTTTAATTTTTTAAAAATATATTATTTTTTAATTTTATTTTTTAAATATTAATTTTATCGATTTAATTTTTTTAAATTTTAAATTTATAATAATTTAATTTTTTTAAAGAGTTAAATTAAAAAAATAAAATAAAAATAAAGTTTATAAATAATATATTTTTAAAAATTAAAAATAAATTTTACTTTAAATATAAAATTTTTTTGCATTGACGCATTGTCTAACACCTGTCGGTAAATACATTTAATATTTTTTATTTAATAATTAAAAGAATTATTAAAAAATTATTTAAAATTCAACCAAAAAAATTATTTAAAAAATATAACTTTTTTTTTTTAAAATGTAACTTCACAATAATTGGTTAGATCAAAGTGAAACCAAGCGGCAAAACCCAAATGGCATTAAGACACTAATTCAATTTCTTTTCTTCTTTTCTTTTAATTTGTCCAACCAAAACGTGTAATGTTTTTGAAATAATCGGTGTGAAAACGAAACTTGCAAAAAAAAAAAAAAGAAAAGATAAAAACAAAAAGTGAAATCCCAAGACTCCAAAAAATGTAAACAAAGAAGAGAATTGAAAGGTGATGGTGAACAAGCGAGTGAGTCCCTACAGGGCTTTAATGCTTTCTTTACAATCTTGTGGAGGAAGAGGCGAAGAAGAAGAACCCATAACCTTGAAAGTGACGTTACAAACGAGAGAGGTTATACGTTTCTACAGTTTTGAAAACAGAGAGAGAGAGAGAGAGAGAGAGAGAGAGTGACTGGGGAGGGAGTTCCATAGCTTACAAGCAGAAAGTAAAACTTGGGTTTTCTTTCAGTTGCACTTGTTGGTCTTTTTGCAGAATCTCATCCCAATAGGCTTTTCTGATCCTCCGAAGTTAAACCTCTTGTGTTCCTTTTTTCTCAAATTTCACAGTAAGTTTCTTTTTGACTTGATTTACATGTTGTTTTGCTGGTCTGTGTCCTAAATTTGTGTGTTTTTTCATGTGGGGGTATCTCTGGGTTTGATTTCTTTTGTATTTTGTGTTTGTGTAATTGAAGGGGAAGCGGTGTTTGGAATCTGAGGAAAAATGGGTTTGATTTCTGGGATTTTTCTGGGGATGGCATTCGGCATCGCATTGATGGCTGTGTGGCAGCGCATGATGAGGTACCGAAGCGCCAAGCGAATTGCAAAGGTATGATGGTTTGTTCCATCTCATTCATGAATCTCAGAGACTTTGGGTTTTGTTGATCAACGTTTTAGAGATGGTGTGGATTTCTTTGGACTGGTCAGTGTTGAAGAAAAGTTAATGAATTGACAATTGAGATATAATAAAGCATATCATATATAGAGAATCATATAGGGCAGCAATACTCTGACTTTGAATACTATTTGTTGCGAAAAATTATACACTGGAACATTATTGCTCAAAAGAAATTGGTGGGGAAAAAAATACAGAGCTTGCTTTTGTTAAGCAATTGGTTTGGCCAGAAAGCATAAGGAGATAATTTATCATTATACAGAATTATTGTCCTCTGGTAAAAGGCAGAAGCAGACCAGCAAACCCTCATAAGCAATACTTCTGACTTAGAAGTTTTTTTGCAGTGAAATACAATTCCCCACTGCCTTCCTCCACACAGAGATGGCAACTGGTGTAGGAAGTTGAGACCAAGGTAGTTAAAGGCGAAAGGTGCTAGGAGGTTTTAGTTCCTTGAGGTGAGAGGTGCCAAAAAGCATATTTCTCACTGAAGAAAGGTGTTGACATTAGAAAAAGAAGAAAACAGTCAAATATCTTACTATTTTGCAGTCCATATCAATTAACTACACAAACAATAACATTCTTAGTAAAAATAAAGGGTCAACATGTTGAATTTAAAATACCCTAATGCTTGCTGCTAAGAGTCCCAAAGACTGACAACTAATTATTTGTTTTAACATTCTAGTTTACTCCCTTTAGCATCATAGTTAGCTAGTTAGATGGCTGGTTTTTGGGTTTCATTTACAGTTCTCAATAAGGTGCTAGATGCATGCCTCACTTGAATGAACTAGAGCTGTGCACCTCATTGAAGGGGCAGCGGCCCAACTGGCAAGAGGCACTAACCCCTTCTAGCACTTCGCTTCAACGCCTTAGGTGTGCCTTTGATCAGAATGCTTGAGACCTCAAACCTCTGGTAAAGTCATTATAAGCTTTAGCACCAATTTCTAGTTATAACACTCGGTGAAGAATTATAGCATCAAAATAAGGAATCTCAGAGAAATGTCAATTATTCTTACAATTTTCAATTTCCCACAAACCCTCCACTTTGTCATCTTCATTATCATTTTGTTTTATAGAAAAAGAAATTAGATTATAGAGAAAAGAGGTAAAGTTCAACTGGGGGGATGATAAGATATCCTCCAAAACAGAAAAGACTAGAAAATTAAGGAACATGAAAAAATCAATTCAAGAATGCAACAAAGTTGTCCAGCCTCTTTGCAGACCAGAAATAGAAATTCCCTTGAAATAGCTGTGAACAAAACACCAAAGAGAAGCCATAAACAAAATCCTGTTGGTTTAGTGGCAATGAGACAACCTTAAAGGTGTGAGCTTTCTGCTCCAACCAAATGCACTAGAGAACTGAATTAACTGCGCACTGCCACAAAATTTTAGCTTATTTGTTTTTACCAAACCTTTAAAATGGACCATCAGAAACTGTTCCAAAGTAAAACTACTCATATAAGGAGAAAGAGTAGTTAAGGCCTACAAATTTGCAACAAGTCATTTTTATTAACCCCTGTTCAAATGAAAGATTTGACCTTAGAGGGAGCTTTGGACTTCCAAATGGGTTTAACTATAAGGGATCTCTAATAATTAGGAGAGACTAATTTAGAAATTGGAAAAAGGACTAACAAGAAAATGGTTATAATTGGCTTCTATTTAGTTTTGGGCTTGACCCACCTGACAAACCCACGATGCAACCCAACAAAGATCTTTCATCACCCCCCCCCCGGCGGGGCGGCATACGGACCTATATATATCATGTAATTTCAGCAGTTAGGTCATCAAATCTTTCAATGCGAGCGTATATTGGAATTAGGGTGAGTGTTGAGCAGCTACTTTCTTGTAATCTTCATCGATCATAATGAACTTTTTCTCTACTTCGCCGTGGATGTAGGCCTATGGTAACTGCATTAAACTCTATGTCAATTTCTCTTCTCTTTTATTTTCTGCTGCGCGTGTGGTTTAAGTTATAACAAAAACACACCAGAAGAATCCAAAGTCCAAACTCTCCTATCTAGATTGGCAATTAGTAGATTCAAGCAAAAAGCATTAGAGACTCTAGTCTAGATGATATTTAGCTGCACCATTTTTCCAATTCTGAAAGTAATGTCTATGTTCTCCAATGCATCCATTTACAAAAGCTCAAATGGCAAAGAAACACTAGAATTATGTAGATCTACTATATAGATTACTTAATGAGCACTGATCTCCCTCATTTTGAGAGATACAGTTTCTTCCAATATATAAGCATTTTTCTGTTTTCTGAATGATCAAATCCCAAGCTTGAGTGGCATTATAATAAGGCCCTAGGTAACCCTAAGACAATGAAAAACCTTGCATCCCAAACTCAATATTATTAACCCTCTGGCACTACACTAACTGACATTTTCATAGTTTTATTTTTAATCCTAAAATGAAAATTAATCAAGATGAAGTAGGACTGATTTAAAAGACCTCACTTTGGCTAATGCCTACCTTTAAGGTTTCAACTTGAATGTGAAAGAATTCAGGAACTATGGATGGGTAAGATTGAGGTATGGCAGATAAAAAGGGTGGCGGGGGTGGGGATTTCAACAATGTCATTGCTGGAATTTTCTGGGTGGAGGCAAATTTGTCGTTTTAGGTTGATTAACATGGTTTTTTTTTTTTTAAATCCAGTAAAAAAAAAAGGGTTTTTATGGGGCAAAGGAATCTAGTAGGGATATAGGCTTTCCTTGAATTAAGGAAGGGTGTAGTGATGGGGATGCAAGTGGGAAAGAAGTACAGGGGGCATGTGAATTTTAATGCATCCTAAAGCTATGTTTGAAAGTTTTGTGAGTATTGGATATTAAGGATGGAATACAAGGGAAGAGATGAAATGGAGTGGAAATGATGTCCCCTTTGGAAGATTTATGAAAGGGAACAAATGGAATGGTGAAGTATATACATTTGAACATTCAAACTTAAATATTTTATACAAACATTTTTTATCGATTTCGTTTTAAGGGTAAAATGGTTACTTCCCAAATTTTAATGAAAAGGCAAGAACCATTCTATTCCTTCTGTAGCTGGGGAAAGATGGGATAAACCCTGCATTCCCTTCCAATCCTCTGGCCAAAGTAGCAGCCAAACAGAGGAACAATTTCCCATCCCATTGGTTCCCATTCCATGTTTCCCCTCTATTCCACCAATCCAAACAGGACCTAAAAGTGATGTGGACTGTACCCAAGAATGGGACACGAAGAGGAAACACAGAAAATTGGAAATTTAGCTTGCAAGCCAACTTTCACAATTATCATTAAGTTCAACTCAAATCTTAAATCTTTATCTAAAAGCTTAATACATATGTTGTGCATGTGTATTTTGTGTGTGTGTTGTCTTATGTTTCCTTCGACTTCTTGAATTCTGCATTAAGGAAAAAAGAAGCCTATTACAGGATATTATCAATGGAATACGATGGGAAAATTTGAATCAGGAATATTCACTTGTTGAATAACATCAAACACTGTTCTCTCTGCACAATGAGTTTCAAGCTTACTAATTCATTTATCTGTTCGTATCATAAGCCAGCGACCTATAGCCTAATTGCACCCTTTCTCTGTGCCTGTGGACCTATATCCTAATTTCACCCTTTCTCTGTGCCTTTGGACCTATAGCCTATAGCCTAAAAATGTTATCTTGTTGAGGGGTCTTCTGGGCTGGGCATGTTTTCTATCTAAAAAAAAAATGTCGATTTTAATCTGTGGATATATTTTTTCCTTGTCTTAACCTTATTATTTATCTACTCTGCAGGCAGCTGACATTAAACTCCTTGGATCCCTTAACAGAGATGATTTAAAAAAAATTTGTGGTGATAATTTTCCTGAATGGATATCTTTTCCTGTATATGAGCAGGTGGGATTTTCTTATTTATTATTGTGATTACTTAGCTTTCTACTGAAATGATTTGATACAATACACCTATTATTCCATATTATATTATTGAGAGAGTATCTTGTGCTTATGTTATGATCAGTTGCTTGTATTTGTATTGAAGGTTTAACATTTACGTGAAATTTGGTAGGCAAGAATGGTGATTCTATTCCATGCCTATTCTATGAAATAAGGGATGCCTATGTTCATCAGCAAAAAAAAAAAAAAAAGGGAATGGTGATTCCCTTTCTTGCCATTCCATAAAACCAAGAATGGAGCATGGAATGAGATTTAATTTTTCTTGTCCCAACATATCATCATTAGTTTTACAAGGTGACAATTATTACCCTCACTAAATTTAACCCACTTAAATCCTATAGGCAATAGAGGGTGTTATCACTAGAAAAAATAAGAGGCAAGATGATTAAAAGTTCAATAGCTATATTGTGCATACATTTTAAATGACTTTGCAGACACTTCAACTTTTTTTCCACAAATAATAGTGTTTGTTCATATTTTTAGCAATAACATTTATTGTTATCAAGTTATAAAAAAATTAAACTTGAATATTGTTCTAAAAAAATATACATTCATATTACATATATAAGATATATACGTAAAATTTAAACTTTTATTTGGGCATTTATGCCATTTAGATAAACTTTGATTCAACTCCACATTGATTTCATGTACCAATCCAAAAGTTACCGAATTATGGATTGGGAATGGCCCTTTCATTCCATTCCTGCCAATTCGATTCCATTCCTATTCCTTTCTCGTTATGTGGAATCATTATTATCCGTACCAAACATGACATTATTGTATGGAGTATGGTCAATGTACTGCGCTGAACATAATGTTTATTATAACAATGCTACAACTTAATCATCAGTTATTACACTTGTCAAATGCAGCTGTGATGTTAAAATTGAGGAACTCTATTACTTGTTTCCCAACTCGTATACTGTGCACTTGCTCTGTATATGACTGTTCATTGCATGGGCTTTTTCAGGTGAAATGGCTAAACAAGCAGCTGACCAAACTTTGGCCATTTGTGGCAGATGTAAGTATGCTTGCCTGCTCATTATATGTTTGTATAATAATTTACAACAGTTTGTGCAGTGTCATCCTGATAGATACCTAAATTTCTTTAGGAAAAATATGAATTACAGCAGAGGAAAACCTCTGTAATATCTCCAAACAGAAGTGAAATAAAAACAGAAATTACAAGTGAAAGATAAAGATGCAGGCTCTTCGAGGGCCCTGCCTCCTCCCTGCCCTAAGGCCCCAAAATCCCACTTAATGACTGGATGCCCTTCTCCTCATTCCTCCCTTCCTTTTTATCCTTGCTTCTAACGTGCTCTCCTTGCTTTCCACCCCCTTGCCACATAGGCAGGGTTGCCACACCCCGAATCCCCATTCTGACCCTGACTCACATGGTCCTTACTGTCTTGAGCTTCTAGTCCCAAATTATCCTTCATATTCCTCCTGACATATACCTTAGTAACTGTAGGAGGCCTATCACATCCGTTGATTTCTGACAAGATATGTTTCTAGGTTAGAACATGTTATTTTACAGAATATATTTTATTCGTAACCAATATTAGATTTTTTTTTTATTATGGTATCAGACTATATTGCTTCTAATACTCCATATGTGTTTTTGTTTTAAAGAAAAATTTTCCATGTAAGTATTAGCTATCATGTGTTTATATGGCTGTATCGATAGCAATAAGAAAATACATGTTGCCATACTCACAGTAAAGTTGAAGCAATTAATCTTTTATTTTTCAAGTTTATCATTCTATCTATCAGCATCATGCATTTAGTAGCTATTTACTTTAAATATCGTATGTTATGTGGCTTGAAGAAAAATACTCTCAATGCCAACAGCCCCAAGATGCTTGATTCTACTGCTGCATCTACTTCATGTTTAAGTTATTAGTAGTCCAAAGAAGAAACATAACTGATTTGCATAACATATTTTGTAAACCTTATGGGTTCAATTGGAGATCTTTTGCATGTATGTAGAGCTGTGCACATTAAAACTTTCCACTGACTAATGAAAATTACACATTGGGAAACAGCTACTAGTCCTTATTCGATTGTTACGAAGGCCTACTAGGTGCAAGGCTACACCCAGTTACCCCTCTATGGCTTAGATGAGATGCCTTATAAATGCCTTGCATGTCTTTTCCTTAGAATCTGAAGAAAATATGTAATTTTCTTTTCTTTGTATTAATCAAAGTGCTTGAGGTCAATGCCTCTCATGCATGTCAGGGTTACCCCTTTTGTGTTTTACTAGCTTTGCAAGAAGGGGATGGCTCTCATATCCAGTTTCAGGAGGATTCGTTGGTAGGGGAGTCCTTTTTCTTGGTTTCTTTCCCCTGCATGTATCGATTTTCTACCTAATATAATACTCCTAACTCCTGATTCTTTTCTGCTTAAGGTTCCAACTTTTCATGGAATTTTCACATTTTTAAGAACCTTAATGACCAGGATGCTTCTGATTTGACCTTAATGCTCGTTATTCTAGACTTTTTCTGCTCTTCTTTCTCTCCTGATGTGTGGATATGAACTTTGTACTTCCATATCCTTCACTGTATAGTTTTCTTTATCATTTCTTTGTTCAGAACCCTACGATTCACAATTAATAACTTAATACTTCCATTTGGAAGGTTAAAGTCCCAACTAAGGTCAAAGTTTTAGTTTGGACAACAATAGTCAATAGGATCGGTTTCAGGTGCGTAGGTGTCATAAGGCTTTATCCCCAGAAATTTGTGTTATGTGTAAGTATGTCACAGGAGTTGTCAATTATCTCTTTGTGCATTGTATTGTTGCTAGGCAGGTGTGGGGTATTTAACTTGTCTGGGTTTTTTGGTGAGCATTGAATTTGTCATCTGTCTCGAGGTTTTTATTATTTCTAACTACTATAGAGGTTTTGGGACAAAAAAGCAGTGTAAGGTGTTGTGTATTTGTGCCCTTTTGCAGGCATGTGGTGTAATTAGTCAGAGCAAAATGCTAAAATTTTCAGTCAGTGCTTCCTAGTTCCGACCAGTGTATCTCCTTTCAGATAAAATAGCTTCCCTTGCCTCTATATGGGTTCTTGCTCATGGTTTTTTTATCAGATATGTGCAGGGGGATTGGAGAGCTCCTTTGAGCTAATGTTTTTATATTTACTTTTATGTTATTTTTTGTGTTCCGTTTGCTTTTAGGAGGTTTCGTGATCCTCCTTTCATGTAATTTTCTTTTCTTTAATAATTTCTCTTATCAAATTATATATTTGTATATATGTTAATGCACGCGCGTGTGTATTCAGATTGAATGAGAGAAAGAGTGTATTGGATCTGTTGATTTTTGGGGAGACACTAAATTCATGATTCTTCATTGAGAACTACTAAAATATGAAAACTCAAATATCAAAACAATGAAGCCTGGATGGCCTTGGGTATTTAATTTGTTTTGTATCAGCATCTTCACATTACTAGATGTTATCAATTGAAAATTTTTGCCTGCATTTATGAACTTGACTCTAGGTATTTTACATTTAGTATATTATGGGTAATGTTTATTTTAATCAATGATATTTGCAATTTGGATATGATTATCTGTTTTGTATTGAATGTACCATGCTTCAGACTCAGTGTCACTTTGGAATGTAGCTTATCTATATTGATATGCCAAAACATAATTTGGTCTCTTTGGTGTCTCCAATATAAAAAATTTACCCTAAAAAATAGGAAAGTGGGGATAATGGGTAGTTATTTAAAATATTAAAACTCTTCAAAAGTCAAGGAATTGTGGTGAGTGGGTAGTAAAATTACTTAAAATAAAATAAAAAACCAGACGTGAATGTCAATGCACCAGTGTTTGCTATTTCTGATAAGTAGAGAGATTAGGCAGCTTTGTTGCTTTCTTAAATTTCTTAATATTCATTGTTGTATCTAGAATTTTCTTTTATTGAGGACATCTTATTCTCCCTAATGCAGGACAAGGGGGGTCAATGATAACCATATATTGAGGTTCTGTACACACTACTGTAGGATGGCTACTTTGGTTGTGCTAAGTAGTATAAGTACACATGCTGCAGTAATATGAAGCATAAACAGTACCCAATATATGCTTATGGTTGACCTCCCCCCTTGTCCTGACTCACTCCCTCAAGTTGTATTTCTCCTCTTTTCTCTAATAATTTTTTTCCTAAAAGGGCGACCTAGTGTATGAGACTCCCACCATTGTGGGGTTAGGGGAGGGTTAGATATATGCAACCTTATCCCTATGAGTGGAGAGGCTGTTTCTGTGACTAGATTTCGTGTCCACCAGTCACAAGGCAGCAACTTACTGTTGCACCAAGGCTCACATTCTAATAGTTTTTTTCTCTAATAATTCTATAGATTTCATGCATCATTGCATTGCTTAAATAGCTTACTTAATCTAGATGGATTTTGCTTACTTTTAGGCAGCAACATTCGTAATCAGAGAATCTGTTGAACCACTACTGGAAGATTACAGACCCCCTGGCATTACTTCATTGAAGTTCAGCAAGCTGTCACTTGGAAATGTTGCTCCAAAGATTGAAGGTATCAACTAACAGTAATTTCTCTGCTCATTCTTTTCCCTGATAAATTTACTACTGCACTTAAGGAATGTATAAATTCAGATAATGAGGTTGTCTGTTAGTCTATTTTGACAACATTTCTTTTAGACTGCTTTGTATGTAAAAATTTGTGAGACTTTTTGCAGAAGCAGGTTTTCCAAATTCTTGATGTCCATTTTAGTTTTTTTCCCTCTTTATGCCATATTTTGAACTATTGTATTTATTTGAACAGTATTCCTCTTGTATTTCTTAGTAATAACTTTTCAGGGGCAAATTTAATATTCAACAAACTATCATTGTACTGATTTTCATACGTCCAATCCTTATGCACTTTGCTTTTCATCTCTTCTTATTTTGTCTCTTACGTAACCAATATAGTTGGAGAGGAATACTCGTATTTTCAAGGGTGTCTCTTTGCCCTTAATATGTTTTGGGATTGGATTGTGTTCATGGCTTCTTTTTGGTGCTCTTCTCAGGGTTGTTGCAAGGGAATATCTATTGCTGGTATGTGAAGAGATGGGCATCTTTGGTGCATTTTTGGGCCACTTTGGCTCATTGTTTTCTTCTCTCTTTGTCTTTTCTTGAGGATTTTTTATCCTCTCCCTGATGTACATTCTTTCTTTTCTTCCTTTTAATATATTCTTTTATCAAAAAATAATAATAATTGAAGAGAAAAATGTTGAGTTTCTCTTTAAATTTTGTTTAGAGGGATCCATGTAAACATAACTTGCCTTTATAACACACACTAAAACCGATGCACAACTACAACCAAAACTTGAAGGAACTCCAGTTAAAAGAAAAATCCCATCCTAAATTGCGGTCCATAATTTGACGGAACCCCAGTCTTCTCTCAAGAAACACTTTCCGACCATCAACTCTTCTTTACCCTAATTTCAGACTGGTCTTCTTGCCCTAGCAACCAGCTGCTAAGCGCCAATCCATGTCTAGATATGTGTTGGAACAATGTCAAAAACTTGTTTGAGCTAATGAAAAATTTATTGAAAAGATTATTTGACTTGTGTTATACTTGTGTTGGTGTGTTACTTGTTCTGGGCTTCCCAACAGTCCCTTCAGAAGCTGTTTCCGTGCTTCATGCTGAGGCATGGATAACATGAGAAACTTGAGATGATGGAAACCGTTTTTCTAATTGATTCAGAGGGAGGAGACCAGAACAAATTTTATATCTAAGAAAAATACAATCTGGTCTGTTATATCTTTTCAAAATCAGGGAAAGAAGCAATTATTGTGAGATTCAAGATATTCTATGTCTTGAATCGAAGTTAACTAGATGAAATAAATAAATGAAATCTGGATTTGTGTGCCGTTCAAGGGTAAACTAGAATCAAAATATTTATAAATTGTCTTACACAACATAAGCCTCATGACAATAAAGTTGTTCGTCAAAATCTATAATATATGAAAAAAACGAGTGTAGCATTGATGAGAAATTAAAATGTTGACGTAGGCTTGTGGTAACATTCAATAAGACCAAACAAAATGTTATGAAGATGCAATTTCTTATTCCACCGTTTCTCGTGTTTTCTTCGTTTGCCTATTTTTCTGTTGAATCATTTTTTAATATCAATAATTAAAGCATGCATAATTTCTTCATCCATGCAGGTATTCGGGTTCAAAGTCTTAACAAAGGTCAAATTATAATGGACATTGATTTCCGTTGGGGTGGTGATCCCAGTATTATTTTGGCTGTTGAAGCTGCACTTGTTGCATCAATCCCTATTCAGGTTAGACTCAGCTGATATTTTTCTATGTCAAATTTCATGATCCTTTTGGAGATTTTTATAATTTGAGTGTCATTGCTTTTTGCTTCAGTTGAAGGATCTCCAGGTTTTCAGCATTATCCGTGTTATATTCCAACTTGCTGAAGAGATCCCCTGCATTTCTGCTGTTGTTGTTGTTGCCCTACTTGCAGAGGTAACCCTTTTCTTTTTTTTTTTTTTGGTTGGTTGGGGGGGGGGGAGAATAAATATGCATATTGTCTCTGCAAGATATGATTGTGGTTGATGTACGATTAAGTAGACAGTTGGTTGAGCTAAAAACCAAAAAGGTAGATAATTGTTCCCTTCATATCAATTATCAAACTTATGCTAATTGCATTTAAGTATCAGCTTCAGTGGTTCACTGTTATGATGTTGTTAGGGGCTTAGGGCCATTATTAAGACAATGTCCTTCTGAAGATTGTGAATAAGGGAACATTATTGTTTATAATTTATGTGTTCAATTCTCTTGGCCTAAATCTATATTCTGATTGAATTCTTTAATTAATTTTATCAGCATTGCCTAATACATGGTAGTAACTTGGTAGTGGGTACACTGATATTCATTTTTCAGTCTTGGAATTACTGACTTATCCATTAACATTTAATCAGCCAAAGCCTAGAATTGATTACACTTTGAAAGCTGTTGGTGGAAGTTTGACAGCACTTCCTGGAATTTCAGATATGATTGATGTGAGTTCTGTCTGTTTTATGCACTTACCTCTTTTTCCTCTCTACTGATTTGAATTAATACATATAATCCACTCAAAATTTTCCCAACATTTCATAGGATACTGTGAACTCAATTGTTACCGATATGCTCCAATGGCCTCATAGGATTGTTGTTCCACTTGGGGGCATACCTGTTGATACTAGGTAAATATAAATTGTGTAAATTTTTTCCGTTTGTTCTATTTCTTTCTGAATGCTGATCAAATCATGCCTAGGTAAATTTCTATATCTGATTAACAAAACTGTAAACATTTGAAATTGTTGTGGAAGTATTCCTCAAGAAAATATCTTCTGTTAGTGTTTCAATCTTTGTTTCCCCCATACCCCTTTGGGAGAAAGAAAAACAAATTGGGAATGCCAATTTCAATGTTAATGCTCAAATATATTTACACTACTTAAGCACTTTTTTTTTGTTTTTCAGTGAACTTGAGCTTAAACCCCAGGGAAAGCTTAAGGTGACTGTAGTGAAAGCAAATGATTTAAAGAATATGGAAATGATTGGGAAGTCTGATCCTTATGTAGTTGTGTATATTCAACTACTATTTAAGGTTAAAACCAAGGTTGTTGATAACAACCTGAATCCCGTTTGGAATCAGACATTTGACTTGATTGCAGAAGACAAGGAGACCCAGTCACTCATTCTTGAGGTTTTACACCACTAATACTTTAGCTTCTTCTTTTATGCTACTTTCTTCTGCTTCCTTTCTTGGGGTATGCTGTTACATTTTGCTTTCACTAGTTTTAGGAATGTAGAATACATCCTCTTTTTTTACGTAATCACTTATGGAAGAAATTAAGTGGCCCCTTTTATGTGGGTTTTCTTTTCATACTATTTAGTTGGTTAAGGATACTTGTTCATGTGAATTATACCTTGAGTTTGGGCATTCTGCAATAATTTCATTAGTTAATAAATCTAATATATAAAAGAAAAGAAGCTTTCGGAGTGAGGGTAGGAAAAATTCTGAAAAAAAGTTATGTTGGGATAAAAGAATGAGATAGGTTAAGTAATTGATATATGCCTCTGAATTCTATCATTTTAATTGAAGCTGGGTTATGATTTGTGTAGAGATCAGAGAGCTATAAAATTGCTAATTAGGTTTAAGAAATGGTGATACTTTATAGGCAGGCAAAGTTAAATATAGTTAAAAACATAATACTTAGGACATGTTCTGAGAGTCTGTTCTTAGTAGATGCAATGAATCCACGTTCAATGAAGTGCGGACAAATTTTCCTGCTAAGGTCAGAAAATTTTCATGTGATGTTTATTAAATTTTATTGTATTGTCCCTATTACAAACTTAGATTTTCCCTCGCTGACCAGCGTTTTGTTTGGCTGATATATCTAATAATTACTCTCCACACACCAGGCATATACAAATACAACAGAGTACTTTACTCTTTGTTTGAAACACGGTCCCACATGCCACACCATCTTGAGTTTAGCTTGCAGATGAGAATAGTTTTTAAATAATTTTTTAATTTTCTTTCTTCATTATTTTTTCTTTGATTGCTTGTTTGTTTTCATTTGTCACCATCCCTATTTTGTGCTATATGTGTAATGTGATAAACTGCATTTTAAGAGAAGGAAAACCTCAATTTTTCTCTACCACCTTGACTAACAAAATATATATTAACTTAAAAATGTAATAAATTCTTTCCTAAAAAAAATTACAATCTATTATTTATACTTCTGTTATCTACCATTTCATATAAGATGCTATATTTTATTGATTTAAATATTATAAATTTGTTTAGAACTTCATCATTGTATAATTTTGATAGTATTAAAAGTGAAAAAAATCATACGTTACTTTTAAAATATGAAGATACCTAAAAGTAATATAATTTAAAATTTATTTTAATGATTTTATATGTTTCATGTTTGATAAAGATGTAAATATTTTAATTTTTTAAAATTATTTATAAGTACTTCTTGTTAAAGATAGGGATAAAGGTAATATAAACAATAATTAAAGGAGAGAGAAAGAGACAACAAATATGCAGAACCATTGGTGGATTGTGTGCTGATTTGGGCAGAAAAGTTTTGTTATAACAGTACACTGATCGATAGTTAAATATAATGGTGCAGAAATAGATGTGAATTTTTAAATGTGTATAGCATTAAATTCAGGTGCTTTTTGACAAGTACTAACAAGAGTTTGTTTTTTTTTTTTTTTCAAAATTACCCTTCAAATATTTTCATATATTATCCTGTGACTAGGGTTTATTTTTTACATTTTTTTGGTTAAAATAGAAGGAATTTTTTTTTCCCAAAAATCTTCTATCACAAATAACGGTCTATTATAATATAATAACCATAATAAAAAAGTGTTGTTTTCATGTCGTGAAGAGTGATTATTCACACAAAAATGCAAATTTTGTATGAAAAATCGCTTTCTACAATATAATAACTATGTTAGTTGTTGTACTTATTTTGTTGCAATATATATTTATTCATTTATTAGTTGAGATGAACGCAAGCTGACCTAAACACCACCTGATTGCAATACTTAAAGATTATATATTAGCATATATATTACCCCTACTAATCAAAATTCTTGAATCCAACAGTGGTGGCACTTCTATATGCTGGTAGTATAATTGAGAATCTCTCCTTAATGAAATGGCAGGTTTCTTTTGGAAGTTGTCAAATTCCTTTGTGGAACCTGGACCACAGTTAATATGTTAACAAAAATATTATCAGCTTCTGCCGACTGCCTCTGCACACAACTATAGCTGTTAATATTTTTGTTTGAAATTCAATATTTTTCTCCTTCTAATCCAAAATTCCTATTAATCTGTTTCTATGCCATGATTGATTTAATACAATTAACATGAATGATGTTCATGACTCTGTAAATAGGTTTTTGATAAAGACATTGGGCAAGATAAGCGGTTGGGAATAGCGAAATTACCCCTTATTGACCTGGAAGCAGAAACTGAAAAGGAGTTCGAATTAAGGCTGCTGCCATCGCTTGATACGCTGAAGGTGAAAGATAAGAAAGATCGAGGAACCTTGACAATAAAGGTATAAATAGATATGCATTGATTTATTTGTATTTGGCAGTGACATATTATTACAAAATTTCTGGGGCTATGCTTGGTATATAAAGATAGATGAAAACTGAGAAATAGAGTGAAAAGTGTTTTTCTTTTTTTTCTTTTTTCCTTTTCTCCTTCCTTCTAGGTTTTCAGATCTTACTATCATTGGCATATTTTAATCCCTTCCTATTTGTTGGTAACTTAACATGCCCTCTTAGTTGATTGAAAGATAATCGGGTTTTGGACTTTCAGACCTTTTATCATCAATTTAACAAGGAAGAGCAGTTGGATGCATTAGAAGCAGAGAAAAGGATACTAGAAGCAAGGAAGAAACTGAAAGAGGAGGGAGTCATAGGAAGCACAATGGATGCATTGGATGGAGCAGCATCATTAGTTGGGTCTGGTGTTGTTACTGGTGCCGGGCTTGTGGGAAGTGGTATTGGTGCTGGAGCTGGGCTTGTTGGCAGTGGCATTGGTGCTGGAGTTGGGCTTGTTGGGAGTGGTCTTGGAGCTGTTGGTAGTGGACTGAGCAAGGCAGGAAAGTTTATGGGCAGGACAATCACAGGGCAAGGTGTCTCCTCCAGAAGGAGTGGCTCATCTACTCCAGTCAGTAATGTACAGGAGAATGGTGGTGGTGCAAAGCCTCTGTAATTCCTGCCTGGGCACTGCAGGAGTAATGAATTGACCTTGAATGGAGTTTAAGCTTTCACCGTAGATAGATTACCTATGTTGCTTGTTCTTTTTCATAATGTTTTCTCCAAGGCTGTTGATCAAACTAGATTGAAGACTGATCGCAGAAATGTCGATTTAGTTTAAGTTGTACCATCTTTATCTGTAATTATGTTTAATCTGGATGTGTAATAATGCTTGACAGATTGTAAAAATTCCTGTTATTGGAAATCAAAGTGATTCAAAACGAAGAATTTGATACAGATGATTGGAGATTATGTGCTATTTGTTGGAAACCTTCCTGTTTGGTATTGACAAAGGAAAATTTACATAAAATTTTCAAGACTGCATGGTGCCTGTATTTGGTAGCATATATAATTATTGAATATCAATCTAGAAATTTCTTATTCAGAGTGTATTTGGAAGTTCGACATTATATTTGATTCCATGGTTGAAAAGGCATGAAATGCCCAAAAACAGGGTAGGTAATCTTGGACTTCTAACCATATTACATTCCCATGTTTAGATATGATTTGACCTACCAAAGATAGGCTAACACAAACATTATGACCAAAAAAAAGGCTAATACAACACCCAAAATTCATATAAATCTTAAATATCCTGGTAACAATGATGGCGCGCCAAACAGTTCTTCCCAAAGTTCATCCTTGATGAGCCTTTAGGCCATTTATCAGCTTCTTCTGTACCCGTTCACGGTTTTGGTTACAGTTCATATCTCTCACTTGCCACCTTAATATAGAGCTTATTCATTTGCCTTTTGTAATACCTTCGGACTCTCTAACAAAGGTTGGGTATGGCAGTAAACGAGCTACGTTGGATCTTTACCCAACCTTAGGGCTTTACCCATCCGTTGAGGTCACAGCACCAAAACCAACTTCCGTCACCCACTGACATTGAGTAACAGATGCTCTGGTTATTCCCATGCCTATAAACTCACCCATTCTCCGACAACTGTTGGATCTTTCCTTAATAAGTAAATAACACAGTCCTTAAACAACATAATATTCATCTCAAAACCATAATGTGACATCTCAAACAACAATAAATACATATATAATCAAATATAGATTATATTAACTAATTTATAGATTCATTAGGGAAAATTAAACTCCTAATCAAACCAGAAATACACTTTGTGGTACTCAATTTTAATATTGAAAATCCTACATGTATTTGATAAAATATTGTTTGGGAAAAGTAATTTAATTATAATAATTGAGTTTTGTGATGTTTTAAACTTCAAGAAAGAATTTTATGATACTCATTTGTTATGGTAATCTTGTCCAGTTGAAAGTATTTTTTATTGTTAAATGATTGCTAAACAAATTTCAATATAAAATCCAATGATCAATAATACAAGAGATATCATAATAAAAAATACCATAGAAAGCTTTCTTCAACAAAGTAAGTAATATCAATATCTATTCAACATGAGTCAGTATAATCACTGTCTATTGACTTAAATTAAGCCAGGATTGCATAATAAATACTTAAATTGGCATGTCACATAAATGTATTAGCCAAAGAGAAAATATTTTCATAGAAATGAGACTTTACTCCATAGCATTAGTAAGAGTTAAATTGTAAACGTGAGTTGACTCAATCGGTTGAAGGAATTTAGATAAGACTTTACATATCCATATGCAAGGATTCAAATTCTTCTTTAATTAGTAGTCTCACTTGGTGGTTATCTCTCCTCAAGGAAATCTCTTATCCTTGGAAGTAATTCTATGAGTAGGCATCTGCCTGTCCCTTTGGAATTCCAAACACGTCATTGACGCCTTAAACGATAATATTAGAGTAACATATTATTATTATTATTTTTATCACAAAAAAAATTATTAAGAGTCAGATTTTGTGATGTTTATGGGATTATTGTAATGTAGATGAATTGTATGCTCAGTTTGTCCACCACTCTGCCATAACTCAGTTTGCAGCTTCAAACCAAGGTACCTGCTGCCGTGTTGGCACCCATACCATTGTTATTCCTTTGGTCCTTGCGGACAGAATGGATTAAAGATGGGAAACAGAAACACAGATAGAATTAAAGTGAATTCATGAAAGCTGATCTTGAGCTTTGACTTTTAGAACAATTTAGGAAAAATTGGTAGATGCGATTTATTATATAAAGTTGATCTTTAAATTTTTGAGACACCAAACTGAACTAGTAATGTAGAGAGAAACTTGTTGACAGATCTCAACCATGCAAATGTCATAATTTCAAATATTTTAATATTGTGGTAATTTTGAAGCCTTTTTTCCTATATCTCCGCACCTTTTGAGTATAAAACTAATCCTATTCAGGATATTGAAGTTACTCCTCTCAACAATCAATTTCTGTAGGAGGTTTGAACTTCTTAATAAACCTTCTCAATTACTTAATTCAACCTTACTTGCTTCTTAAACTGTATTTTATTGATTAATATTATGGTAATTAATCTTGAAGCATAAATACGTCCAAACAATATATTATTTATCATTCAATTCCAACTACAAAAATCTTGGATTATCCTTATATCTAATGTAAGATGCAGATAATGTTATATTCTGATATGAAAATTTTGGCATACCAAATGTCTTTTTATAAAAAATCAATAATCCTAATAATAATAATAGCAATAATGACTACTTCACCTTATTAAATGTGGGATTTATAATTTATTTTTCTACCTTCCGCTGAAATAAACAGAATGTCTAAGAATAAAATAGTGGAGTAGCATGGTTTAGTTCTGTGCAGAACATGAACAGGGCCTGTGAAAGAAGTGGACAAAAATAGTACAATGGAGCATATATACAGCATATAATATGACAATGAACGAATCCATTGTGCTGTTCACAAAATCCTAATACGACAACCATCTCATTCTCATGGGAACGTTGAAACATATGCATGTTGAGAATACCAACAATGCTCACTGTCCTACAAGATCAATGTGTCAGATGAAGACAAACCTCCCTTTCCTTCTCATCAAAATGGCCAACACATTTGCATGTTAGTATCCAGTGATGAGAAATTGACTCGTATAATTTGATCATGATTTATTTTATTGATGGTTATTTTTAGTAAATATTCTTAGTGATTTAGAAGATCTAAGGATTTGAGAGAATTTAAAAGATTTGTGAAAATCTATAAGATTTAAAAATATGTTAAAATACTTGGAGGGCTAAAGAGCTTTGGTTATAAATAAATAATGGCCTAAGTGTGTGCAGACAAAAAGAGAATAAGATATAGACAGAGGGAGTTTTCTGAGTTTTGAGAGAGGAAATTCTCTGGAGCTTACAGATTACAGAGAGAGAAGATTTCTGGATTGACAGAAGAGTTCTTTCAGGTTATAACTATGAGAGAGGATGTACAAGGAGTTTTAAGATTGAGTTTGGTATTAAATTCAATAATTATTCTTGTACTGATTTTCTTCTCATAGTAAAAATATTTTATCCTCTAGAATGAATATAAGCATGAGATTTACTAAACTACATTAAATTCTTGTGTTTATATGCTTATATTGTCATTTGTTTATTTTCTTTTCCTATTGTTGATGTGCTATATTTTATTTAATGAATTTATAATTATGTGTTTGAGGTCCTATTCTACTGTCTCTGGGTTGTTCCTGAACACCTAGTAGGACTAAATTCTCAAAAGGAATAATTAAAAACTTGAAAAGGAAGCCACCATGTTCATAATTAGTCCTGCAAGGTTAAGGCAATTGCCTAGGCAAGATTTCAGATTTGATGTTTTACCTGTTCAAAAGCAAGGTAATGAATTCCATGTGAAACTTGGTGTTTCTTTTTTTTTTTAATGGTAATAAAGATAAGTTATTTCAAAAATATCTTTCATGACGCCAATGGCATGTCTGAAATTTAAAAAAAAAATAGGCAGAGGCCTTCCAAGAAAAAATCTTGAAGCTCTTTGAGTACACTTTGTCTATTCAATTATGTTTTCATGTCTACTCGAGAGTGTTTGGATTCGATTGTAAAAATTTAATTTTAGATATATTTAATCTTTTTAAAAGAAATTGGTTTGCAGTGAAGTATGAGTTTAGAAAAAAAAAATCACTTTTAATACAAAAGTAAGAAATATTCATTTTAACCAAACAAACTTTTAAACCTATAATCGTTTTTGAGAAATGATACAAACTTCAAATTAAATAAGATAGAAAATAAGTAAAAAAATTTGTTTGAATTTCTTAAAAAACTCATTTGGATACACCAAGTGTGATAAGGATCTAAGAAGCACAGACACGGTATGAGACACTGATACAATTTGACACAAACATGGAGGTAGAGTAAATTTTAAAAATTATAGGACAATCCACAATTAGAGTATAAATATAAAATTAATATAAAAACACAAATCTTAAAGATATATATAAGATAAAAATATAAATCTTAACACAAATACCTAATTTAAAATATAAGCATTATTAAATCACATTTCATGAGGAAGGTCATGTCATTATCATTTTCAATTAAAGAAAATTAGGCTTATGAGACGATTTAAATGAGATAAACTTTGTAAAAATACTCATGATTTATACAAAAAAAATATTATTATATAATCATTTCTAATTCAAATTTTATAAAAAAAAGAAAAAATCAGCATTTGTTATTATAAATATAATGAAATATAATAATTTATTTAATTCTTATGATATTATACTTATATTGATATAAGTTTAAAAAAATAAAGTAAAAAAATTATGATAAAAAATAAGAAATATATTAAGTGTTTGAAAAGTATTTAATGCGAATATGTCTCATAACTATTTTAAAGTCTACGTACTTATTTGCTAAGGACCCAAACAAACACCGAGTCTGGAAAGGGCCTTGGAAAAGATTACATAAAATCCAGTTTTGGGTGGGTTTGTTGTTCTTTTGCTTTGTGATCTAGTCTTATATACTATAATAATACTATAAAACTATAAAATGTGTGATGTCGCTCAGTACTCATTCAGACTCATCTTCTTTGCAGGTTCATTCCAAGGATGCTCTGCCCTCAAGAGAAGGAATACCTCTTAAAAGTATTGGACATAATGATCTGTTTGGCCTTGGAAATATCGTTCCCAGGGGTCATCCCCTGTCCCCAACAACGATGGGGGCTTCAACTTTTGTAACCAAACAAGGTGGGACACACATGATCTTCCCCACAACCTTTTCTTTTTCCTATGACCCAATAAAGATAATATTCACAATTTCTTCAGAATAAAAAAAAATCTCCCAAGTTTTTAAAAATTATTTTATTTTTCTTCCTTGTTTTATGCTTTGGCCTGTAACTTTGGTAAGCTGAAAAAAAAAAAACCACATGCACCTTTTTCTGTCTCTCTTTTTAATCTCTGACACCTTTCTAAAATTTGGATTCCTCTTGTGAAGTTCTAAAAAGTCAAAGAGTGTCCTGCACAACTACCATGATGCCCTTTGATATTAATGATATTTTAGGATTATGTGTTGGTTTGGAATTTGGTTCCTTGGATTATACAGACTTCATAAGAAACGAACAATAATTTGTTGTCTTAAAGCAATATCCGTAAGTCATCATAGTAATAGAATACTAAATGCACTAATTGTCATCACTTGAGACAAGTTTTAAAGTAATATAAATAGTCGAGGCAAAAGACAATATTAATAACGAAAAGGTTTGAATACAATAATTATCAATTTTTAAAAATTAAATAGGTAAAAATATTTAATATTTAATGGTAGCAAAAAAAATTAGTACATTATTATTTTTTATTCTTTAACTAAGATATTTCAAAAGTATTGTTGTAAGACTGATTTTTTAATACTATTCTTAAAAATATAATTTGCTTGTCTCTATATTCAATACTTATTGATAAATTTGTGTATTATTTACATATTGATTAAAATATTTATTGTTCTTTAACCAATATCATTGCAAAATAAAATAAAATACTAAAAATAATAATCAACCATATGCTATGCTTGTTTGTTGAATTTCGTAGTTGAGATTTTAGTTAATTTAACAATCGTTGACTTTTATTTACTAGTATTAATTAATAAACTAGCTTATATAGTCAATAACATTAGCAATAATGATGTCAATAAAAATGAATTTTTAGACATACACCCGAAAAGAAATGAATTTTTAGACAGCTTTTATTCAATGCCATGTTAAATATATTAGAATATGATAAAGAGCTATCAAATTTGAATTCTTAATTCTCACACGTTGAAAAACGTTCCAAAGATAAACTTATATATTATCTCATATAAACTAAATAATCATGTCCAAACATTTTCCATTTGAAAAAAACAAAAACAAAACAAAAGTTAATGTGCCCTTAGGAAAAAAAAAAGTGAAGACTTTTTTTTTAATCATCTTTTCCCAATTCTTCATGTTTTATTTGATCCCAAATAAGAGATTTCACTTGTTATCAACATATATAAAGCAACATAGGTAACTTCAATGATAAGTATGATCAGATAACTTGCATTACAAAATATGAAAAAGTAGGCTGAACACACTTTTGACAAAAATTTTCATTAGGTCAATGTTGGTGTGATAATCATAAAGTGAGCATCATATTTGTGTCTTACTATTGAATTTTGTGGTCAACCCAATTCTTCATCACTCTACTTTGATCAAAATTGACACTTTAAAATTATGGAAATACTAGATATACAGTACATGAAAAGTGATATTATTTTTCTTTAATGTGTAAGGATCTATTTACTCTATTTGTAAGACTGAATATACTTATTTTAATAAATATCATTAATCCAATTATTGAATTAAAAGTGTTCATACAACAAACTAAGCAATACAATTTAATAGAATTTTAAAATTAATTAATGTATAATATGTTTTTAAAATATAAATAAATATTAATTATTAAATTAGTTAATTTTAAATTTAATATACATAATATCATGATAATATTATAAGATTTAATTATTAAATTGATGAAATTTATATTTTTTAAAAATTATTTAATGACATAAGTGTACAACTGTACAAGTCTTAGTACCTATTTGGTTTAGGTTTTAGTAGAATTAATTTTAAAAGAATTAATGTTAAAAGAATTGATTTTAAAAGAATTGACGTGAAAAAATTGATTTGTGTTTGAAAATAATATTTTAAAAATTAATTTTAAAAAATTATTTTTGTTTGAATAGTATAAAGTAAAATTACTTTTAAAGATAAAATTATTAAAAAGGATATAATGTAATCTTAAAGAAAAACAAAATAAGATTGTTTTAGTAATTTTAACAAGTGTGTTGAAAATAAGTGGATGGAGAAGCTGCAAATTTCTCCTGCAAGGATAATCAATTTTTTCTGCCACAAAAGTGCATATTTCACTGGCAAAAACATCATGAAAAAAATTTAAAACTACTTTCACTGAAAGTAAACGCCCATTTAGAAACTCCAAACTGCAAACCAAACAGGTTATTCTTAATGAAGTAGTAGATTCCACTTTTGTTATATTATTGAAATTATTTATAAACTCAAACAAATTTGAATATTATCATTTCACAAAATCTCTAATAAAATTTAATTAGAGTTTATAAATTTAATTTTAGATAAAATTAATTTTATAAATTTAATTTTAATTAAAAATAAATTTGAGTAAAATAATTTATATTTGATAAAAATTACATTTAATTTAAAAATAAAAAATATTTATTTCAAACTAAACAAATATTTAAAGACATAATCACATTTTAAAAATAATATAAATATGAAAATAAAAAAATAAAAAAAGAATTCATTTAAACCTTAAAAAAAATTCATTTAATTACACTCTTAATGATTTTATACATTATAACACTCAAAAAATAAACTTTTATATATTTGTGGTATGGGAAGGAATGAAAAGGCTTTGAAAGTGGGGTGCTATGGTACAGTTTTTGGCTCAGAGGTCAACCCTTCTTATCTGATTTTCTGACCCCATGGCTATGAGCGTTGCTTTCTGCTCAAGTTTTTGCATTTTTTCGATTGAAGCGCCAACTTCGCAAACTACAAAAAAGCTTGCAAACGAGTACATCCAAACAGAGCGCTATATTATTATCCATTAACATTTAACAAACAAGGTCTTAGGCTTTGTGGGCCCCACTAACGTGGCAATCGCAGTGCCGCAAAGGAACCATTGAAAAGCTTATTGACATGCGCGATTCTCTCGCACGTGCTTTACACTTACGATTAATTTTTATAATATAATTATTTCATGATCAAAATTTATCTTAAATTAATTTTTCTGCAATTAAAAAATATTTTAAATTACCGATCTATACGTTACTTTATAATACTACCAACTTGCACGACACGACGATTACTAATTGAGAATATTACATAATTCTCCCAATAATAATATTTATGAAGCGAGTGTTAACTATTTTAAATTGGGTAAATTTATGGTTGGTTAAATATATTTGTTTGAGTTAGTAAAAAAAAAATTATTTGAGTTACTGAAAACATTTCAGTTTGTTGAAAATTTATACCTCAAAAATAAAATAGAATGCATCTTGCTAATTGTTAGTAGCTTGTAATAGCAAAAATGAAGAGTGTTAGTAGTTAGCTGGTTATTGTGTTGTTAAAGATAAGAGTTGTGTGAATTGTTGTATTAGTGATACAAATATCAAAAATGTATAGAAGAGATTCATTCTAAAATAATAAGAGGAAGGAGATTGCAGTTATCTCTTTGGTTAGAAGATATATGATGCTTCTATATTGTTGATCAAGTTTCCATTGTACTCTCTTACTGAATTTGTTCCTTAACACTAATGATCAAATTGTGTGACAAATATTAATATATTAGACGGATTTAATTTTTATTTTTTTGTTAGCATAAAATTTTTATATATTATTATCTAATTATATGTTATAGTATTTTTTATTTTTTTTAATAATTATTATTTTAATTAAAATTTTTTAATAATTTAATAATACGTAATTAAATAATAATATAAAATTTCTTATATTTAAAATAAATTAAAATTAAACTTATATTAGAATGCAGTGGTTTTGATGTTACACCTCAAGTTTATAGCCGCTGTTCTTATAAACAATAATACTTTGTGTGTTTTAAATTTTACAATCTCTCATCGTGTTCTCGCTTTTCAAAGTATTATTTTAGAGTATTATTTCACTAAGCAAAACATTTGAGTTTACACACAAACAGGCTATAAGTTAATAACTTATCTATTATTTAAATCTTTACTTTTTGAAGTTGTGTAAAAAATTGTGATAATTTTACTTTTCACTTTTTTAAAAAATGTCATAATAAGATATTATCATTATAATATGATGATAGTGCTTTCAGAAAGGACTCGTCAAGGAATATAAGTTCTTATATTATAATAATTATGTAAAATGTGAATACAGTTAAATCCAACTTCTAGGAAGGAGTAAGGACACATCAAGAAATTTTTTTTCATATATATATATATATATATAAAATTTATTTATGAATAAAAATATGATTAATAATTTTTAAAAATTTAAATCTTTTTTGATTTAAAATATATCTATATTAAAGTTATGAAAATAAAATACTATATGTATTATAAACTTGTGCACTCGCACGAGATATGATAATTAGTTATTTATAAAATTTAGGAATTGAGTTATAAAAAAAAGTTGTTTGCAGAGTGTTATAATAGAGTTTTTTTAAATATATAAAATTTGTTGCATTAGAATTTTTTGTATCCACTTAAAGAAAAATTTATTATTTACACTCAAAAACTTTTATCATAAAAAATAGTAAAAGTTGGGGTGTCGAGAAAACAACAAGGTGAACATCATAACACACAAAGATTTAAGCTGTTCTTAAAATTGTTTACATCAAATAAATTTTATTTATCTCACCAAAAATAAATAATTCATATGTTTGTTTTTATTTTATTCTAATAAATAAACCTCATCAGAAAAAAATTTAAAATTTAATTTTGAATATAAATATTTTGAATTTGATATATATAGATATATTGCAAATGAAATAGTGCTTTATTTTTTATTAATTTTCATATTTCTAAAATTAAAAAAAGTGTAAATTAAAATTTTTGACTTGTAATTTAGCGCATATTTATTTTGGTAAGTTAAAATTTAATTTTAATCTTTTTTATTTTATTCTAATAAATAAACCTCACCAGAAAAAAAAATTAAAATTTAATTTTGAATATAAATATTTTGAATTTGATATATATATATATATATATTGCAAATGAAATGGTGCTTTATTTTTTATTAATTTTCATATTTTTAAAATTAAAAAAAGTGTAAATTAAAATTTTTGACTTGTAATTTAGCGCATATTTATTTTGGTAAGTTAAAATTTAATTTTAATCTTTTTTAATATAAATCAGTCAATCAAAAAAATACTAAATTATCAATTTAAATTAAGTGTATGATTAAATTATTTAATTATTTAATTTCATTTTACAAAAATTTTAAAAGTGACAGCAGAAGAGAGTGTTGTTATGGTTTTAAATTTTTTTTTAGGATACTGATGTATGTTTAACATAATTTGTTAAATATATATTATTAATTATTTTTTATAATAATTATTTAAAGTTTTAAAAATAAAATTAATAATTAATAAATATTTAAAAATTAGTTTGATACAAATATAAAAAATATAAATATCAGAATAATTATGAAATAGTATAAAACGAATTAAATTGAATTGTACATTTAATTTATATTAAAAAATAAATTACTTGTGGGATGTTATTTTACAAAAATAAATTATATATATATTTTATATTACTTTATCTTTTTATGAAAAAAGCCTAATAATTAATTAGTTAATTTATCTTTTGGTTGGACGAAGAACGGGGAAGTACGATATCACTACTCTTAATATCACTACTTTAGTCAGTTGGTTCGTCTGTCAGCTCACTCAGCTTCCCTTCTGTCACTCTCATGAAACTATGCCCTCACGTCAGCCACCACCTCCTCCACCCACGGCGGCGACGGCATACACCGCCACACCCAGCCACCACCACCGCCACCAAATAATCCTCGCCGGAGCTATCGGCCTCGCTTTCGTGCTCCTACTCTTCATCGTCTCCCTCACAATCTTCCTCTACCGGAAGCTCTCCTACAACCGCACCGCACCATTTGACCACCACCAGCACCGCCGCTTCTCCTACTCACTCCTCCGACGCGCCACCAACTCATTCTCCCCCTCGACCAAGCTCGGCCATGGTGGGTTCGGGTCGGTTCACAAGGCCACCCTCCCTTCTGGTCAATCCGTGGCCGTGAAGCTCATGGACTCCCCCGGTTCGCTGCAAGGGGAGCGCGAGTTCCACAACGAGCTTTCGCTCTGTTCTCAGCTCAACTCGCCTTACATTCTCTCCCTTCTGGGGTTCTCCTCTGATCGGCGTGGCCGGAAACTGATCTTGGTCTACGAGCTCATGCCCAATCGCAGCTTGCAGGACGCGTTGCTGGATAGGAAGTGCGGGGTGCTCATGGTGTGGAAGAAGAGGTTAGACATCGCTGTTCGCATCGCAAAGGGTCTTGAATACCTTCACCACTATTGCGACCCGCCGGTGATTCACGGAGATATCAAGCCCAGCAATGTGTTGCTGGATTCTGATTTCTCGGCTAAGATTGGGGATTTTGGACTCGCCAGGTTGAAGACAGAGGATCTGGAAATGGTGGAGGAAAATGGGGGAGAGGGGGACTGCGGGAAGAAGAAGAAGGATGGAGTTGGGGACTTGGGAGACGATCATGGGTCGATTTTGGAAGAGGCGGAGAGCGTGACCACTGGGTTTGAAGAAGGTAGTGGGTTAGTTGATCGGTCGCCAGAGAGTTGCATGGTGAGGATATTGGACTCGGAGGCGTCGCCGGAGATGGGGGTGGATAAATCCAGTGTTTCAGAGGGGTGCTTGGATAAGTTCAGCATTGATAGTGGGAAGGATTTGAGTGCGAATAATCGGAAGAAGGGTGGTTCTGGCAGGGATTGGTGGTGGAAGCAGGACAATGGCGGAGGGTCTGAATTGGGGAGGGTGAAGGACTATGTGATGGAGTGGATCGGGAGTGAGATAAAGAAGGAGAGACCCAAAAGCGAGTGGATTGCGTCTCCAAGCTCAGCAGGGCCTAAAATGGAGCCGAAGAAGCAGAGGAAGAGGTTGGATTGGTGGGCATCGCTGGATGAAGAAAAAGTAAAGAAGAAGAAGAAGAATCGGAAGCCAAGAGAGTGGTGGAAGGAGGAGTTCTGTGAGGAGCTCTCGAAGAAGAAGAAGAAAAAGAGAAGCCTTGATTCGAGTTGTGGTGGGGAATCATGGTGGCAGAAAGATGAGGATGTGGTACCAGAGCAGAAGAGGAAGAGGAAGAACAAGAGTAGCAGAGGTAGCATTGATTGGTGGTTGGATGGTTTGAGTGGCGAGCTCAGGAATGGCAGAAGAAATAGCCAGGATTGGGTTAGCGGGGATATACCCAAGAGTGGTGGAATTAGCAGCACGCCAAGTATGAGAGGAACGGTTTGTTATATTGCTCCTGAATATGGTGGTGGTGGGCATCTCTCTGAGAAGTGTGATGTCTATAGTTTTGGTGTTCTACTCTTGGTTTTGGTTGCTGGAAGACGACCTCTTCAAGTAACAGCATCACCAATGTCAGAATTTGAGAGGGCTAATCTCATTTCGTGGGCTAGGCAACTTGCTCACAATGGGAAGCTTCTGGATCTTGTTGATACTTCCATTCATTCCTTAGACAAGGAGCAGGCATTGCTCTGCATGACAATTGCATTGTTATGTCTACAGAGATCGCCAGGGAAGCGACCTACCATGAAAGAAGTTGTAGGGATGCTTTCTGGTGAGGCTGAGCCACCCCACTTGCCTTTTGAGTTTTCTCCATCACCGCCATCTAATTTTCTGTTCAAGTCCGGAAGGAAGCCTCGGTGAGTTTTGCTGAGTGGTTCTTGTTTGTCATTAGCATTAACCTCTGAGAGTGTATGGTTGTAGTCAACTCTAATGTTCACAATTTGTAGAAACTAATGCAGAAAAAAAAAGGGACAAGAATAGTAAGTTACAAGCGTTGCGTAAATCAATTTCTTCCTTTTCTATGCTTTTGACCCTTCGTAGTTCTTATGACTATTTACTCTGACCTGGTTCTTACTTTTTAATCTGAACGAACTTTTTATGTTATGATTTTAGCACCAATTACGTGTCTTTGGCTCCACAAGTTGTTGAACTTCAGTAAATTCCGGGTCCTTTAAAGTTGAGGGAACATTTCTTTTACTTTTGATGCTTTTTGGCCCCCTTAACGAATATATTTGCTTGGTGCCTTGTGACTGTAACAAGAAGCATACGATTATCATGACCTTAGTGTCTGCAAAGGACCCAGGGAAGATTTATTAATCTTTTTATTATTCTACCAACTTTTAAAAGTAATATTCACATTATGCCATAGTAGTATCAATTTCAGTGGAGGGGAACATATCTTGGCCCCATTTCCGTCTGTCTTTTACTAGTAATCATGATATTACTGTGAGCAAAGTGGAGGGTGCATTGTCTTTGGAAATGAGAGAAGTATAACATCATTTGATCATCAGTGCTCGGGTCCTATGACAAGTCAGTTCATGAGCTTTAACCCCTTGGAACAAATAAAGAGAACAGCTTTTTACAGAAAGGCTGTTGCTAATTGTCCTTGAAGTATCAAATAGTGGGTTCAATTTCAATCACTAGAGACATATAAAATGATAAATTAAAAGTAGCCGTCTCTTCATTACAAGCACAAGATGGCCAAGCCCTCTTTTGATCAGAACATAATTTTTATTATGTCAATAAAGCCCATAACATTTTTATCCCCAAGCCTAAATTAGAGATCGACTCCTGCTAATGTTTTGGGAAGTGTTGCATATGGTAATTACTTTTGTGAATTGTCTGATTACTTTCTCTTTTTCTTTGCTTTCCTTTTTTCTTATCTTGGGAGATTTGTGATTTAAAGCCCTACATGTGTAAGGCAGGAGACTTCCAATAATTTATTCCTATACGAAATCAGAAATAATTTGGATTGGAAATTTTCATACAGAAATCAAACTTATATGTGCATTTTCTATTCTGAAGATTGGTTGGCTTTGTCTGTGATTAGTCATAAAACATAATTTGTTGAAAACGACTTAAGTTTTAGCTTTAGTATTAAGAATTAAAGAATTAGTATCACTTTTTGATTTTTTAACTTCTCAGCCGTACTGAAGGATTCTGAAAGGTTGTGGAACTTAAAGAAATTCATATATTCTCTTCCTTTGTACTAATGCAAACAAAATGCAGGATTGGTATCTCTGAATGGGGCTGCTTTTTGTTTAACCTACTATTTGTATGAACTCCATACAATCTTACTTTAAAAGTCTGACTATACATTGTCTCACTTCTGAATTGAATGGTGATGATGCATGGAGATAGAAGTTGTGGCAGAGAATCATCCTTTGAATATGTATGCAATTTTGTGTGGGCACTGATGTGTCTTGGGCCACGTCGAGCATAGATGTATCTTTGTTTATGCTTCTGATTGATAATGTGTGAGACTTGAAGTCATTGAGCATGTCTATCAATCTGTCTTGAAAATGACATGAACTTACTTACTTCATGCTGCCCTTTTACTTTTCTGGCTGATGATGTTAATTAAACGTGGTAAATATTGATTTATATTGTTACTTTCCAATTAATGTGCGCATTCATATCATCCTAAGGTTCAATCTAAAGACTGAAAATGACTTGAATTTGCTTCTCTATGCTGCCCTTTTGAATTTCTGACTGATGATTTAATAAATCTCGATTCATATTGTTACTTGATGATTAATGTACTTGTTCATATCAGGCTAAGATTCGATCTTGTGAAGAGTTTCGTTTGTTTTAACAAGAGTTACTGTTGGCAAGATGTGCTTAACATTGTCAAGTTACTGGGATGCCTTGCCCTGAACTATAAATTTTGTACTTTGCGTTTGACATAACCATGTTATCAATGGGGGAGCATCCATTAATATATACTAGCTGAAATGGTGGGACTAGTGGCAGGAAAAGACGTACCAGATTCTGACTTTTGATGCACGTTTATTTGCTTGCTTGAGGAGCCAAAATGGCAGTGTTGCAAAAATTTGTTTTTGCAATGTTGGTAGGCATAGAACCTGTGCATCATACACTTACTCTTAGTCCTGTCTTGTTGCTGAAGGTATGACATTTATAGTGACCAAACACTCAGATAATTATCTTGCAATGTCACAGAAGTAAACAAAAGAAGGAAATGAAAAAGAACAAGAAAAATGTCTGGTTTGTTTTCCCCCTCTGCGATACACACTTAAATGAATTGGTTGTTCTTTTGGTATAAAATAACACCTATATTGGTTGGTTGGTGGTGTCACGAGATGAGATGCTGGTGCATATGATGCAAAAATAATGCATTACTTCGAGTGGCTTGAATTTGCTATACAAATCAGAGTTGGTTGGTGTTTTAAATTGACAACAATGGAAGTGGTCTCTAGCCATGCATGTCTTAGTGGTTGCGCTTGCACGTTCATAAATGCTCCTGGGATTCGAAATTTGGTGGATCAAGATCATGTGCCAAACCTACTAGTTGAGTTGACCCCCAAAAAAACCATGGTGGATTTCATCTTTCAATCATGCCAGTTCATTCTGTACTAGAGTTATGTGTTCAGAAATCTTTTTTTTTTTATAGCAAACACCTAATTTAGTCTCAAGACAGAAGTCACATCACTTTTGTTCTTTAAAAAAATTAATATTAATTACATTTTTAATAATAAAAAATAATATTAAAATAATCTTTATATTATAAATATTAAAAATATTATTAATAGAGTATTTAATTAAAAAATTAAATTAATATAATTTTATATGATTAAAAAATTAAATTAATATAATTTTATATGATTAAAAAATTAAATTAATATTATTTTATAGAATTAAATTAATATTAATTTTTTTAAATAATTAAATTAATATTTTTTATTTAATAATTAAATTAATATCAATTATATTTTTAAAAGATTAAAATGTGTGAATATTTTTTTAAAACAACAAAATTATTTTAAAAACTATTATTCATAAACTTCTGGTGGAGATAGATTTTAACAATTAAAATATTGACACTGCGTATCAATATTTGAGGTTCCTCACACTCGTTGGTCAGATAATTGTCTTTGACATTATGTGAATGCTAAATAAATTATGATTATATTACTTTTTAAAATATTTAATTAAATTAGTTTCTTATAAATTAATTTTTATAATCTAGTTTATTTAATTTAATTCTTTCTGCGATCAAAATTTATTTAATAAAAGACTAAATTGAAAAAAAATTTAATTAACAAGATACTATAATATAAAAATTAATATATAAAAGATTAAAGTAAAAATGAACGGTATCGGAGAATAATCAAAATAGAAATTTTGTTTTCTATTAAACATTTAATTAAAAAATTAATTTTGATTTATTATTTATAAAAAAAATTTATATTATTATTTGATTATATATTACAATATTATAAAAAATATTTAATTTTTAAGATAATTATTATTAAGATTTAATTTTGATTAACTGTTAATGTAAAATTTTTTTTTACATAATTATTTAATTATATGTGTATAAATGATTAAAAAAATTTATTTTTTTAAATTATTATTTTAATTAAATTTTTTTAATAATATATAATTAAATGATAATATAAATTTTTTTATATTAATTATAAAGTAAAATTAAAATCTAATTATTATAATTAAATTATTCTAATGATTTATTAAAATATTATTAAATGATAATAAATTTTTTTTATATTAATAATAAATTAAAATTAAACTTATATTAATATAATTTTTTATATAATGATCTAATCACATCATAATAAGAATTTATACCTTGCGTATTTGTCATCAATAAAATTATTATAATGATAATATAAACATATTTGATAATAAGTAATTAGAATCAAAATTAAATTCTTATGCAAAACATTATTTGATTCTGAGGAAAATTCCATTGATTGACTTATCATCTCCATAGTCAATATTAACGTTGCAATCTTTGGTTTTCGCATCACGTCCCTTGGTTAAGTTAAACTGAAAAGCTTACTGCTACTACAATCCCTCACCGAGACCCATCTCCATGACCGGCGGTGGGAGGTGACCCGCCGCTGCCGCCGGCGCCCAACGGCGGCGAGTACCTTCTTTCTCTTATCCAGAGGCCCCACCGCCATCACCCCCATCCTCAATTGCAAACAACTGCCCCGCCGCCGCCGCCACAGCAACAACCTCCGAGCCTCGATCCTGCTGTGGCACTCATAGGCCCCACGATCCCTATCGTGTCTCCATGGCAAATCAACGGCTGCGGTCCCCAGCCTCTGCTTCCTCCTTGGTCCCACACTCTTTCTCCTCCTTACCCGCCAAGCCACTTCGGGTTGCCCCAAAACCCATTTCCTCCTACTCCGGTCCCCGGCAACCAGTACCCCGTGGGTCCAATTCCTGTGGGCAACGTTGGGGTCAGCTTGGGCGATGAACTGAGGAGATTAGGGTTTTCATTTGATACTGGGGGGAGCAGGGTTGATGCTCTTGTTCAGCAGCAGGGGCAGAAGCTACAGTTTGGGTCTTTGCCGAGCGATGCATATAGCCCTGAAATATCATCCAATGGGGATGCTTTACTCAATTTGAAGTTCAATGTTGCCAAGGAGAGGGAAGGGGGACTGAACAGAAGTTATAATGGCTTTGATAGAAATTTGCATTTGGACCCAAAAGCAAATTCGAATACGACTTCAAGTGTGAATTTGGTTCCACATGCAAACCATCACGTTTCTGAGCAAGAAAGTAGACGGGGTGGTGGGGAAAATAGCTATCATAGTGGGAATTATAGGTCTATGCCATCCCCTGAAGCAACGAGACCACCACCCAGGGGAAGAGGTTATTGGGGCTCTGGGACTAGAAGGAGGGGTTCAGACCTCAATGTGGATAGGGAGGTAGTTAATTCTGGTGAATTGAGTGCTAGGAATGAAAATGTGTTCACTAAGAAGGAAAGAGTGGGAACATTATCGGCTGAAAGAAGTAACACCCGTGGCAATATGGCCCATGAAGTGGGGCTTCCTCAACAGCGTGATCTCCCTGGGCCACCCACGGGGAGTAAACTCCATTTGGTCTCAGCTTCTGATATCGAAGAATCTAGATTGAATTTGCAGAGTAGCATTGTTGAAGATGGTGTTAGAGATAAATATAGGGGAATTAATAGATCAAAGAAGGAGGATATTCCCGACTCTGGCAGAGGTGGTGGTGAACTTGATGATCTTGGGGAACAGCTTGTTGATTCCTTGTTGCTTAAGGATGAGTCTGAAGACAAGAATAACTCAAGGCAATGCCGTAGCTCTCGGGAGAAGGTTAAGACTTACTAATTACTATTTGTTGATATTGTAGATAGTTACGTTAGTAGTTTGTGGGTACTATGGATTGTCAATCATTCTCAGGAACTAAATGTTGAATTGGATTTCATCGAAGAACTCTGAGTATACATTATTTATTTTGGATTTTAACTACGCTGAAAATTATCATTTTAATTTTATTTAAATAATCCTTTGTGGAAAGATGTAGATAGATCATTGAATTTTAAAGTTAGCAATTACTATCAGTCATCCAAGTATGATGTTCATATGGGATTTATTAGAATTTTTAGTGTGAAAGAAATGGATTCTTGAAGTATGAGGATCACTTGGATCTTTTTTATCAGGATGTCAGATCAGATTCGAGAGGACAACAACTACTAAGCCAAAGGGCAAGAATGTATAAAAGGCAGATGATATGTCGAAGTGACATAGATAATCTTAATGTTCCTTTCCTTGCAATTTATGAGTCTCTTATACCTCCACAAGAAGAAAAGGAAAAGCAAAACCAATTGTTAACATTACTGGAGAGACTAGTTTGCAAGGAGTGGCCAAAAGCTCGGCTTTATATCTATGGATCATGTGCTAATTCATTTGGTGTTTCTAAAAGTGACATTGATGTTTGTCTTGCTATTGAGGAAGCAAACATGGACAAATCAGAGATTCTATTGAAATTGGCAGATATTTTACAATCAGATAACCTACAGAATGTGCAGGTGAGATGATGGCTATGCTCTTTTTATATTGCTATTACACATGTCAGCAGCTGGTATTCATTTACATAAATTAGCAAAGGGTCAACAGTTATGTTGCTAAACCAGGAGCTATGTGCTAGGAAATTTGCATAGGGAGATATAATGACTTTGAATTTTGTCTTAGATGATGAAAATATAAACCTCAGTTTGGTTAGACTTTTATATATATTCACTGCCTTGTTTGGGTTTATGTTACTCAATATTCACGTAATAGTTAATACTTTCCAGATTAATATTTTTGTGGAGGCAATGAGAGCAGATATGTGCACAATTGTACTGTATTTGTAAATTTCTGTTAATTATCTTGCTAATTGTGGAATATAATTTGCCAATTTTACAGTCTACTTCATGGCTATTCAAAATAATGAAAGCTTGGTCTCTTGGGCCTAGTCCAAGGTGGTAAGGAAGGGTGGGGTTGGGGGAGGGTTTTCTTTTTGTTTTTCTGATAACAGAAGAAATTTTATAAGAGAAGAGAAAGAAAGAAGTACTAAAATGGAGGATAAGATAACCTTGTAAAAGAAACCATAAAATAAATAAGCTAGGACCAATAAGAAAATCACATCAAGTAAGCAAAGCTTGCCAATCTCTCTGCATATCCAACAAAGAAACCCCTCTGATGTGACCATTAGCTAAGCATTACAAAGAAGCCAAGAAGACCGCTTCATTATATCATTCCCATACAACGTAACAACAAAAGATTATCCTTTAAAATTCTGGCATTCTTCTTCAAATAAAAGAGGTTTTATTGGTGAGAATCTGACAATATTATATTTTTAGCATAAATCTAGGATATAAATATGGGGTTTTGACAGTCTTTAATTTTTGAATTTGTGGATTGATTATAAAAGCTACTCATGGACTAGCAACAGCTATTTCCCTATTGAATAATGCTAGTGTTTAATGTTCACCATACTCTCTTCAATATTCTTTCTCTCCTTTCTCTTCTTGAGTCTCTTTTAGTTTTTTTTCCTCCTTTATCTATACCTCTGTTTGCTTCTAGATTTCTGAGGGTTTTTTCCATCAAAACTTACAAGGAAAAAATTGTGGGAAAGCTGGATGGTGACATGTAATCTATTATAGTCAATTTTGTCCTTCTAAATGTGACTGAAGATTGCATGCTTAACGTGCTTTGTTTTCTAATTTCTTTTTTTCCTTTTCTTTCTAGAGCAAAGTTTGTTGTTTCACTCATTTCAGTTATAGTTATTATACAAGTGCTTGTGCACATGCCTAGGCAGGCTCAAGGCGCACCTGCCTTTCTTGGTCCAGGAAGGCACCTTCAAGAGGATGCTGCTTTGGTGTGCCATGTGCCCTTTGGTACACCTTTTGGCAAGACATTGGGCGTGCCAGTGCCTTCAAGAATAAGAAAAGGATAAATATAAGGAGAAAATGACTGAATAAGAAGATGGTCCTCAATCAATTAATTTTTAGTTTAAGAAATAAAGAATATTTTTATAAGTAAAACTGTAAAAGTTAAATGATACGTCAGATAGATTGGGAGAGATATCCAATTATAAAGTAAGTGATGGAGAGTAAAAGTCTATGGTCAGTGATTTTGAAACGCAGAAAATAAATGAAAGAAATAAAAAGAAGAGAATAAGTAAATTGGAACTCTGAAGCAAAGGATTGGTAAATCAGAAATGAAGTTAAAGGACTTGAAAAGAAAACTAGTTAATTAAGAAAGAAACCAAAATCAGCAAATAATTTAGTGTTATAAAAGTTTGGAAATAAATTACTAATTGTTGATTGATTTCAAGTGTTTGACATGCTATGTTTATAGTGAAATTATAAATGGTTTTGGAGGTCTATTTTTAAATGCATGTCGTATATATATAGATATAAGATGAATTTTTTTTTTCTTCATATTATGATGTCTTTAAAGTTGTAGTGTTTAGTAAATGTCCATTTTGATCCTCCAAAGATGTACGTGGCATCATGTTGGTCCTCCATTTATAAATATATCAAATTGGTCATTCAATGTCAATTTATGCCATCAAATTGGTCGATAAAGTGACATCAAATTGGTTCTAAAAGGGACAAAATTTATAGCTTTACTTGTTACTGAAAGACCAATTTGATGTTGCATATAAATGGAGGGGCAATGTGATATCGCATATATCTTTGGACGATCAAAATGGATATTTACTCTTGTAATATTAGTAAGTTAGAATTATATTTGTTGTGTAGTTTTTTTTTTTTTTCTAGTAATATAAAACATATTATTGGTGCCTTGCTTCAGTCAAGCAACCACCTTACCTTTGTTTCTTGGGTGTTTAACAACTACACTTCTAGAGTCCCAGTAATACGAGTATTTGTTAGTTTTTTTCCTGCTTCTGTTCGCTGCACTTGTGCTTGTTTGCTATAATATTTCTGTATAGCCTGGGGTATTCTGTTTTTCCCCCGCCCTGTTTTTATTATCATGATTGAAATCAGCATATGTTAGTGAAAATCTTTGATGAACTGTGTCTCTGGTAATAAGTGTATTCATCAATGTTTCTGACTTTCCGTGTAAGCCACAAAGTGCTAATGAGTCAGTTTGCTACACCAAGTGCTAATGGCATGAAAAATTTGAATGGTAAGGGCTGTCTTTTTGCTAGATATTTAATGGCTCAAATTGTGTCTATCTTGAGGATGTGATATTTATATTCTTCTGTATTGGTTTGGTCTTTCTCTTAGAGGAAGCTGGTTGCTTCTGGGTTACTGCTCGTGGAATCATTCATATGAAGTAATTTTAAACTGAAATGGAAATTTCTTTGCAGTATTTAATTCAAGTTTCTTTATAGGCATTGACACGTGCACGGGTTCCTATAGTAAAGCTCATGGATCCAGTGACAGGGATCTCTTGTGACATATGCATCAACAATCTCCTGGCTGTTGTAAATACAAAGCTTCTTTGGGATTATGCACAGATAGATGCAAGGTTACGGCAGTTGGCTTTTATTATCAAGCACTGGGCCAAGTCAAGAGCAGTCAATAAAACTTACCAAGGGACCTTATCTAGCTATGCGTAAGTTAGCTTTTGATACTATTATTGTTGAAACAGATTCTGCTTGACCTTCTTTATCTAATTTAAGTTGAGTTGCTCTGTTAATATGTATTGAGAGCAAAATGGTTAATGATATGATCATTTGATTGAAGTACAGATAAGTGTGATGACAAGATATTTTGCCCATAAAGTAATAATTGGTCAATAATTTGTGCAATTCTAATTTCAGGTATGTTTTGATGTGCATTCATTTTTTACAACAGCGGAGACCTGCTATCCTTCCATGCCTACAGGTATGTATTTTTATTTGCTCAATGAAAGATATATGTGTATGTAGCCTTACTAAAATAGTCATTATTTGTGCTTCTTATGTGTTAGAAGTACTGCTCCTGGCGATCATTTTGATCTGACTGCAATGGTCAATGAACCAATTCTTTATAGAAAGTGAAAAATAAATAAAGTTGCTGTCATGAAAAATGTGTGGATATTCAGTGTCAAAACTAGTGAACTGGTGTTAAACTGGTCGACCCAGTTCAACTTATTTTTATTTTATTTATCCTGTTTTGACTCCTTTTTGACTTTTTCTTTTTCCAGATTGATGAATATTTTTATCTTGATCCCTGACTCTCAGATTTTTAATTTTGTTGGATGTTATATCATTTTATGGTTGTAGTGTTGTGTACTTCTGTAATGTGTTGACTTATTGTATGTGTCATGAAGCAATTTGATCCTGTTAGAGATAGATTTCAATGCTTTTCTCCATGATTTTACTTTTACACTTAACATATATATGCTATAATTTTTGTTTACATATTGTTATATAATTATAGAATATACATGTCTATACAAAACTTTGGTTCGATCTGGTTGGACCTCAAAACCTTGGACTTCTCCCTTTACTGGCTCAGTATATGTTGCAACAACTATTGAGAGCTGTTTTAGTAAAATTTCATTTGCATTATCCCTTAATTTTCTCTCAACCTTTTCCTATCATCTTCCCATCTTGTTAGCATCTTTCTGCCTGCTGCTTGAGTTCTTGATTCTTTAAATTTTGGTTTTAGGAAAAGCATTATAATTGTTCTTAGAAAAGCACTCTTTTACTTTTGAGGTTTACACTTTACTATGAGAAAAGCACTTTATCTATATCATGTATGTAGGCCTCACAAAATGGTGGAGAAATTTACACTTTCAGGTCTTCTACCTCTGGCATTTGGTTGCATGTTTACTATGGCATTGCTAATACTGTCAGTCGAATAACATGTCAGCAGTTTGCAAAGTGATCACAGTTAATTTTTCCTTGTAGAGCATGCCATCCGTGTCACTTGAATTGTGTTTGTACATCTTATAACTATTTTTATAATGTAATAGATGTAATTTTTTATTAAATATTATTTTCTATATAGGAGATGGAGACAACATACTCTGTGACTGTGGATGATGTTGATTGTGCTTTCTTTGATCAAGTTGAAAAACTTCATGATTTTGGACACCATAACAAGGAAAATATTGCTCAACTTGTGTGGGGATTTTTCAATTATTGGGCATATCGTCATGATTATGCAAATGGTGTTATATCTGTACGTACAGCAAGCATAATCAGGTAAGAGAACTCAGTTTCTGAAAAAAATTTTATCATGCTTCTTAAGAATACCCCTGAAAATTTTTCTTCTGGAAATGACTCTTATAGTCTCATTTGTTGTTGTCTGCTGACATGAGGGGTTTACAAATATTATGCTTATTCATCAGTATTTCCCTTTATAGTCTAACATTGTTGTCGAGCTACTTTCGGGTGGGGTGGGGTGGATTGCATTTTGAAACTTTCATGATGCAGGCTGTTTCTTTGTTCTCTGCTTTAGTTTACACTCTTGAATCTTGATAACAATAATGTTGAACAAATGAAAAAAAAAATTGAACTTTTTTTTTGTCCTACATTAGATATGTTTGGAGTTAAGTTTTACTATTGTCTATGATCTTTCTTTCTCTATTTGTGCCTCTTGTAATTGTAAGTCCTTGCTTTGTCTTGCTTCCCAGTACCAATTTGGTATCACTTTGGGTCTGTAGCTTTCTCTTGCCCATGGTCATGTTTATCTGGCTCTTGCTGGGATGTAAGAAGCTGTAATTTTTTGTTCATTAAAATCTTCTGGTAGGAACTTATCATTTTCTGGACAAATATAGGGCTTTGGACAAGGGTCAAGACTTCTCGTTTAATTAAATATGATGTTTGTTTGTTTGGTGTAGTAAGCGAGAGAAAGACTGGACAAGAAGAATTGGTAATGATCGCCATTTGATATGTATAGAGGATCCTTTTGAAATATCACATGATCTGGGTCGAGTGGTAGATAAATATAGCATCAGAGTTCTCAGGGAAGAGTTTGAACGTGCTGCAGATATTATGCAGTATGATCCAAATCCATGTATTAAACTCTTTGAGCCCTATGTTCCTAGTTGACTGATTAGCTGCTCTGAATATATATTTAGTTGAGGTAATGGACACTCGGCTTGTAAAGCTTCTTTTGCCAGATTTTGTCTTTAAGCTTGTGTCATGTTTATATATGTATTTACTAGGGTTTTAAATATCTTCTCACTGTACAGAACTTTTGGCCATCTTGATGATCTTTAATTCAAATGGCAAGAATTACTGTTATTGAATTGACTGGTGACCATTTGTTTTGACGGCTTGTATACTTAGCAATGAAGTTATTATAGAAGTTAATTTTGATGGTCTTCTGGTCAGGGTTTCATTTTCTTTGCTTGCATTTTGCAATTGTTGAAGGAGTTTCTTCCTTCCGATTTTGTGGTTTTTATTTTAATTTCCTCTTTAATGGGGCTTGCCTCTTTTTTTTTTTTTTGTAGTTCTGTATTAGTATAAGGTTAAAAAACAAATAGTTAGCTAAATAGCCATTTTTCTTTTCATACTGATTGAACCTCTTAGTTCTCTGGACATTACCATGAGGTTTCCATCTATCGTTTATTGTGTCGTTTGAGTCATCGCTAACTTGTGAGAAGAGTGGGTTCCATCTACTACTGGGCTACCACGCCAATGGCTTAGTAGCCTCTTCATGTTTTATAGGTTTGATGATCAACACTTTTTTGTTGGCTAAATGATGGTACCTCTTGTAAATTATTCAAACTGTTTTGGTCACTAATACGCTCCTGGTGACTGATCTTTATAGCTAACTTTGATGTTTTATCAACTACTAAATATGTGAGCAATTCCATGGCCGAGTGAACAAAGATATAGCATAGTTGTTTGGGCTCTAAACTCGTGATAACGTGATAGCTACATGAGCATAAATTTTAGGCTTATATTTTAATTGGTTGTAATTGGCTACAATTGCATAAGTCTTATCTAATTACAAATTTTAATATTGTGATATATGAGTTTAATTCTTTTGATGTACAATATGGGTATTCTCAAGCTAACTTTTACGTTAATTGAGACCAAGTCTTTTTCAAACAATTTTAAGGATATATTTCTTATATTGATCAAGTGCATTCAGGGGAAATTTTTCTAAATGCTAGTCTAAAGTACGAATGCAAGTAACAAGAAGCAGACATTATTAACTAGTCAACTCATTGTGTTAAATCTATTTAGTTGTTAATTTTGAGCCCATGCATTGGGGAAGCAGCATTTCCCATGATGAAGCAATTAATAACAATAATACCCCCATTTATCATAGAACCTCCACCCCAAACACCCCCGGTACCTTTTCTTTTTCTTTTTAAATCGAAGACTGGTAGAATTTCATTAAATAACTCCGGTTAAAGTGCAAAGAAACACATTACAACAAAGGGTAGAAACCTACAACCCATCCGCTAGACAGGTCCTTCTTGTTCTTGAATTGGTAACTTCAATGTATAATCTGCCACATTTTGATCAAAAAGTTTGTATAATAATTTTCTTTTTAATATGTATTTGAATTAACTTATTTTATAATTAAATAACTTGTAATCAAAATTTTATTAAAAAATTTTAAAAAATTATTTTTTTAAAAAATAATCTATTCTCGATCATGCACTAAGTACGATTTCTTGATTGATCAACTGTGAGACAATTTGAGGCCAAAGCAGCACAATTTGACGTACTAATTATAAGTGGCAACCCCGAATACTTGTCTTGATTCCTATTTGTCGAAAAGTTATTATATATTCTTAAAATACTAATAAATATATTTTTCAAAAAGTATTTTCACTATTAATTTTAAGAAAACTTATATAAATTTTATGTTAACTTAAAATCAACGGTGAAAAAGCTTTCTGAAGCATATATTTATTATGTTTTAGGAATATGCAATAATTTCTTCTATTTGTTAGGTATTAAGTCATTCAGCTAGTGACATTATGATATATACACAAGAGGTATCTTCAATGAAAAGAAATAGCTGGCTTTTTTAACTTGATCATTTGTCTACTAGCATTTTCATACACCCTTAGGAAATTTAGTAACTGTTTTAGAGAACTTATAGGAGATAATTAAGCCATCTGCAAAGATAGTAAATGGCAAATAGTTAGGCAGCTACGACTAATTTGCAAATGTTGCAGCTTCTTGGTTGTTCCTATATCCTAAATAAATTGGTAAAACCTTCTCGACATAAAATAAAGAGAAAGAAGACAAAGGCTCACCTTGTTTGAGGCCATGGTTGAGTCTAAGAAGTCCATGTTATTTGCCCTCAACTAAATCTGTTTCTAACTCTCAACTAAACACACACTAAGTTGCTACAATTTGTCATGCAAGTAATCTATCAGAACTCTTAAATTAAGAGGATGAAGTATTTTTTTTTTAGATAATTAAGAGGATGAAAGTTTGTCCACTCAAGAAGAGCATGACAAAATCTCTTGTGCTTTAAGAAGACTCTATTGACAATAACTCGTAATGACTTTATTCTATGATTCAATAAGCAATTTTCTAGTTTCCTCCTAATAACTCTGAGCCTACTATCCTCTTGTAGTGAAGATGAAAATTTGAAACCATAACAATTTTTGAGCTAAAGTCATATTTTAACGGAAGAAAAATAACTAAAAAGTATTATAGTGGAAAAATGATAGTTATGGGTGTTACATATTTTTTTATTACCCAAAACTGTACATATACTAGAACATCATATACAAATGGTCACATATTAAAACATGTCAGTGCAATATTACTCAAATTTAAAGATGAGTATAGTAGAAATCTTAATTATTTATTTAACATTAGTCATATTCTTATCCAAAGCAAGCAACAAAATAATTGACAAATGATCAATTATTTTTATATAAGGAAAGACGAAAAGGGAAAGAGTGCAGGCTCAACTTTTTGAGAAAGTTGACAACATGGATGACAAAGCCATATAGGTTGCTGACAAAAAAAAAAAAAAAGCCATAAAGGTTTAACCTTTTTTATTTTTCTTCTTCTTTTTAGCTTTTTTTGCATTTAAAAACTGACAATATGATCCAAAATTTTAGAAACCAACAAAGCAATAAATTAGTGCTGTTGATAATTGAGAGCACTCATTGACTACTCAAGTCGCCAGCATATTCCAACTCACATAATACCTTGAAATAATGATAATATTATATATACAAAATAATTATTTTATATTATTAAATTTATTCTATATTTTTTATATTATTAATTTTTTAATAAATTCACATCTACTTTAATAATTTTATCATACTATTTTTTATTTCTTCAGATATTGCTCATTTAGTATTATTCTTAAAACAATTTAAACATTACCCAAAAAGTAATGGAATGATGATCGTAACTTAGAATATTAAGAAAAATATAACATCGTTTTATATAAATACGTGGTTTTATGTAGTTAATTCTTTGAAGATGTGAACTAATTTCTTGCCTCGTGGTCCCTTTCTTGAAAGAAGTAAGAGTGGAGGCAATAATGTTGTCGTGTGGGGTAACTTTGGAAAGTGATTGCACAATGGTTTCACGAAAGTAATACACTCATGATCAAAAAAAGACAAAAGTGATAAATCCCCCGACCCGTAGTGTTCCTTAATTTTATCCTTAGTTGACAAATATTTTTTATTCATTTGGTATGGATGGGGATGACTCTGAATTTTCTTAAGAAATATTTAACTATCAAGTTTAGTTTAATTGACAAATTTCTTATTCCATTTATGAATTTTATTTATTATATGTTTGTTTTTAATTAATTTTTATTAAAAATTTATTTTTTTCAAAAACTTTATTAATAAAATTTAGATTATGAATTATTTTAAATATAAAATAAATTAATTCAAATACATATTTAAAATAATTTTAGACAATATACATTTACAGTTATTATCCAACTTGATTAACAAAATAATATCATAATATTTAAAAAGACAAAATAAATAAAACAGGATAAAATACACATTACTATTCTCTTAATTTACTCCATTTATTTTGTATCACTTAATTTTTTTAAAGTTTGAACTAAATTAAAAATATTATTTTATTATTAATTTAAACAGAATATATGGTACATGTATATCATATGACTTTATTTTTATAAAAATTAATTTTTTTATCACGTAACCTTATAATATTTAGATTTTTATTAGATAATCTTTTTAAAATTAGATTTTAAATATATCTTTGTTTGATGTTATTATAAAAAAGTAATGTTTTCGTTTTAAAGCAAAAATTAAGAGAATTAAGTGATACAAAATAAATTTTAGAGTAAGTTGAGAAAAGACTATATTTCAAGTAAGTAAAATATATTTTACCTCATAAAACAATTATTAAATTACATAAAAAGATTCTATAAAAGATTAAAAAATATACATAGTTATTTGTGTAAAATATTATCTATAAAAATATTAATCCATTAATACCAAACTAATATTATTCTATTTAATATATATTGAATATGAAAATAAAAATAAAAATAAATAAATAAATAAATAAATAAATTTTATATAAAAAATTATATAAATATCTCATTTATAATTTTTTTTACTCTTATATTTATTCTCACGCCAAACTAAACCTTATAAATAAAGTTAAGAAAATTACAACAATTATAAGGGTGAATTCAGAAATTATAATAACAATGAAGGACGAAAAAAAAAGAATTAACACAACTCACCTACTATCCGTAGTTCAAATTGAATGCGTTAGTCAATGTAAGTCAAGCAGCCTCCACTGTCCACTCCTCCTTCATTGGCCCAGCATTTACTTATTTTGTTGCTCTCAACAACTTTGTTCTTGCTCCTTGAGCTCTAACTTACAAACCAATGATTCAGTCAATTCTTCTGCATTACCTCTCATTCATCAACACTTTCTGATCCTTTTTCTTGCCTTCCAAGCGCTGAATAAGTAACTTTCTCCATCCTAATTCACTTACAGGTATGTTTCTTTGTCAGTATGTTCATCTGTCTGTTTATTTATGTCTCTCTCCCTTGATGTTTCATGATTCAGAAACTTTTTTCCCCAAGAAAGATAAGGGACTAATAGCAAAACTGCTTCAAACCATACTTCTGTTGGAGGAAGAGAAGGGAAAGGAATAGAAAGGAAGAGAGGGCTGGAACCAAGAGGGAATAAATTTCTAAGATAATACCAAAGAAGACAGAACCTTAAGCTTGTAAACTTTTTACTTTTTTTTTTTATAAAATGAAAGTATCCTTTGTTTACCATACCTTTTTAGTGTACCTAAAACTGGATTGTTTCTTTTTTTTTTTTTTGGTAAGCAGCATTTTCTGTAGAGTACATGCCCATAATCCTGAATCCTGATGAACCCGCTGGTCCTGTGTTGCTCTCCAACGCCTAGTTCAGGAACCTGTGGCTGTATGTGAAACAGCACACAAGCAAGGGTGAACTTCGACGAGATTGGTGAGTATAGATATATACTTATAGATGATCATTGCAATAATGTACATAAAAATATAATTTTTTTTATAATCTGTACAAGTTAAAAAAAATAGTTTTTGGTAAAATAACACACACGCGATATACATATTCACTTATTCTAAGTGTAAATCTTGAAAGACTTATACTGTTAAATAACTTTTAATAAAGTGACAATTTTATTAATCCAACCGTTAATTTATATGATATTATTATGATAATCATATATACTAAATTTAAGATAAATTCGACATTCATAGGTATTTAATTTAATAATTAAACTTTTATTTATATTTTAGAAAACATATTATACGTTAAAATAAAATAATTAGATAAAGTATTAATTTATTACAGAATTTTGTAAAATTTTGTAGACTTGATCTACTTTATGAGAATTTTTTTTATAAATTAGATCAAATTTATAAAATTTTATGATGAATTAATACTTCGTTTAACTATCTTTGAATGTCTATTTTTTTTTTTTTGCTAATTTATGAATGCCCAATTGATCTTAAATTTAGTATACTTGATTTTCGTAATAATATCATATGATTAAGGGTTGGATTGACATATTTCTCGTCATTCATTTAAATACTAGGTATTCAAATTTTTTATTTTTCTTCAATATATGTTTATCCAGTCATTCATTGAAAATTCTAAATATATGTTACTTTGCACCATTTAAAGGCAGGACATTGAAGTCTTTCATCAAGCAATCAATATACTTAGACAAAATAATGCAAGACTACACTTGCCAAATAAGAATGCTTTTAACTACAAGATAGCTTGGGGCCAACACGAGGGCTATAACCGCAAGACAACCTCAAGCACATAGTCACAAATAAATATAACTTCATTCACCCAATTGCATCAAAAGACTTAAGTAAGGATAAAAGTGAGATAAGTTGAAAGAAATCAAAGTAAAAGTGGTCCTGTTTTAAAATTATTTCATGAGCTTGCTAGATATATAAACAAATTCTGACAGTGGTACATGAAGAAATTCTACTAATTGGAAAACGATTTGCGGTAAGTTAATTATCATGACTACATAATTTCAATAAATTATGAGATACGTAACATTTACTTAAGATCATCATAAAATCATTTATAATTTCTATACAAGATTTGAGTAGGCTTGTGATTTGTCTATATTAATTTTAAGTCTTAAAGACTTTTTTCTTGATAAAACCTATAAAAAATATAAATTGTTCTTGAGCTTTTACTCAATAACTTAGGTTTTCATGAGTTCTAAGTTTCCTTTATAGTTAAGGATATGTTTAAACAAAGGAGAAAGGGAGAAAAATGAAAAGAAATAGAAAGTTTTACTTGAAAGTTTAATTTTTATCCACTTTTGGTAAAAGAAAAAGTTTATATTATTATTCAATTATGTGTTATATATTATTAAAGAAGTTTGATTATGATACAATTATTTAAGAAGTCAAACACTCTAATAATATGACAATATATGATTAAATGATAGTATAAAAATTATAATTGTCAGAATATGAATGACGAATTAGCCTAATAAGAATAATACTAAAAGTAATTTTCTTTTCTCTTATAAAGAGAGTCTCTTTTCATTATTTGAAAGTTATAATAATAATTAATAGAAGGGAATGGATTGCAAATTTAATTTCTAATATTAATCTTTTAGAGTGGTAAATATATGTAAAAGGGTTAGAGTGATTAGGTTTTTTTTTTTAAAAAATAAACTGTGAGGCATAAGCCCAACTAACTAGCTACAACACAATCAAAAGCAACATTGCTAAGGTCTACCATGAAGGCTGTGGGAAGAAAATATAGGAGTGAACTAAAGACATGAAAACCGAGGGAATATGTATGGCCCTCCTAGAGTAGTTAGGGTTAAAATCATAAATGACTATCTAAAATAAAAAAGATAGTATTCTATTTTTAACTTTAAATTGAAAGATATAAAAATTTAAGAATTTAAATAGTAAAGAATAGTTTAGATTTTTCTCTTAAATTATTTCACTTAATTATTTAAAAAACTATAAAATAATGGAATGAATTCCATTATCATTATATAAAAAAATAAACTAAAGTAATGACAAAATGACTTTGGTAGAATATTATTGTGTATTTAGATTAATTTATTTTATAATTAAAATAATTTATAATTAAAATATTTTTATAAACTTTAAAATCATAATTTTTTTTATAATTAAGGGATTTCAAACATGCTATAAATAGTTTCTTAAAAACTTAATACCACTTAAGATAAGGCTATATGTCCATTTGACTTCCTTCACCACTCTAGTTCTTGTTAACGGCTCCACTCCAGTAAACAAAAACGCTTACAAGCGGGTGTGATACTGAAATACGACGTAGTTTCGTATCAACGCTCCCTCTCTGTCCTCCCCTCGCTGGGTAGTTTCTCCTCTTCGCCAATCACCACGGAAACCTAGTGTCTTTTTCCGTGTTCATCGTTGGATCTTCCCAAGTGGTGTACTGGAGGCAGTTATCATGTCGTTGCCATATATAAAGTGAAGATTCTCACATGTCTCTCTTGGGTGTTTTGTGGAGCTTCTCTACAAGGTCTTCATCTCACAGGGGAGTGAAGGAGTGCGGTATGTAGTTGGCATTCTTCTCACTGGGTCTTCAACATCTCTTTTCTTCACAAGACCCACTTTCTCGTTTACCATCTGAGTTTACCGTGAAGGGTTTTGGTCCCATGAAGTCAAAATGGGACCAAAATCCTTCATGGGAAATTCAGATGCCCAGTTCCCTTCATCACACCAAGAATGGTCTGGTGGCGTAGGTTATGCATGCATCCGCTAAGATTCTTTTTCAGATTGTTAAAAAGTAAAAAAAGAATCTTTCTTTTATGTCAAAGGCACCCTGCACTATGCTCTTCAATTGTACAGAAATTCAGACTTACAAAGTGCAAGGCCAGAGTGATTCAGATTGGGCAAGATGCTGCCCACAAGCTTGGAAATCTACTACAGCCTACTGTTTTTCTTGGGTCACAATCCAATCTTATATCATGGGGTGCCAAGAAACAGACAACCGTTGCTAGATCTTGCTACTGCAACTTCTGTGGCTGAGTTGTGTTGGCTTCGAAGTGTGCTTACTGCTCGGTGAATTAAAGCATCTTAGCCCTGAACTCATATTGTGATAGTATATCTCCCACAGACATGTCTCAGAACCCAATTCAACATGCACGTAAGAAGTGTCTTGACTCTTGAAGTTGATCTTCATTTTGTCCGTGATCATGTAACACAAGGCGATGTTCAAATTCAACACATTCCTACTGGGCACGAAGTTGCTGATATCTTCAGAAAAAGCCTGCCGGTTCAGAGATTATGTTCCAATCTGGACCTATTTTATCAACCAGCTCAGCGTGTGGGGAGATGAAAGCATGACTCAGTCAAACATAACTTGATCCTCCTGTTAGCATAGTTTAGATAATGTTTTCCATGTCTTTGTTAACTTTAAATTTGTATTTCAAATCTTTCTTATCACTCTGTACTATATAAGTCCAACACAATCTACTACATACTGATATCTTTTGCTGCCTAACTTGTGTTTTACTATCTTTAGTAAGGTCTTTTACTTTCTTTTGGTTTGGTGTTGATTGATTTTTCACTTTTTGTTTTTAGTTCTCCTGTGTTGCTGTCCATGCTTTTATTTATCTGAATTTTATGTTTTATTTTTGTAAACTTAGGAAAAAGATGTAATCGTGGTACAAGAAAATCAAAGAGAAAGCATGGAGTTTGTATCTATTGCTGCTGAGAAAGCGTTGGACTTTGTGGTGGAACCGGTTCTTCGGCAGTTCGCTTATGTTTTCTTTTACAAGGGCAATGTTAAGGAGCTAATCCAATGTGCTGAGAATCTCAAAGCTGCAACGGAGGCAGTGCAACATCAAGTTGATGAAGCTATAAGGAATGGGCAGGAAATTGAAACAAGAGTTGAAAATTGGTTAAAACAAGTGAATGATATCATCACTGAAGCTGAGGAGTTTCAAAAAGATGAAGGACACACAAAGACAGGGTGTTCCAACGGTCTGTTTCCTAATAACTTGCGGTTAAGGCATCGGTTAGGTAAAGAAGCAAAGAAGATGGCACTGGATGTTGATGGACTATTGAAAAAATTGAACTTTAATAAAGCTTCTTATCAGCTGGGACCAACGTCCATGGATGCTGCTTTATCTAATATTGGTTATGAAAGCTTTAAATCAAGAAATGAAACTATGAAAAGGATTATGGCAGTACTGGAAGATTCAACTGTTAAAATGATTGGAATCTACGGGCCTGGTGGTGTGGGTAAGACTACTTTAGTCAAAGAAGTTGCTAAGAAAGCTCGGGATAATAAATTGTTCAATGTGGTGATTACCACAAATGTAACAAGAAATCCAGACCCAAAGAAAATTCAGGGGGAAATTGCTGACATGTTGGGGTTGAGATTGGAAGAAGAGAGTGAGATTGGGAGAGCAGACCGAGTACGAAAGAGGTTAAAGAGAGAGAAGAAGAACACCCTTGTAATCCTAGATGATCTTTGGGAAGGATTGGACTTAAATAGATTGGGGATTCCATTTGATGATGATGATTCCTGCCAGATGACTATCAAAGACATACCAGACTTTGATTATAACATAATGAAGAAAGAAAATGCTACTGGTGAATACAAAGGGTGCAAAATTTTGCTAACTTCTAGAATCAAAGAAGTATTGTCAACTCAAATGGATGTTAAGAAAAATTCAATTTTCTCTGTGGGTCTCTTAGAGAAAAAGGAAGCTGAGAAGTTGTTTAAGAAGGTAGCCGGAGTACCGGATAAAAATCTCAAGTTTGAACGATTAACTGCTGAAATTGTGAAGAAGTGTGAAGGATTACCCATGGCAATTGTTACTGTTGCAAGGGCATTGACAAATAAGAGCTACTCGGAATGGAATGATGCACTTGCACAACTTAAAAGGCAAGAGTTTATGGGAGTGCAGAAACCAATGGAATTTTCTATGAAGTTGAGTTATGATCATCTAGAAAGTGAGGAGCTCAAGTCTGTCTTCTTACTTTGTGCCCGAATGGGTGTTAATGCATTAATTATGGACTTGATGAAGTATTGCATTGGTTTGGGTATCTTTCAAGGGGTCCACACTATTAGAGAAGCTCGCAGTAGAATAGATACATTAATCCGCAAGCTTAAAGACTCAAGTTTGTTGTTGGATAGTGATTCTAAAGATCATTTAAATATGCATGATATGGTCCGAGATGTTACCCTGTCAATAGCATCCAAGGAGCAAAATGTATTTATTGTGAGAAATGGCAAAGTAGATGAATGGCCCGACAAGGATGAACTTGAGAGGTGCACTGCTATTTCCATACACAATAGTGATATCATTGATGAGCTTCCTGAAGGTTTATATTGTCCTCAACTTAAAGTCTTTCATATTGATAGTGATGATTCTTCAATGAGAATACCAGACAACTTTTTTGATGGAATGAGAAATCTCAGAATATTGATACTGACCGGTATTCATCTACCATACTTACCACCTTCAATTAAATGCCTGATGAACCTCAAAATGCTTTGTTTGGAGCAGTGCCAGCTTGGTGGGGACTTATCCATCATAGGAGAGTTGAAGAAATTAAGAGTTCTAAGCTTTTCTGGATCAGACATTGAGAGCTTACCTAATGACTTAGGGAAATTAGGTAAATTACAATTGTTTGACATCAGTAATTGCTCCAAACTCAAGGGGATTCCACCTAATTTAATATTAAGCTTGAATAGTTTGGAAGAGTTGTATATGAGAAATAGCTTGGTGTGGGAAATTGAAGGACAAACAAACCAAATTCAAAATGCTATTCTTGGTGAGTTAAGGCATGTGCACCAATTGACAACTCTAGACATATGCATCCCAAATGCTGAACTTTTGCCTACAAACCTGTTCTTTGACAGGTTGGATAATTACAAGATTGTGATTGGAGACTCCAATATACTTTCAATGGGAGATTTCAAGATGCCCCATAAGTATGAAGCATCAAGAACTTTAGCATTGCAGCTAAAAGAAGCGACCAATATTCACTCTCAAAAGGGAATTAAAATGTTGTTCAAAAGAGTTGAGAATCTGTTGTTGACAGAACTAAATGGAGTTCAGAACATTTCCAATGAGTTGAATTTGGATGGATTTCCAGATCTAAAACATTTGTCCATTGTAAATAACTTTGAGATTGAGTACATCATCAACTCGATTGATTTCTTGCTTCCACAGAGTGCCTTTCCCAAGCTGGAGTCTTTGTGTCTCTACAAGTTGGAGAAGATGGAGAAAATATGCTCCACTAAGCTTACGAATGACTCCTTTGGCAATTTAAAATCCATCAAGATTAATTTTTGTGGACAATTGAAAAATCTCTTCTCCTTCAACATGGTTCAACTCCTTACTAAGCTTGAAACAATTGAGGTTTTGGAATGTGATTCTTTGGAGGAAATAGTTGTTGGGGAAAGAGTTGAAAATAATGACGACAATGTGAAAGTTAATAATATAGAGTTCCCTGAGTTACGCTCTTTGACATTACGATCATTACCAAAATTTACTGGTTTCTATACCAATGGTAAGATGCTTTCTGAATCTCAATCGATAGAGAGGCAAGTGTCGAACAGTGATTGCAATGAAATTACCATGGGAGATGAGCATAACCTAACTGCTTCCCTTTCTCTCTTTAGTGAACAGGTATCTTCAAAGGATTCATAAATATGGTTAGCTTTGTCATTTCAAAATATTTTGTATTTGACATTATCTCAAGTGTACCTATGTAAGAGGAAGATAATATGCTTACTATGTTGTTCAACTTTATAATGATTTACTTTTGTGAAAATTTAGCCCGAAATCCTGTTTCATGTCTTTCGTATCTCTAGTGTAAGTCAACTGTTTCATGAAAACCACTGTCAGTTGTGTGGGAGAAAGAAATTGATTGTGTGTGTACAGGTTGCACTTCCCAACTTAGAGAGCTTGGAATTATCCTCAATCAACATCCACAGGATATGGAGTGAACAACCTCTGCCCCGTCTCTGCTTCCAGAAGTTGATAAAACTGAACGTGAGAGATTGTAATAGCATGAGATATTTATTTACATTCTCCATGGCTATGAGCCTGTCAAATCTCAAAGGCCTTTCTATAAGTAGATGCAAGGTGATGAAGGAGATATTTATTCGTGAAAATTTTAATAAGGATGAAGCAAAGGTGTGTTCCCAATATGATTGGATTTGATCCTTAATGTTATGTAACTCTAGCTTTCTGCTCCTTGCTTCTTCAATTTGATAACCTGCCACTATGGGGTCTTGATCTTATTACCTAATGGCTACTGTTCATTGTTGCAGGTTTGCATCTTTCCTAAATTGGAGGAAATCCAATTTAGCAGCATGGAGAGTTTGAGAAATATATGGCCCTCCCAAGTCAGCTCAGATTCTTTTGGCAGTCTAATTTCTGTGGTTATTGAAAAGTGTGAGAAACTTGTCACGGTTTTTCCTGGTCACATGGTGGGAAGATTTCAGAAGCTAATCAGCTTGAAGGTTTTTGATTGTAAGTCAGTGGTAGAGATATTTGGCCTTGAAAATAGTACTCCACAAACAAATTCTGGGCATGAAACTTATTTGCAGTTCTTTTATATAAGAGAGCTTCCAAATCTGAAGCATTTATGGAACAAAGATCCAGAAGGAATTCTTTCCTTCAAAAATCTGCAAACAGTAGAGGTATATGGATGTCACAACTTAAAAAATCTCTTACCAGTTTCTGTGGCCAAAGATCTTGAAAAGCTTCAATACCTTACTGTTTTGTATTGCAATGGAATGGAGGAAATTATTGCTGCGGAACAAAGATCAAAAACAAGCAGTACTCAGCTCATGTTTCCTCAAGTATCTTTTTTGCAATTTCAGCAACTGCCAAAACTAAAGAGTTTCTATGGGGGGAAACATATTCTAGAGTGGCCAGAATTGAAGCGGCTGGCAGTGTGCTATTGTGACAATCCAGAAGCACAACCAATATTCCTAGATGAAAAGGTACATTACTGTTTCAATATATAAGTATTATTTCCTTTCATAAACAGCAGCATCAATGGCGGAGAGAAGAAAATCTCAATGAAAAATTATCTCTTGGAAGATGTATGTTTTTTAAATAATTATGTCTTGGTATAATATTTGGGCCTTTTTTTTTTTTTTTTTCCAGAAATGCGCACTCACACATATGAAGTGCACACATTATATGTAGTTAAGAGAAAAAAATATTAAAGAGATTTAAGTGTGGAGAGAAGTAGAGAGAGAAAGTGGAACTATGATTATCTAAAAGTAGTAAATATTTAAAACATTAAAATACACACACACACACATATATTGCAAATAAGTTTGAGCTATTTCAAACTAAAGTTACTGAAACAAATAGAGTGGACTATATAAATTACATTCTACTTGTATCCAAGCCAATTATTTGATTAACTTAACAAAAACAAAAGAATGAAAAATGAATGATTTAAATTTGTTCATCCATTTTTTTAGGTAATCTGTAGCCTGGAGATGTTGATGATAACCTTGAAGGAATTGGAGTGGCTACAGCAGTGCATAGGCAAGTATCGAATGCACAGTCTAAAGGATCTTCGCGTGGCGTCATTACAGAGTATTGAGATTCTCTATCGGCTTCTTCACAGAATTCCTAACCTGGAAGACCTTACATTGTACAGATGTTCCTTCAAGGAGGTATTGCCCCACGGAAGCCTTATGGCACAAGAAAAAATAGGAACTGTAGTACAGCTTAAGGGTTTAGTATTGTGGGATTTGCCTGCTCTACAGAATATAGGCTTCGAACAAGATCCAGTTTTTCAGAGGATAGAGCGCTTAAGGTTACATCGTTGTCCCCGTTTGATCAATATAGTACCTGCCTCGGTATCTTTCACGTACTTAACACATCTTGAAGTAAGTGAATGTGATGCATTAATAAATTTAACGACATTCTCTACAGCAAAAAGTTTGGTTCAACTCACAACCATGAAGGTAATTAAATGTAAAGTGATGGAGGAAATTGTAGGAAAGGAGGGAAATGAAGAAGGAACAGCAGATGAGATTATTTTCAGCAAATTGATGACTTTGGAACTTGTGTCGCTAAAAAACCTCAAAAGTTTCTGCAGCTCTAAGAATTGTGCCTTTAAGCTTCCGTCCCTGGAGAAGTTGATAGTGAGAGACTGTCCTATAATGAAAGTCTTCTCTGAGGGAGTCACAAGCACACCAAAACTACAGCAACTGCATATTGTAGAAGAAGAGGAAGAGAAATGTCATTGGAATGGTGATTTAAATGCTACCATTCGAAAAATTTTTACAGATATGGTACGTGCAAATTATTCATCAAATTTTCATTCTCTTCTTTTTTGTTGTTTTTGTTTCTCTAATAGATGAATAAATTATTTATTTTTAATGATTTTTAATTAATAAGCATGTTAAAATATAAAAAATGTTAAGAGCTTTCATGATTCTTGATGAATATGATATGCATTGGTTAATGCGATGAATAATCTTATTTAAATTATGAGGTATAATATTAAATTACTATTAAAATGTAATGATCCTTTAATTATAAAAATATAAAAATAATTTTTTCTACCTGGTTATGTTGCTCTAAATCTGTAAGTACATGTTGTTTAAAAATATAATTAGTATTAATTTAATATAATAGCAGCTTGGTTTTCTGACCACACAATGATAAATAGTATTCACTTCAATATATTATTTATTTTGCATGTTTGGTTGCATAGTTCGCATGTGGTGTAGAGCATTTGAAACTTGGTGATCAGCCTATGCTAAAAGAGATCTGGAATGGTGAAATTACAGTTCCAGACAGGTGGTTCAGCAATTTGAAGTCCTTGGTGATCAAGGGGTGTGAATTTTTGTCAAATGTAATACCTTCTAACTTACTTCCCTTCCTAAGTAAACTGGAGGAGTTGGAAGTGCGGGACTGTAATTCTGTAAAGGTAATATATGATGTGAATGACATAACTGAAGAAAGAAAGATGAAAAGTATGGGACCAGCCCTGCCCCTCCCCTTTCCCCTGAAGAAGTTGATTCTAAAGGAGCTTCCAAATTTGAAGCATGTGTGGAATAGAGATCCTCAAGGAATTGTAGGCCTTCAAATTTTACAGGAAGTGCATGTTGAAAGATGTAAATGCCTTAGAAGTCTGTTTCCAGAATCTGTGTCCAAAGATCTGGTGAAACTTGAAAACCTTGTTGTAAGATACTGTGAGGAGATGGTGGAAATCATTGCAAAGGATGATGATGCCGCACAAGAAGCAACTGAAGAATTTGTCTTCCCTTGTGTGACCTCGTTGACGCTATGGGAATTACCAAAGCTCAAGTGGTTTTACCCTGGGCTTCACAAGCTAAAATGTCCTCAGTTAAAAAGTCTAGATGTGCATCATTGTATTATGTTGGAGATACTGACATCTGAATTTGAAAGCTATCGAACAGCATATCTAGAGGATCATGCCCTTGCTGCAGTTGCAGAGGTACCATTGTTTACAACTTTGTATGAAGGGTCATCTGAATGATACACAACCACACACACACATGTGAATCTAACATGCATTTGGTAGTATCAGTGCCATTAATAACTAAATAAATTTAATTGTAATTAATCAATCTATTTTAATTTTTTAAAAATAAGTAATTAAAAATAAATCAATGGTTAACATAATTTTGTAATTATTATTGAAATTAAATATTTATTAATTGAGTTAAGAATTTAATTTTGATCCACAATCAATGTAAAACTTTTTTACATTATCATCCTATTATGTGTTGTCACATCATTAACAGTGTCTGACCTCTTGGATAGTTGTTATTATAGTAATGATATAGTAACGCATAATTGAGAATAGTCTAATAGTGGATGAAAATTAAATCTTTGAATTAATCACTTTTATTTTATGCTAATTGCTTATACTAAGTGCTAAAATATACTCAAATATTTATTATTTTTATATACATAGTTTTGGTTAAAGTGTAAGATTCTCTGAATACAATCTTCCTTAACAATTGTATCTTTAAACCCACAATGTGTATATGCGTATACAATGCAGTATTTCATTTTCTTATTATCCACCAAGGATTAAAATCTTTTAATCCTGGGAGAACGAGTGGAATCGATTTGCCTTATATATGCCTTTTACTTTTGGCTCTTAGGTTGTTCCCAACTTGGAGAAACTGTCACTCAATAAGAATGACACCATGATGATCTGGCATGGACAGTTTCAGGCAAACCTCCTTCAAAAATTGAAATCCGTTGTATTGCAATGCTTTCATTATCAGTCCAATATTTTTCCATATGGATTCCTTCAAAAGGTGCCCCACATAGAAGAAGTTGAAGTGCGCTGTTGTCAGTTCAAGAAGATATTCTCCATGGATAGACCAGACATGAATTATACTGGATTCCTCTCACAGCTGAAACTGTTAAGGCTGAAGTTTCTGCCTGAGCTCAATTCCATAGGGTTAGAGCACTCTTGGGTAGACTACATTTCTGAAAATCTTGGGACATTGGAAGTATATGGTTGTCCTAGTTTAGTAAACTTGGCGCCATCCACTGTGTTATTCTCCAACCTGACAGATTTGACTGTATCTGAATGTTATCGATTGCAATATTTGTGGACGTCCTCAACAGCCAAAAGTATGCATCTACTTGAGAAGATGTCCATAAGACAATGTGAATCACTATTAGAAATAGTGGCTAAAGAGAGCGATGAATTAGATCAAGATGAGGTAATATTTAGGCAGCTCAAAATTTTGTACCTTGACTCATTACCAAGACTTTCAAACTTTTACACAGGCAGTTACACTTTGAAATTCCCATCCTTGGAACAAGTGTCAGTGTTTGAATGCCCCGCAATGATAAATTTCTGCCGAGGTGATGTAATTGCATCTAAGCTGTTAGGAGTCAAATTCCAGGGCCATATAAGTGAGCTTAAGTTGTTTGGAGTTGAATTTCAGGAACATACAGATAGTGTCCGTTGGGAAGGTGATCTCAACACCACAATACGGAAGGCATTTGAGGAAACAGTATGTATTGTATTATTGTTGTGTTGCTTTGCGAATAGGGAAATTGCATAAATATTACTTGAAACTTTTTAATGCAAATTCCTTTTACCTTTATTGCTTTTGTTTATATAGAAATGCTTCTTTTCCTAAGTTGGTATAGATATTGGGGGAAATTTTTTTCTTTTGGGTTGAGGTACGAAGTTAGTTACAAAGTTTAAAAATACACAACAACTATTTCTAACATTTGGTTTCATCAAAAGTGTAGCTCTTTGATAGGATTATGATGTCTGAAAACTATTTTCCATAGTTTGATATTTTCAGGATTTTCAGTTGTTTTTCAAATACTTCCATTAATGCATGCCTTCAAAAAGCCTAGAATATCTTTTATTCCTTGTATGTTATTGGTCACTCATTGTTGAAGATGGCTTATAGGAAACCTACTTCGTTTGTTGATCTGAGAATGGCCTTCTATTTTTAAGAAGTATGAGGGCATTGTAGTCCCTTGTGATCTTCAACGGATACTTAATCTTCTTAATTTTTATTTTTTTTCACTCAGCTTAGTTTTAGTTGATTGAATTTTTATTTCCGTTGAGTGCCTAAGTGACTCTCCAACAGGTTAATGAGTTACATTCTTTCCAGTTTTAGTGCTTAGACATCTGGGAACACATTCATTGTCATTATCATTTCACCACATTCTCCACATTCATAAGTTAAACACAAAATTTGGTGAATGTGGTTCAATAATTGCGAATCTATTCTAAGTTGTCATCAAAATCATCAAGTGAAACCCAGAGTTCAACATAAATTATTTTTATTTAATTATAATAAAAAAAGCACTAAATTAGTTGAAATGTGCCCCGAAAGAGGTCAAATAATGATGGGTGTAAAATGTATGAAAATAAATTGACAAAAGTTGCAAAAGACAGAACCGCATCTTAGGGGGTTTGTATAAATTTTTCTTAGTAATTATATAGTATTAATAGCTTGGGATGCTGGCCTCACAAAGAAATCATATATTCTCTTCAATTCAATTTGTTTGTTATTTTGCGTGTACAGGCTGCAGAGTTTCCATCTTACGTACAGAATTTGAAATTGGGTGATCACCCTAAGCTAAAAGAGATATGGTATGGTGTAGTTCCAGTCCCAGATACGTGCTTCAGCAATTTGAAGTCTTTGATCATAGAAGGGTGTGAATTTATATCAAGTATAATACCTTATAATTTACTTTCTTACCTAAGCACCTTGGAGGAGTTGGAAGTAAGGAAATGTGATTCGGTGAAGGTAGTATTTGATATGAAAGATATAAGAGGAGATAGAAAGATTAATATTGGACATTCTGCCCCCCTCCATTTTTCCTTGAAGAAATTGAGTTTAGAGCTGTTACCAAATCTGGAGCATATATGGAATAACGATCCTCAAGGGGTTTTCAGCCTTCATGCACTGCAAGAAATGCATGTCGATGGATGTAGTAGCCTTAGAAGTTTGTTTCCAGTATCAGTTGCAAAAGATCTAATGAAACTTGAAGAACTTGATTTAAGACACTGTTGGGGCCTAGAGGAAATTGTTGCAAAGGATGAAGCAGCAGAAGAAGGAGCAACTGAAATGTTTGTGTTCCCCTGTGTGACCACAGTGATACTAGGTGACTTGCTAGAGCTCATATACTTTTACCCAGGACAGCATGAGGTAGAATGTCCCAGGTTGAAAAATCTACAAGTTTATCTTTGTAACAAGTTAGGGATATTCACTCCTAAATTTGAATATCGGCAAGAGCATCCGGAAGATGAATTTGAATATCAGCAAGAGCATCTGGAAGATGAAGTTGGTATTCCGACTAACCGACACGCCCTTCTCTCGGTTGAAAAGGTACCATATTGTTCTACAAATTTATATTGTATATGAAGGATCTTTTTCGGAATAAGTGAGAGTCTACTAAATGAAGTTATTGGCATATTTCAATATTGAGAGTGAATAACATCCCAACCCCTGGAGTATGCTTTAGATTGTAATAGAGCTATGTTAAAGGAAATGTAGATATTTAGATTAAATTCACATATAATATGTTTTAAAACATCCGATTCAAGTGAGCAAGAAAAGGTCATGAGTTTAATTTTTGATTCACTATCAATATAATACTTTTTTACACTATCATCTAATAATATATTTTAATGATATGACAACACATGATTGAATGATAGTATTAAAAAGTTTCACATTAACAGTAAATCAAAATTAAACTCTATAGATATATATAAGACAATAACTTACACTAGGCATATTTTCAACCTGTGCTGGTGATAGATACGCAAATATACACATGCTTTTTTCTCCATTGGCCATGGCCAAAAGAGAGAATATTCCATTTACCTTGTAAACTAGTTGGGCTTATATATTTTCTTCAAAATCGTCGCATCTTCTCTTCTTAAATAAAAAACTATTAAAATGGTAGTAATTATCTTAACTATAATTTTGTTTAGTAAGACATCGGGAAACCACAAATATTTAAAAAAAATAAAAAAAATATATTATATAACAAAATTTTTTTCATATAAAATAAGTTTTGTATTCAGCACGTACCCACACTGTCATTTCAAACTCTCCAGTTTATTTGTTTAAATTTAGGAAAATGCTTATTGCTACAAATTCATGATATAGAATTCTTGGAAGAGCATTGATATGGTGTGTTTGTGCGTGTCAAATATATATATATATATATATATTGTTATTATGAAGTGAGAGAGAGAGAGAGAGAGAGAGAGAGAGAGAGAGAGACGTGGTTTAAGAATGAAGAGAGCAGTGGTGCTGGAACCTTACAGTCCACAATTTATGATAGGGAAAGAGGTGGTGGTACGAAATGTGGGGCCTGATTGTTACGTGTCATTTGCTTTGTTTGATATCATGGTTTTCAGATATAGTGTTGTTTCGTAGCCTATTTTATGAATTTTGTTTTGTGACAAGTAGCATCACCGTTAAAACTAATGATTCTTTTTAAATTAACTACTTTTTTTAGGGATGTTCAAGCATTCATCATCCACTACAACCACCAACATCAAGATATATATTTGTGTTGCCATTGGACATTATGGAACTTGAATTTAATTTTATTTTCATTATGCAATTGAAATGAAATGAGATGGGTATTATAGTGTAAGGAATTTGAGTTTTTTAATTGTCAGAAAACAAGTTTAATATAATTATGAGTTTTTCCCCCTTTTTTTTCTTGCTTTTGCTTCTTAGGTTGTCCCCAACTTGGAGCAACTGTCAGTCAGTAAGGAAGATGTTACAACAATCTGCAAGGAAAAATTTCAGGCTAACCTCTTGCAGAAATTGAAATCTCTTGAATTGCAGTGCTTTGATGATAAATCGACTTTTCCATGTGAGTTTCTTCAAAAGGTACCTAATGCAGAAAAACTGCAAGTGAGTTATAGTTCCTTCAAGATGATATTTTCCTATGAAGCTTTTGGGGTGCCTTGTTCTTACATCAATGATACATTCTCCAATAAGTTTGATGATTACACTGGATTCCGCTCACTGCTGAGCGAATTAGTGCCGTATTTATGGCGTAAGAATAATCCTATCGAGTTAGAACACTCTGGGCTTGACCCCGTTCATACAAGAATGCTTTCACAGCTTAAAGTGTTAAACCTGAATGTTTTGCCTGAGCTCAGTTCCATAGGATTGGAGCATTCTTGGGTGGACCCTATTTCTAAAGGCCTTAAAACCTTGCGAGTATACAAATGTCCTTGTTTAGAAAACTTGGCACCATCCAGAGTGTTTTTCTCCAACCTGACAGATTTGAGTGTAGACCACTGTCATGGATTGATATATTTGTTCACATCTTCAACAGCCAAAAGTATGCCTCTACTTGAGAAGATGTGCATATGCCAATGTGGATCACTGAAAGAGATACTGTCCAAAGAGCAGGATGAATCAGATCAAGATGGCATACTTTTCAGGCAGCTCAACACTTTGATTCTTGACTCATTAACAAGCCTTGTAAGCTTTTACACAGGCAGTTCTACTTTGAAATTCCCATCCTTGGAACAAGTGTCAGTATTCGGATGCCCCAGAATGACAATTTTCTGCCAAAGTGACGTATATACTCCCAAGTTGTTAGGAGTTGAATTTAAGGGCCACATAGATGGAGTACGTTGGTTTGGAGATCTTAACACCACAATATGGAAGCCATTTGAGCAAACAGTATGTATCATATTGTTCTTTTCATCCTTTCCTTTTCTAGATTGGAGATAGCGTTCAATATTTTCGTAGAAATTCATATTTTTAATTGTTACCAAAAAAAATAGGCATATAAACAATTCTCATGCAAACTTTTAATTCGTTGACATTGGTGTAAATGAAAATTAATTTTATATCAATGAATAACTTTTTGTCGAAAGAATTTCTCACAAAATCTACTGTTGAGTTGAAAGTTTATATTGTGGACATCATACTTATGAAATTTCATATTAATCCAACATTAATTTTTACTCCATCAAAATGTTTTAAAATTAAGGATTTTAAAAGAGAATAAAATATCAACCATTTGGATCATATATTTTTTATTGTCCAAATTTTTTAAATTTGACATGTAAGATCTATAAGCTAATTAGTTATAACTAAAAGTATCAGATTGATCAAAATTATTTTCTACAAAAAGTAATTGTAATTGAATGACAAAGTGTGCCTAGTGTTATATTGGTACATAAAATGTGTGTGTGTGTGTGTGTGTGTGTGTGTATGTATATTACACCAATGAATAACTTTTTGTAGGATGAGTGTCACAAAATTCATCATTGGATTGAAAGTTTGTATCGTGCACATCATGCACATAAAATTTCACATTAATCCAATATTGTTTTCTACTCCATCAATGTGTATTAAAATTAACATATAATATAATTTTCAAAAACACTAAAATATTAACCATTTGATCTAATATTTAATTTTTGTTTAAATTTTCTAAAATTTGATATGCATATTTTACATAATGATGAAGGGATTAGGTCACAAAGGATGGTGCTGCTATGATGTCGTGTTGAAATTATAGGTATCTGATGGAAAATGAAAGAAAAGAGACTCTCAATAATTGATATTAGGTTGATATGATGTGTGTGTTAGATACCAACTACTAACACTTATGACCTATGTATACTAGTATACTACTAAACTAGGTCAAGTACTAGTGTAGTACAACTGTACAAGCACAGCCCAACAAGACTATTGACATTACAATACTCCTAACACATGAATAACCCTAATATTCTAACATGTTAAATGATGGGGTTTTGATGGAAAAGGAGAGAATAGGGACTCTGAATAAGAGAGTTGTTGCAGTGTGCTTTAACATGATAAAACAGCATCTAGTATGGTATCTGCTACAACTGTACAACTTTGTCTGTATATAGGGAGAGCAGGTTTTGCTTCACTGAGACTTATTGTCCACTTTTTGAAACTTGAGAGAGCAGACTCAGGATGTCTTGAGTTATTTTTACTGATAATTCCTGAATGTCCTGCTTTCTGGTACTCCCTTTAGCTTTCTCTACTGAATATATTCTAAAAACTACAACTAAGTTGTTCTGCTGCTTCTGCAGACTTGGTTTGTAGCTTGGTACTTAAATAATTTCACCAGTTTAACTTCTTATTCTCTGAAATAATACCTTTTTAGGAATATTCCAGCGGAGATTAAATGAGCAAATCATGTGTTATCATCACAATTTAAAAAGTTACTAGTTACAAGGAAAATCTCATGGCTTACAATCCCCAAGGAATAATTCATGCTCTTAGGTCAATCATGTCAAATATGCTCCTCATATGCTGCTTGAAATCATTATTAACAGAGATTTACTACTAGTCAACAATCATTAACATATAGAGCAAGTGTAATTATATCTAAATTATGAAAAGTTTTCACACATGGAGTTAGCTCACTCACACCCGTGTTGAACCCACTACAGTAGAAGTAAGAGTCAGTGCTATGCCAAGCCTTGGAGAATTATGTTAGGCCATACAATGGTCTTTACCCACTTGTTGGCATGATTTTCTTTTCCTTTTCTAGTAAATCCTTTAGGATGCTCAACATAACTTTCTTCTTCCAATTTACCATTCAAGAAGGAAAATTTGATGTCGAATTGATAAACAGTCCACATTGCAAAAAGAGCTATAATAGTTTCATGTTTGCCTATTGGAGCAAAGTTATTTGTATAATATACACCAACCTCTTGCAAATAAATCTTTCGGGCTTGCTATATCTCACACATTTTAGTGTAATTTCTGCCATTGGAAATAAATGCTCTAGTAAAAATTTCTAAATCTGTTTTCAGTGGGAATTTTATTAGCTAATGTTTTTTTTCCCACCTTTGAATTAGAGGACTTTGGTTCGCTCTCCTACTAATTATGAGTTCATGCCCTTCTAAAAAAACCCCCCAAAAAAAAAATCAGTCCTACATAACACTGATCTTTTTTTTTCCCCTTTCAAGTAATATTAATTTCTTTCTTTCTTTCTTTCTTTCTGTTAACACAGTGAAAAAAAAAAAAACAATAGAATGTGAAATTTTGATAGATGGTCAGCCAAGAAAACAAATTGACAAAATAAAATTTTTTGCATAATAACTGTTAGTAACGGCTTTTAATTTTTTAGGTTTTATACAGTGGAGGGGCAATTAAACCAGCATCCCTTTCCTTTAGTACTTGACTCAAGTCACTACCGAAGCATAGCTCCAATGGCAGTACTAATGGCTTTTGAATACTTGCAACACATGAAAATTATAGTTCTAATTCACTTGTAGTTCATTTATTTCACTAAATTTAATTTTGGTTTCTTTAATTTTAATTATAAGTTGATCGTACAGTTTTCAAATTAATGCCAGCAAATTCCTCTATTAACCTATCATTGATGTAGTCCTCTTTTTCTTCCTTTTTTTTTTTGGTATTGATGTAGTCCTCTTTTTTTGCTGATGCGACGTTATGCCATGTCATCTCTATTTTAAAGAAGTCAGCTGAAAGAGTTTCATGTTATCAAATTTAATTTCATGTCAACAAAAAAAAAAAATGTCATGTCACTGAAGACAGCCACGTTAACAAAAAAAATTAAAAGGGGCTTAATTGTATCAATATATAAACTCTGGTAACATTCTTACAATTGGAACTGGAGGAACCAAGTTATAAAATTCGAGAAACAAGGAAGAACAAAAGTATAATTGATCCAAAGTCATGTATACTTCTTCAATTTGATATGTATACTCTTTTCCTTTCACAGGTTATAAAGTTTGCAAGTGAAGTACAGCATTTGGAGCTTAGCAAACACCCTGAACTAAAAGTGATATGGAATGGTGTAGTTTCAGTCCCAGACACATGCTTCAGCAATTTGAAGAAGTTAGTTGTGGAGGGTTGTGAATTTTTATCAACTGTAATGCCTTCTAGGATACTTTCTTTCCTAAGTAGCGTGAAAGAGCTGGAATTAGAAGTGCAAAACTGTAATTCTGTGAAGGTGGTATTTGATGTGAGAGATATCAGAGGAAACAGAAAGATGAAAATAATGGAACCAGCCCTCCCCCTTCCCCCTTTCCTGAAGAAAATGATTTTAAATCAGCTACCAAATCTGGAGCATGTCTGGAATAAAGAGCCTCAAGATATTGGTGGGCTTCAACTTCTGCAAGAAGTGTATATTGATGGATGTGGAAAGCTTAGAAGTTTGTTTCCAGCATCAGTCGCAAAATATCTTGAGAAGCTTGAAAAACTTAATGTCAAATACTGTAAGGGTTTGGTGGAAATTGTTGGAAACTATGAAGCAGCCACAGAAGGAGCAATGAAAGAGTGTGTGTTATCTACAGTGTCTTTCTCAAATCTAAAAGAACTGCGCTTAGCTGAGTGTCATGGACTGATATATTTATTCACATTTTCAACAGCCAAAAGTTTGGCAAAGCTTGAGAAGATACTCATAGAGAAATGTGATTCAATAAAAGAAATTGTGGCCAAGGAAGTAAATGATACAGCTGAAGATGAGATTATCTTTGGGAAGCTCGAGGTGTTATCTCTAAATTCTTTGACAAGCCTAGCAAGCTTTTATGAAGGGAATTCCACTTTGAATTTCCCATGTCTGGTAGAAGCAATCATAACTCAATGCCCCAAGATGAATATTTTCTCTCAAGGGCTCATAAAGGCACCGATGCTGGAGGCAGTTCAAACTTCAGCAGAGACTTGGGAAGGGTGCCAGGAGGGTAATCTTAACAAGCTTTTTGAGAGAAAGGTAAAAACTCACTCATCTTTAATGCATGTCTTTCCTTTTATATGGATTACTTAATCATGTATATTTATTGATATAAGTGTGCAAACTGTTAAAAATTGTCAATCAAATTAACTGTATAATCCTCTTCAAATATTTCCTATATATACATGTCTATCATTTTTTAGTTATTATAGGAATGGATATATGATGCACTATGTCTATAACTACTAAATGTATTATTGGAAATAATAACAAAATTTACAGTTCAGATGGAGCTTTCCTTTTTCTTTTTAATTTTCTTAGCGAAAGCTTGATAGCAATTGGAATAATCATGGAGTCATATTAGAAAAATGTTAACCAATTATCCCAAAAACTTAAGCTGTTAGGTGAAAGTACGTGAATGATTTTATATTTCTAACACGCTCTTTCATGCAAGAGCCCTTTGGGCTTGAAGCATGGACAATGTTATAGGCCTACCTTACCTTATGCTAAATTCAACTTAATTGTGAAGAATAAGGGTGGCACTTTTGACTACTAGGTCATATAGGCTTTGATACTATGCCATGAACTAACTATCCTAAAAACTTAAGCTATTATGTGAAGGCACATGAATGGTTTTATATCTTTAACAGCTGGAATTGTAATATTAATGTTGAAAAAGAGCAAAAAGTATAATATGTATATAAAGAACGAGTAAATATAATAACATGAAAAAAGAAAGCATACCTTAGTATTTATAATAATTTGGGCAGCATTTACTATTAGACATAACCCTTCTGAGACTAAACTGAAATTTACTTTGCCTCCTTTTTCAACTATAACACTACCTTAAGCTAATCTGCATATTGCGCTTCACTTTGGTAATTGTAGTTTACTTTTAACTTAGAAGTAGAGAGAATGAGAAGATAATTTTGCTGATTATGCAGTATATAAGTGCAACTCTGACATACAAATTGTTAGAAAAATCTGGCTTGTTCTAAGTTTCTGGTAAAAAATAGTAGGCAGAGTGATTGCTTGTTTTTACAATGTGTTTGTTTGAATATAAAAATATAAAAAATACTGAAGGAGAGTGGTATGATCTTACTATTTGAAATAAAGGGATAAATTTCTAATCTTGGGTGATAGGTCTACAATGGACTAATACAATTTCTACTTCTATAGAGTTCTTAGAAAACCTTTAGCGGTGTTTAATGTACGGGCATCAGATCCTAGACATTCAATATGTCCTAACATATACCAAGCGCCCACAATCATAACTTGTATGAAGCAGAAATATAATAAATACACAGTGCTTTATTTTATGGATATAGTGTCTAGATTTATGGGTGTAGTGCCTTATTTTATGGAAATAATTTATGTATCATAAATCTAGAAATTTCTGAATTAATTTCTAAAACAGATGACATGAAATTTAAAAATTCAAAGGCAAAACAACCTTAGCTTCCCCAACTCAACAACCCGATAACAACAAATTTTGTTAAGAAGGTAGTGTAGTCTTTTCCTAATTATTTGTACTTCAGTGTTTACTACTCGTACTACACTGTACTGTAATTATATTAGCTGTACTTAAATATATGTCCTGCACCCTATTCATGTACGACTTCTAAAACTATCTAACACACATAATCATGATGAGAAGCAGAGATGAAACCTGGTGGCTATTCCACATAAACAATCTCATTAAAATAACCATGTAGAAATGTGTTTTTGACATTGTTGAGAGGAGGAAGGATCACAGAAACCCTTAGTTTGTGAGAATGAGTCAGTGAAATTACACTGCCCTCTGTATCGGATTTTATAATACTTGTGTAATTAATGTACAATAAAAAGGAAATAATGCAATGATCCTATTACATAATCTACATGATTCTAACATGATCCTAACATGATCCTAATTGATTCTTTACATATTCTAACATGATCCTAATTGATTCTTTACATATTCTAACACTCTCCTTCAAGCTGGAGCATATAAATCATATGCACCAAGCTTGTTACAAATATAACTAATTTGAGTACCTCTGAAAGACTTTGTAAATACATCTGCTAATTGATCATTTGAATTGACAAAGTTAGTGGTGATGCATCCAAATAAAATGTTTTCTCGGATAAAGTGGCAGTCCACTTTTATATGTTTGGTCTTTTCATGAAACACTGGATTTAAGGCAATGTGCAAAGTTGCTTGATTATCACAAATTAGTTGCATTTGCTTAACATCTCCAAATTTTAACTCTTGAAGCAATTGTTTCAGCCATATAAGTTCACATGTTGCCAATGCCATAGCTAGATATTCTGCTTCTACACTTGACCTTGCAACAAACATCTTGTTTCTTACTTTTCCAAGATGCCAAGTTGCCTCCAATCATCACGCAATAACCTGTGGTGGAACGCTTATCTGAGGGAGAGCCAGCCTAGTCTGCATCTGTAAAACCAATGATCTGGGTACGTCCTTTCTCTTCATAGAGAAGGCATTGACCTGGTACTCCTTTGATATACCTGAGTATTCTGATTGCAGCATCCCAATGACTATCACAAGGAGCTTGTAGAAATTGACTAACTACATTTACAGCAAAGGAGATGTCTGATCGAGTGATGGTAAGGTAGGTAGTTTAGTTTACCAACAAGTCTTCGATATCTTCCAGGATCCGACAAGGGCTCTCCCTGTCTTGGTAAAAGCTTGATGTTTGGATCCATAGGAGTATCTATAGGTCGACAATCTGTCATGCCAGTCTCCTCTAAAATATCAAGGGTATACTTTCTTTGAGAAATAGCAACACCAGTAGAGGATTGAGCGACCTCAATACTAAGAAAATATTTAAGGCGACCTAAGTCCTTTGTCTGAAAATGACGAAAGAGGTGTTGTTTTAGTTGATTGATACCGTCTTTATCGTCACCTGTGATGACAATATCATCTACGTATACAACTAGAAAGATACTCTGATGTTGAGGAGAATGGCGGTAGAAAACAGAATGATCTGCCTCACTGCGGATCAAGCTAAATTGCTAAATGATTGTACTGAACTGTCCAAACCATTCCTACGGAGACTGCTTCAACCCCATAAATAGAACGACGTAAGCGACAAACTAATCTGGACTCCCCCTGAGCAACAAAACAGGGAGGTTGCTCCATGCAAATCTCTTCAGCAAGTTTACCATGTAAGAAGGCATTTTTAATATCAAGTTGGAATAGAAGCCAATGTCGCATGGCAGCCATGGATAGAAAAAGCCGAACAGAAGCAATCTTGGCAACAAGTGAGAATGTATCACCGTAGTGTAAACCATATATCTGAGTATATCCCTCGGCTACTAAGCGAGCTTTCAAATGATCAATCTGTCCATCAGGGCCAACTTTCATAGCATACACCCATCGACACCCAACTGTGGACTTACCTTTAAGTAACAGAACTAACTCCTAAGTACCACTAGAGTGTAAGGCTTGCATTTCATCTACCATAACCTATCGCTACCTCAGATGGGATAGTGCCTCACCTGTAGTCTTAGGAATAAAAACAGATGATAAGGAGGTGACAAAAAAAAAATATGGAGAGGACAAATGGTGACAGCTTAAAAAGGTATAAATAGGATGAGAAGTAAAATGAATACCTTTTCGAATGGTAACTGGCGGACTAGCGGGAGGCAGGACCTGGAGCGGTAAAAGTGCTGGTTCAGGGCTACAGTCTACCGGTACCACCATGGAAGTATCTTGAAGTGGAGTAGAAGAAGTGACTTCAGTAGGATGTCCAAGTAAGAGAACAGGAAGAACATCAGACACTGAAGAACGCTCAGCAGGAGAAGATGAGAAAAATGCTCCTCAACGAAGGTGACATGAGCTGAGGTGATATATCGGTTACTGTTTGGGTGAAAGAAACCTGTATCCTTTCTGGGGACGAGAGTAGCCGATAAAGACACAATTAAGGGATTTTGCTTGAAGTTTGTCTTGTCTAGGGGTTAGATTATGAACAAAACAAGTGCAACCAAAAACACGAGATGGAATGGAATACAATGGTTGAGATGGAAATAGAATGGATGAAGGAATTTGATTATTTAAAACAGAGGAAGGCATGCGATTAATCAAATAACAAGCAGTGAGAACTGCATCATCCCCAAATTGTAAAGGGACATGATTATGAATAAGTAAAGTTCATGCTGTTTCAATGAGATGACGATTCTTACGCTAAGTAACAGCATTTTGTTGTAAGGTGTGAGCACAAGAGGACTGGTAAAGAATACCTTGTGAAGCCATAAAAAAGGTAAAAGAAGAAGAAAAATATTTACGAGCACTATCACTACGTAAAATGCGAATAGAAGTATTAAATTGATTGCGAATTTCAGCATTGAAAGATTGAAAAACCGAAAAGATCTCAGCACGACTCTTTATTAAAAATAACCAGGTGCATCGGGAAAAGTCATCAATAAAAGTTACAAAATACTGATATCCCATAGTTGTGGGAACACGACTAGGACCCCAAACATCCGTATTTACTAAATCAAAAGAGGACACAGCCCAATTATTGACACTTTTGAGAAATGAAGTGCGAATATGTTTCCCAAGTTGACACGACTTGTAATCTAAAGATGATAAAGATAACAATGTAAGAACCATTCAGTGAAGTTTGGAGATACTAGGATGACCAAGGAGACTGTGGAGGAGAGAAGGAGAAACAGCAGAAGTAAAGGCAGCAGGTGATGAAGGTATGGGAAGATGGTAGAGCCCATGAGACTCATGCCGTTCGCCAATCATCCGTCCCGTATCCCGGTCCTGCACATGAACAGAATTATTAATGAAAGTAACAGAACAATGAAGAGAGCTGGTTAATTTACTGATAGAGATAAGATTGAAAGGACAACTCGGAATATAAAGGACAGAATCAAGAGTTAGAGAGGGTAGAGGACAAATTTGACCAAGACCTTTAGCCATAGTTTTGGAACCATTGGCTAAGGTAACCATAGGGAGGGAAGTTGAATGACAAAGATGAGAGAAAAGACTTATGAAGATGAGAGAAAAGACTAATGTTACCAGATATGTGATCAGAAGTACCAGAATCCAAAATTCATGGACCAAGGGAGGAATGGGTGAGGCAAGCAACAGAATTACCAGTCTAAGAAGCAGAGGCAGAGGTCGATGACTGAGCAGCCTGATACGCTAAATAACCCTTATAGGCAGCAGTTGGGACAGTGCTAGTGGGCACGTCTGAAGAGTCAGATGTCAGAACAGAAGAGTCTAACTGAGCAATATTAGCTAGGCGAGGGGGTTTCCGATGTAGTTTGAAGCAACGTTCATGAGTGTGGCCAAACCTGTGACAATAAGTGCACTGTGGACGTTGACTTTTGCCACGACCATGAGACCCAGAGCTGGCAGTAGCAATGGTGGACAGATAAGCTAGAACAGAGGAGTCACCAATGGATGCAGCTGGAGCAGGGATAGACTAAGTAACTCGAAGCAGCCGAGCAAAGACATCCTTCATAGAGGGAATAGAAGCACTAGCCAATAGTTTTTGACGGACAGAGTCAAGCTCAGGAGGCAAACCAGCCAATGTGAAAAGCTTGAACAACTTGTCATAGTTGGTTTCTTGCGTTGCAATATCAGCAGTGATAGGGAGGAGTTCAGTGAACTTAGTACAAACACTCTGAATATGACCTAAATAGCTGGACATTGATTGATCTTGTTTGCGAATATTAAGCATATCAGAGATAATACCATAGAAGCGTTGAATATCATTAGTGTATAACAATTTGGCTTTGGTCCACACCTCATGACAAGTCTGATACGGTCGAAAAAGAGGAAGAATCTCACGATTAATGTTATTCCAAAGGAGACTGCTAAGTTGCGCATCAATTGCCTCCCAAGTGTCTCGATTAACCGCAAGAGTATTAGATGCTTTCTTTGTCAGATGATCAGAAAATCTTTGACCTTTAAACCAGAGCTCAATTGCCGGATCCCAATGCAGATAGTTGGAACCATTAAGTGGTTCAGTAGTGATGATTGGAGATTCCGGAATTACAGACCTGAGAATACTCGACTTTCCAGTGAAGGAAGGTGTACCGGAGGTAGACATGATGGGCACAGAACTTCAAGAAACCCATAAAACAAGAACATGAGTTGAAAGCTTAAGACCCAAAAATTACAATAGTAGACACAGTTCGCGAAAGTGGGGAAGCCAAACACCCACTGGAGGATCACGAACCTCGTGGATAGGGCTGGATCTGGTCGGAAAACACACAGAGAAGTGGTCGGGAGAAACGGCGGCCGGAAAGAGGGCAAAACGCGCTCTCACGCGGGCTAAAAACACGTGCTGGACAGATTCCGGTGACCGGAGTGTGGCGGCGAGTCAAAGCTCCGATGACGGTATGGCTCTGGGGATGGGACGGGTTCGGGGAGACGCACGTCGTAGTCGGGTCGGTTGTCGGAGAAACACACCTCAGATGCGTAGATTTGAGGTGGAAACCGCAGGAGGAGAGAGAAAAATAACGTTGACGGCAAGGAAGAGAGAAAAAATTTGGGTTTCTATCCCTAGGCTCTAGATACCATGTTGAAAAGAGGAAGGATCACAGAAACCCTTTAGTTTGTGAGAATGAGTCAGTGAAATTACACTGCCATCTGTATCGGATTTTATAATACTTGTGTAATTAATGTACAATAAAAAGGAAATAATGTAATGATCATATTACATAATCTACATGATTCTAACATGATCCTAATATAATCTTAATTGATTCTTTATATATTCTAACAGACATTTAGTTGCCATATTAACCACAGTTGCAACAGAGCCAAAGAAAGAACAATTTTGAAAGTTGTTGGTTTGACCACAGGTGACTTGATTGAATCAACACCATGCTTTTGAAAGTAGGTTTGGAACTACCCACACTAATATCAGCTTTATATTTGATGAGAAATACCCAGTTTGATTTATACGGTTCCTCTGTCATAGCCTAAATCCACTCAAAAATATTTCTGTTCCTGCTTGTAGTTAGTTGGTTATTGGATTATGTAATAGTAGGGATGTTAGAGGGAACTAAAGCTAGTTGTGTGGATAAGGATTGTCTAAGAGGAGTTTGTGTAAAAGTTGGGGTGTTCGAGGTGGGATGGGATTGAGATGAAGCATTGTTAGGATATGAAAGAAGAGGCTAAGAAAGAATATAGTCAAAATGGTAATAGGATTGAGCAATCTCAACAAAGAGAGTTATTAGGAGAAATGATTTTACTTGAAGTATATGGTAATGAGAACAAAGAAATTGATTTTGAAAAAAGGAAACTACATGATGAGATAGAAGAACCTTGTTGGTATCTAAGTCTAGACATCTATGCCCTTTATGATTGGATGTATATCCAAGAAAGATACTGTTCTGACCCAATTGCGAGGTATGGGACTTGAGCTTGGGCTCTCCCACCTCAATAGCTAGCTTTTGGGGTGTGGTTCTCCCAACATTCGTATCAGATACTTGGAGAGGACTGGATGGAGTTTGTTTTGAGTATTAGAGGAAAGGTCAAGATAACACAAACAACTAAGCACCCTTAGTTGGTCATAGAAAGGTGACTGATAATAGAGCCACGCAAGGAGATAAATGGGACAAACCAAGTGTAGGAATGTGGTCGTGAACATGGACTGCTGTGTGTAATGCTTCAAGCCGAAATTGGGGGTCAAACCACTCTGGATTAATTAGGATTGAATGACATTAAGAAGTGTTGTCTATGTCCTTTCTACAAGACCATTTTGTTGGATTTATGGGGACACGAAAATCCAATATGAATCCCTTATCCTTTGCAAAATCTTGAAGTTGTGTACTATTGAACTCACACATTATCACATAGAATGGTACAAATTTGGTTTTAAACTTGTTGAGAAATTCATAGAACTATGTAAATCTTTAAGTATATGCTCATTTTAGTCCTTTAAAGATATATGAAACATCACATTGTGGGGCCTCCTCCATTTATAAAATTATCAAATTGGCCCTTTAATGTCAATTTTTACCATCAAATTGGTCCTAAAAAGGACGAAAATGATGGGCTTAGTTGTCATTAAAGGACCAATTTTATGTGGCATAGGAATAGAGGACTAATGTGATGTTGCATATATCTTTAGAAGAATAAAATGATCATTTACTCTTTATCTTTTTTGGGGTATCTTACTTATCTCTAAAAAGAAAATCCAAACAAAACAAGAATGATAAGTGGAGAATCTAAGAGTAATAAATAGCAAAATCCAATATAAAAAGCAATTAGAGGACACTAAATGAGAATGGATTAACTGGAATGGTCTTGGACAACTTGAGTTTGAAATAGAAAATGAAAGGTGAGCACTTTTGCCTAACTGGCTCGCATTACAAAAGAACTCTATTTTTGTGTGAACAAGAGATTATTAGATGATAGGAAAGACTCTAAAACTGCATAACTTGAATGACATAAATGATGATGCCGTAAGTCAGAGAACTAGGGGTGGCAAAATGGATGGATTGGATGGATTTTGGATTGGATCATTAATGGATAGATACAAATAAACCAATAATCCATTTAGGATCCATTAAAAAATTGTTAAAATTATCCAATCTATCCATGATTTATTTTAGTGGATGAATATCTAATCCATCCATTAATCTATTTTAATGGATGGATATCCAATTCATCCGTCCTTAACTAAGTGCATCTAAACTTCTCCTATGTCTAGATATATACTATTCTTCAAACTATACATATATATCCATTGGATCTAATAAATATTTTGATTGGTACATTAACTATCCATTACTAAAACTAATCCAATCCATCTAAATCCATTAAATTTATTATTATAATTGGATGGATTGAATTGGATTTAAATATGGATGGATTGGATGGGTCATGGATTCATAAATCCAATTGTCACCCCTAAAGAGAACTCAACAGTAGAAAAATTGGTGTGATGAGAACAAACAGGAGAACTGGAATCTCTGAAGAAATACGAGGGTCCCTGAGCTACTACACTCAAGAAGAGGCTTATCAGTCTTAAGGTCCTTCATGACAAAGCTAGAAGAGAAAAAATGAATAATGCTGTTACTATTACCAGGGAATTACATACATATGTAATAATAATTAATATGTATGAAATAGATGAGTAACGAGAAAGATTTAAGGTCACAAAGTTGTCTCCATGGTCATAATACAAAATATAGGCAGAAAAAATCACAAACTATTATAGCAAACCTCGGGACAAAATGTCACTTTTAAAATCACAAGTTAACAAAATAAAATTGTGCCAAACCACAAAGAGGCATTTGTTGATTCAAATATGTAAGAAGAAACTCGAAAAACTCATGCAAAACAACCTATACCAAAAATCAACCTAATGACAACAAATCTTGTTTAACTAAGTTACTAATTATAGAAAGGGTAAAGAATGTGTTTTGTATTACTTACCAATCAAAATTTACAATTATTTATAGATACAAAGAAGTGGAAGATTAACCCACATAAATCTATCCTATTTGAAAATAGAAACAAACTTTATCCTAATCCTCATCCGAATACTCTACTTAGATATTTATTCTAGACGAAAGCAAAACATATCCTATTCTGCCCTTATCCTACCAGATTTCCTAACTTCTGTCACAATTCAACTGTAATCTCAGTATTGACCAAGTTCCTTGAATATTATAATAGAAAAGCAGTGATTTCCTTATAATTTTGCTAAAATTTAGCAGAAAGTGCCATCAAAGAGATCAAATAAAAATAGAAGATAATGTACAGAGAAGTTACTGAAGATTAAACTTTGGTAAAGCACCAGTGGCCCATATGTTAGGGCCTTAGATGATGAGTTTTTCATAATATAATATGAATACTCACCAATATATTTATTCGTTTTCACATTCAGGTTCCAAAGTTTGCATGTGGCGTACAGCTTTTGAAGCTCTGTGATCACGCTGAGCTAAAAGAGATATTTAATGGTGTAGCTCCAGTCCTAAATGGGTCATACTTCCAAAATATGATGCTTTTGGTGGTAGAGGGGTGTGAATTTTTAACAAATGTAATACCTTATAATTTACTTACATTCCTAATGAACTTGGAAGAGCTGAAAGTAGGGAACTGTGATTCTGTGAAGGTAATATTTGATTTGGAAGACATTAAGGAAGATAGAAAGATGAATAGTAGGGTACGCTTTCCACCAATCAAGAAATTGACTTTAGAACAGCTACCAAATCTGGAGCATGTTTGGAATGTTATGGATAGTCATGTAATTTCCAGCTTTCCAGTTTTGCAAAAAATGCACGTTGATGAATGTAGAAGCCTTAAAAGTTTGTTTCCAGCAGCAACAGCCAAAGGTCTTTTCAAACTTGATGAACTTCGTGTAAGTTACTGTGAGGGGCTGGTAGAAATTGTTGCTAAGAATGAAACAGCCACAGAAGGTGCAACTGAGGAGTTCGTGTTCCCCCATTTGATGTCAATGATACTATGGGAACTGCCTGAGCTCAAGCACTTTTACCCTGGACTACACAAGCTAAAATGGCCCATGATGAAAGAATTAGATGTGTATCGTTGCTATAATTTGAAGTTAACATCTGAATCTCAAAATTTCCCTGTGATCAACCGGCCCCTTTCTTGGTTCAGAAGGTACATATGATTTTACTACTTCATATTGAAGGTAATATGTGGATTTATTTCGTTATTGGGTGAACTTAACATTGGCCTTATAGTGCATTGGTGGTAAATTTGGGTTGTAACTTTAAGTAAATTAGATAAAGATCAGATATAGAAATCCAGTGTTAAAAATTCAAGTCTTCATTTGTGGGATGAGTTATATCTGAGTGCCTTCTTTTCTTTTGTCTTTCTTTGAATCTTAGGTTAATTTCCATAACTTGAATCAATTGTCACTCAGAAAGCCAGACACTATGATGATCGGGTGTGGAGAATTTCAGGTGAACTTACTGCACAAATCTCAAGTTCTTGTTTTGTTTGTGCCTTGTTATTGAGTCAGAATGTCAGGTATTTGTCCATGTGGGTTGCGAGCTGCAAAAGCCAATAAATGCAAGAAAATTCTGGGAAAAACAGAACATGCTAAAGTTTCTTTTGGTCAGTTAAACATATGAAATTTTAAATATGGACAAACCTAAAGATATGAACATGAGACCATGAATAAAACAGGGCATGACCATTGAGTTCTCTTGCATCAGTTTTTGACATTCAAATTTCTAGAATTGAAACAAGGTTTTTAAACTAAGCACAAGGCGAAACAAAAAGCTCTACCTATCTCCACTAACGGCACATTTGTATACTCACAGAATCGCATATTCCATGACAAGTACATCATACTTTTAGAAAAGCATATAATATTGTTTTTTTTTCTTTTGTTCCTATGATTGTGCTATGTGTTAGAGATATAAAACGATTCTTGAACCTCTTTCATAGCTTAATCTTTTAAGAGTTCGTTCTTGATGTGGTATCTAAGTTTTTATGATCAAATGATTAAGAGTTTGATCATTGTAGCACTCAATTTTCATAATTAAATTAAATTTCAGCAACTATGCATTGTTGTGCATTGTCCACGCTTCAAATCTAAAAGACTCTTGTGTGAGGGTGTGTGTTTGAAATATAAAGCCTTATGAATCTCCACCTAATAGCTCAAACAATAGTTTATATCTCTAACAATATGCACTTAAATTTTAGGGAAAAATTTATCTCTTGATGCATTTTCTTGATTCCAATTGAAGGTCTAAGGAATTGAAAAATCTTGAACTTGGAATTGTTTCTGTGAATAGATAAACTATATGATTTTCATTGTTGAAGCAAATCTGTTCGTTCTTACCACAATAAGTATGAGAATGGTACTTCTCAAATATATTTTTTGACATTATTTATTTTCAAAAAAAAAAAAGAAAAAACAAATAAGGTCCCCTGTTATTTAGTCCATTATCGCTTTACTTTCTATTATGTATAAGCATCATTTCAATTTACCTGAAAGATCTCTGTCAGTAATTTCACTTGTGTTTTCCATTTCTAAATTGACCAAAGGGAATATAACTAACCATTTAGTGGTAGCCTGGTAGGATAATACTATTCAAATCACAATGGAACAAATATAACAGGCCAAATTAGGGGGCATTATTTCGTTCTTCCCCTGTTCTATTGGATCAGATTTTGTGGCAATCAATATTAGCACAATATCATCACTATAAAATAAAAAGTAACAATAATATGATATGTAGTAAAATAATATTACATATAATTGGTTGGATAAATTTAATCCATTAATTTTTGTGCCACGAAACTGTTAATTGAATCATTATAATTAGTTTTGTATGTTGTTTTAGGGCATATTCTTACTTATAAAATTGAGTATGTTGTTTTTTTTATACTAACATTTGAATAAATATATTACATGGAGATTTTCCATAGTGATTGTAAATATGAGGAGGAACAAAAGGTCCTTGTGATTCACTGTGCAATCTTCTTTCCTGAAGTAAAATATAAAAGCCAATTTTATATATATTATCCCGCTGGGAAATACTGTTTCAAAATATGCAGCACTTTCAACTAATTTTTTTATGGTAGATGGAACATTTACATCTAGTAATTAAAAGAGAAAGTTGAAGAAAGTATTCAGTAAACCGTGCTTTTCTGTATTGAGTAGATGGTGTGGTATGTCATGAGCTTGTGACATGAGTTAAGGTACAAAATATTGGAACTAGCTGAACTTGGCGATACTCATGTGGTCAGAGGGGCAAGAGTGAATGAGATGGGACACAGAGAGTTCTCTTAACATGTTTTCCTTCTAAATGAAAATAAGGACCTTGAATGTGCTACTGCTGCAGAGTCTTCTCTTCTGTTCTCTGAATAAATTTCTACAAGGTCATATTGTTTTTACCAGAGAAGAGACATGGTTATTACTCATAGTCAGAGATTTTGCATGCTTATAACTGTATCTAGAAATTCTGATTTGTTTCCTCATCTGTATGGTGCTTTGAATTTTGAAGGCAGTATGCGAGGAATTTTACTACGTGTAGATTTTACTCCAGCCAGAGAAATGCCACCGTTAATGCACTAGCAGATTTTGCCAAGTTTACAGGCACATTGAACTGGTATTTTATTTCATCGTTCTGTATCAGCTAATGGGAGGTGCAACAATGTGTTAGCTGGACCCTGTTTGTATAATTAGGTAAAATTGCATCTTCCTACTGAGAAAGAAATGTTGAAATCGAGACTTGTAATGAGTTATGTAAGCCAAGCGTTTTCAGGGTGAACAAAAATGTGTTGTGTGTTGGACTGTTGGTGTTATTTATTTGGAAAATGCTAAATTGCAATAATTATTTTGACAGAGTGAGTTGGCATAATTATTGAGTATTACGGAAGATTGTATTCTATTTATTTATATTTCAATATCTCAGCATTTAATCATTCAAAAACATATAAAATTAATTATTCTATCTCGAAGGGAGTTTTTTTTTCTTGAAAAATGTGTTTTATGAAATTATTGTATCTTGATTAGTGTGTTTTATTTTTCTTAATTTTGGCTTCTTGAAAAGAAAACTAATTCAATTGAGTTTAAATTCAGATCCGCAAACAAGAACCTTTTTTAACACCACATCAACTATATAACCATGTAATTCTATGGTTTTCACTGGTTCACTTTATCAAATGGATAATCCTTCTAGAGAATATTGACAAAGCACTTCTTCCTTATAAAGAAGTAAAACTTTTCCTTGAATCCAAACTAATTAATACAGAATTGCTAACTCTACGAAAAAGTTTACTGCATGTCAGCAAATTATTGGACCGTATTGATTGTCATCGAAGCATTGTCCATCAATTGATTATTGTGATTTGGAAAAAAAATTGAAAAATAAATATTTTTTATAAACTCAATTAAATCAATTACTTTCTCAAAAACTCAAGTGAAAAATAATATGTATTTCCCAAAAACTCCAAATGTAACTTTATTTTTATTAAAAATTCTAGATGCATGCATGCATGGTACATAACAAGAAGAAAGGTCGAGACAACTAATAATGGCTTAGTAAAGACAAAATAACTTCAGTTCAATGAACTCAAATGGAACAATCATTAAACTCTTTAGTCCTACTAGTCCCTTCAATTCTTCCATTTGCATATGTAGGATTCTCCCAATACTAACACCAGAACAGCTTATTACATAGTTGGCCTCTTTTTTTTTTTTTTTTTTGGTTTTCTTTCTTGGGTGTTTCTGCTATCTGTTTCCTCATAGACCCACCAAAAGCACCCTCTTTCACTTTAATGATGTCGTCTTCCTCAACCCAACATATACTAGTTAAAGTTTTTATTTTCGTTGGCCACAGCACAGGTTGGGGCACCCCTAATAATTAGTCGTTGTTTTTCTCTTGTAGCCACCTTGAGAAAGCTTCAAGGGTTTTTGTGTCAGCCCGGTAATGTCTCTGTAAATTCAAGAAGACTTGGCCATGTGAAGTCTGGATACATTCTTGGATTTTCCTTGTTGACCAGATCTTTTGGTGTAGTGACCACTTTGTCTGTTATTGGACACAAAGAATGCCAGTGATTTCCTAACAATTTTGCTATTTACGACTGCTCTATGCAAGCAACTCTTGTAAACCCCGTTCGATAGAGCCTGAAAGCAAAAATTACAAGACCACATGATATATATTATTATATATCATTTCATGTTTATTACATAACCTTAAGAAGTCATGCAGAAAATAACTATTATTATGTGAATTCACCTTAACTAGCAAACAATGTAATTGACAATATGACGTGCTCTTTTTCTTTGTACCTAGTGTTCAATGTCAGTACATTATATACCGGATCTGGATCTTCCAAATAAAATCAAGGGAGTGAGTTCTAACAAATCATTAATTTATTATCCATATCGAAACATAAATTGTTAATTTTTTTTTTTTTATCAATGATTATCAACACTACCCTTTACTCTAGAAAGTGTAAGGTGCATTTTAGATATATCTCGAGTCAGGTGGACCTATAGAGCATAAAATAGTGAACTTTTTACTTATCAATTGTGTGTCAATTCAATTGTCACCCAAAAGTTCAGTTATCAACCTTGTGATATATATGATCCATACCATGAATGTGTCACCAATGTTGACAACGAAGGAGTCTTCTTTGGGGTTAACGGAGTACCATCTTTCATCCACAAACACTCGAAGACCCCCAGCCTGATCTTGGTGAAGAATAGTTAGGGACGTAGGGTCACAATGAGGCCCAGTTCCTAAAGCCGAATCAGGTTTTTGGCATGGCGGGTGGTAATTCAGTCTCATTATGGAGTCATTTCCTTCGAAGAAATCTCCGAAGTACTTGCGTCCAACTCCAAGGCTCATTCCCAGAAGCTCCACGATCCAAGAGGAGAGATTGCTCATGGCTTCACAGTACTCTTGGTACACAATCCTAGCAAATGGAAACATGAATATTTTTTTAAGGAGAAAAAGTTTTCTGTGTAAAGCAAGCATTATTTCTTCTGAAAGAAATGAAAGAGAGGAAGACTTTGAGGTACTGAACTTTAATCCCTTGAAAAATGAAAACAAGCTTTGTGCTTTTAGAGGTTATATAGAAACTGAGCAACTGATATAGTATATGCAAGAAAACTGCATTCTATCTTAGCCAAATTGCCTTCACAAAATATTCCTCGACAGTTTTTCTGGACTGATCCTCAGCAGAGTAACGGAAAGAAAGTGTTTCCTTCCAAGGAAGCTTGGAGGAGAACCTTCCTATAAAGCTGCTAGCATACCCACAATGATCTCCAATCTTCCTCTGAGCCCTCTGCTTCTCTGAGAGTTGCATGCAGAAGAAATCATCCATGAGAGCATGAGCTCGAGCTATGAGCCTAGCATCAACTCCATGGTTAACTATAAGAAGTAAGCCATGCTTCTTGCACGCCTCGTTCACTTGTGAACAAGCGGATGACATGGCTTGTGGGTCTCCAGAGAGAAAGCCCTTCAAGTCAATTGCTGGAACTCGGAGTTCTGGTGGCCTCAGGCATGGCTTCTCATGGTCAGGCCATATGAACTGGGAGGGTATGTTAGATTGGTATAGCAGAACAGATGCATCAAAAATCAATTTTCGTCCACTGTGATCATCCTCTATTGGATTTTGAGGTGAAAGAAGCACTGGTAGAGGAGGCATTGGCATGCTTAATATTGAAGAGCACAAATCAACTACGAGTTTTATATTTTCTAGTATGTCTTGTGCTATAAGAATTGCAACTTGGAACTCTGAATGGCAAAGACAAGAAAAGAAGTTAATAAAGGTGGTGGGGTATGGTGAAAGCCAAGGAAAAAGATCACACCAAATTTTGAATTAACTTTTCTGTTCAACTCTAGGTAATAGCCTTCTTCAATTGGCGCATATATATATATATATATATATATATATATATATATATATATATATATATATGTTTTTGTTTATATCACTTTGAAAAACTGTAATTTCTGTATAAGAATTGGTGCACTTGTCACAAAAACAAAAAAAAAACAAAAGAGATGTGTAGGTCTTAAGAAAAATAATTCAGACGTTGGATTTTGATGCCAAAAAGTGACGCAAACCAAAATTATTTGCAAAAACAATTTTTGCTCTCTCTCTATTGACTCATTTGTCACGTCTTCTGCCAAATACTCCCAACACCAAAAAAACATATATTCTGATCTGACCATTTAGGGTCAAGTACATGGGATTAGTGTGCCATTGGGCTGAAACCTGTGCCCTAGCCACTGAATTTATGCTTGTTTTGTAAGTGTCATCTCTTACAAGTTGAGGTATGATCCATGACAAGATTATCTATAGAAATATTGCAGTTCATGCATGCTTTTGCAGCCAAATGAACCTTAGAGAAAAGAAAAAGTGATGTGCATTCTTCAGGTGGAAAGCGTGAGAGGCAGCATTCAGAACTCAGCCATCGCCAGGGTCGACGCCCATAGTTCATGGCTCAAAATTGTCATTCTCCTCTATAACTGAACATAGAAGTTTACTGTGATTCTTTTATTTAGAAAAAATATTGTTTTCATACCTTTTTTTTTTTGGCAGAAACTATTATTTTTGCATCAACATTTTGGTATAATAATTGCCTCGTTTCAATTTATGTAAGAGAGTAGACTTTGTAGATTCATGGGACCATTCCACAGTAGAAAATATAAATTTGCAAATAATATTACCTTTATGACAAGTGCAACATTTGAGCTAGTGATTTTAACAAATAGATTTAATTTTGATTTATTATAATCTAATCTTATATTGTCATCTCTTTAACTTTTTAAATAGTTGTTATTTTAATAAAATTATTTTAATAATTTAATAATACATAATATTGAATAATAGTATAAATTTTTTTACTTTGATAATAAATCAAAATTAAATTCTTTAATAATAACTTTCACAATTCATGTGACAAAGTATTGTGTTTCTTGTAGTAAAATATTCAAAGCCATTATTTTGATTTGGCAAGAATCAAATAGGGGGGAGTCATATTGAACTGTAATGGTTGGGATGATACATTTAAGAATAATAAAAGTTGTATCTCAATTATCAGTTATAATTTTTTGTTATAAACTATCAGTTATAATTTTAGTTTAGTGGCACTCAATTCAAACCAGCGGCATCATTATGTAGAAAATTATTGGAGACAAGTTAGTCAAAGTCAAATCAAATAATAACACTGGAACTGATGTAGTACGATAGAAAAATTTTCCACCTTAATTATGAGTTATAACTTTTGACTGCTTTCTTGGTCCAACAACATTTTTGAACTAGGCTAATAACTTGTCTTTCTTTTCCATAACTCTCTCTGAATAGGATACAATACAAAATAGTATTTTGGTCAACTAAATTTGGCCAAATCTATTATATGTCCAACTTATATGTTTTTCTTAATGAAATTATTTTCCTTTTTATTCTTAATCTTTCAATGGAATTAAAACTAGACACTATATAATATTTAACAATTAATGCCTTTTAAATTATAACATTTCCGTTGTATATATGAGAGTTCATGAAGTCCTCCAAATGTTTTTGTACATGAATATCATTGCGCATGTCACTCAAAGCATGTGCATTAATCTTTTATCAAAGGCTGATTTAGTTATCTTTAAGTTGTGTGGACTCAAAAGTGTTTAAATATTTTTAATTATATATATATATATATATTGGAGAAATTATATAATTAGATATGGAGGTATCCTAAACAGCATTTTTTTCTCCGTACACAAGTTTTTGTGTTCATCTGGTCAATTCTTTGCTGCACGTGAAATGTAATGAAAAAGACTTTTGTTGGAAACACTTTTGTCTCTTCCGAATTTAAATACAGTCAAACGTAGAAATCTCAATTTCAAAATATAGGTACATGTTTTGAATGAGTTTATAAATAAATGCTGTTAAAATTTCACTCTTGATTGTGTTTGATGGATTTCAGACATTTTTAAACATTTTTATTAATATATTATTAAATTATTAAAAAATTTAATTAAAATAACAATATCATTATTTAATAAGTTAAAAATATTATAATATATAATTAAATAATGTAAAATTTTTTATCTATATATATATATATGTAAGCTACATAGGGATGGCAGTCGCGCCATATCCCCGCCACATCCCCGCTAGGTGGGGACGGGGAGTACTTCCTTGCTCCCTATGCCCGCCACACAATCTCTCCCCTATCTCCGTCTACGATCCTTTCACGGAGAGTTTTCACTCCGCCCCGTTCCCTAAATCTTCGCAGGATCCCCAACTGTAATAAAGAAAAAGTAAAATTGAATAAAATGAAAAAAATATAAAGTTGAAAAGAAGGACCAGCAGAAAAGGAAGACAAGAAAATACCCTGTTGTCATCAATGGGAACACCAACGGCAATGGTGGCGATGCGGCACAGGTAGCGTAAATCGAACGGAGGCAGGGTTGCAGCATGAACAGAGGCAAGCGAGGCAGCACTATTGCACGAACAGTGGGCAGCACGAACGGAGGTAGCTTGGCGCCAGGAAGGCGATGGCTATATTCTAAGAAGAAGAAGAAGCATGCGGCGCTGGAGAGATGAGCATGAAATTGAAATTGAAATTGGATGAAGTGAAGGTAACGAGTAATTAGTAATGGGCTTTTTAGTTTTTTATTTTATTTTAAATTAAATTAAATATTAATATTAAGTGAAATGTCTAAAAGAAACAAAGAATATATATATATATATATTAAGAATATTTGTGTAATATAACGAGGATGAGACCTTATGGGACGAGAGATATAATTCCTGTCCTCATCTCCAAATTTGCTTTAGAGAATTTTCATTTCTATTTCCATCTCTATAAAAAAAAAATCCTGAATTTGGATTTTTAAATGGGGTAGTCTTCACAAGGATTCTCAAAGTTGGAGATTTTTTGCTATCCTTAAATCTACAACAAGAAGATTCTATGTGGACTTGAAAATTGTCCCATAAACGTGTAAGATTCAATGGGAGCCAACAAGAATGATGGTACGTTTGTTATGATTTTTTTTTTTCAGGGTAAGTGGGGGACAGAGACAATCCTCATTTGATATTGAGTTCGAAGAAAAAGAAAGAAAAAAATGTAGGTTGAAAAGGTTTGTCGATTCAAACAGCTAATTGGTGTAAGGAAGGAGTCACATAATCACATACATCCATCACAGAATCCCATCACAGGACACCAAGTCTCATATCTGAGGCGAGAAAATTTTAATAAATGTCTTGAATATTAGACAAAAAATTGGGAATCTTATTGTTTGGATTTTCAATATATATAGCCTTCGAATTTCTTACATAAATTATAAATTTGAGATAAGATAATAAATCAAAATATTTTAAATAAACAAAAAATCATTTTTCCCTCCCCAATTATGGATTCAAATTGGCTTTTTGACGGAGTAGGTGCATATAGGAAACAAATTTCCTAGATCAATGCATTTTTAGGATTATTTTTTTGGATGGTGCAATCTCAATTTTTTTATTTTTTTTACAAAGTCATAGTTGCCAGCCACAGTTTGCACAGAAACCATGGCTGGCAACCACAACTTACACCATTTTCATACAAGTTATGGTTAATAGTCACAACTTGCATGGACCCTTTTTTTTTTTTTCAATTCCATGCAAAGTAACCCCTATTTTTCAATTCCATGCAAGTCATAAACTGGCAAGAAGCAACACTGCCATCAATGTTTGCTACTAGCTCTAGCACTCCAATCTCAGCATTCGCAAGTGGAGCTTAATCATATGTAATGGAAGACTATTGTTCAACTATGCCTTCACATGCTGAGGAACAAAGTGAGAATGATGAGACCAGATGATGATGACGAAGAGACTGAGAATCTTTAAATGTCAATGGAAAGAGTAAGTACTGACGTAAGAACAAGAGGTGGTGATCGTGCTAGTGGTGTTAGAATAAGATGGGGTGGTGGAGATGTCCAAACAAGAGGCAGTGATAAAAGCATCCGAACAAGAAACAGTAGTGAAGGCATCCGAACAAGAGGCAGTACTGACAGAGTACGCACAAAGGGTGTAGGACAACAAAAATGATGGTTCAACCAAAACAAGAGAAAGAAAAAAAAATCTCCACATTGTGGAACTTATATTAGTAAGAACAAAATACAGTGACAATATTTTATTTGAGAGATAAATAGAAAAAACAAAGGATTTGAGTGCCTCAATTACCCCATCTCATCAAAACTTGTAAAAATACAGTAACTCCCCTTGCCTTCAATTTTTCCTGTCTTGGTTCATCTAGATTCGTCTTCTCCCTTCTTCTTGTCTCCCAACAAAATGATGTTAACTAAGAAAAAAATTCTCCTCTCTTGGTAATATTTATTTTTCTTTCCTAATAGGCCATTAATTGACAATATTTTATTGGGAACAAGAAAAATAGAGATTTAAATGTGATTCATCTAAATGTATTATATTTTACTAATAAAACTGTCTCTAATGTCAAATGACAGCATATGATTTCAATTTTAAAAAAATTACTCCCGCTCAACTTGACGTTTTCATATGTAAATTGTTAGGCGCGGGCAACTTTATCGAGGAACACCTAAATATTTCACCATATTTACTTAGAGCTCTAAAGCAAATTTTTCTAACAAATAACACTGACAAATAGAAGGACTTCCTGCTATTTCATGGGTCATGAGTCATTACTCATATGGTCTTACAAATTCTAACAGCTTTAGGAAAATTGATAACCCAGTATTCAGCTTCATCCAAAATATGTCACGATTATGCAAACAACTTGCTGTTTTATACAATTATTATCATAACCAAACTCTTTTTAATGATATGTTTATATACAATTGAATGATAATGTGAAAAAATTTTTACACTTAATAGTATAACGAAATCAAATCCATTTCATAATATGGGAATTAATCCTACGAAGACAATAATTAGAGAAACAGTGACAACCAATGTGTATAGCCCCTGAATTACGTGTGAATTTGTATAAGAAAATTTTGACGTGACATTATACAAATCCATTAAGTAAACCTGTTAGTGCAAAGATAAAATAAAATTTTTCTACATCTAAGATTTTTATATATCGTTGCACTCCCTTTCATAATAAGGCAAGTTAAAGACAAGATATATACAAGACAACAATATCCTTCCCTGTTTCCCAAAACAACATATATAGTCTTAATAATAATAATAATAATAATGACGCACTCAACAACAATTATTTAGACTAAAGAATACCATAAACAAGAGGCCTAAATAACCAACATCCAAACACTCGCGGGCAAGTTAAAAAGAAGGCATAGAAAATATTTTTGCACTGTAATACCACTAGGTTAATAACCAAACACACATCATAAAAGTCCATGATTTGAGAGACACGACATCAGTATATGCAAACATCAAATAAGTTCTCAAAACTGAACAAGAAAGCTATTTTTCAAAAGAATATAGAAAATTGTTATTCTATTTCTAGTCCTGTCTTAGCATAAGAGTATTGCACAATGAAATTCATAGTAAACAAGGTATGCTACTTATGTACCATGTTTCAAATGGGTGAGGATGGTGTAAACAAATTAAATGAATTGAAAACAAATCAATGACGTGGGAAAGAGATGATGTTGGGGTAAAATACAGCACAAGCATTGACCCTATCCCTTCTAAGACAATTAATCGTTCTAGCAAAGCACTTCACTTGAAATTACCAAGCTAGAAAGGAGAGGGGGAGTGGCGTATGCTGGAGAAAGAAGAGTGCTCTCTGTACTTAGGACCTAGTTAGCAGGATCATTCATTTAGCTTACAGTTCCGGAGATAGGGATGATTGTACGTGACATATTTGGTCCAGTAAGATCGATACTTTGTCATGGCTATCTCTAACCATGGCTTCATATTGCCATTGTAGTGTATAACTGCAGCATTCTCAATCGCTGATCGATCTACACTTGGATTATAACCCAAACCAAGTACATGCCATGATTTATTTAATGGATGTGTCAGCCCATAGAATGTCATTAGCCCTGGAGGTAATGTCCCCAGCTTCCACAGCACCCTCTCTTCATTCTAGAATGACAACAAAAAAAACGGTCAGTGAAAGATCTTTTGTACTCATCTATTTGTGTAAGAATAGACACATGGTGTAAATCAATGTCTATGTTCAAATGCTCACCATATTCTGCCACTTGTGATATATGCCAGTAATATCCTTCTTTTTCCACTCCTTCAAATCAAACATGTTCATCCCGTATGCCCAACCACAAGCATTTGGATCAAAATTTCTTGCAATATGCGGATTTGAGAAGTTAAGATACTTATCAAATCGGTGAAAGCTGTCACCACATGTTTCAACTGCACCATTTACTTTCCCATGAAGATTCACAGCCCATAATCCAGTCAAATCCTTCTGGACAACAATGTCATCATCAAGAAAAAGGATCTTATCCAATTTTGGATAAACTAGTGGAAGATAAAATCTCAGATGGTTGAGCATTGAGAGATATTTTGGGTTTCTGTATTTCAGATTAGAAGCACCAGAAGAAAGGGTGGTTGGATGCCCTGCCTTGAAATAATACTCTTTCATTGTTGCAGATTCAAGCTGCCTCAAGACTGGGCAGTAGGAGGAGTTCAACCACTTAAACTCATCAACATTTTCAACATGGATTGTAGCTTTTCCAGGAGGGTTCGATAGAAACCACATGCTCATGGCTCCAAAATTTAGTTTATCAGTAACAAGGTGAAAAACATGCTTTGAAGGATCCTGTAATGTTGAGGACAAGACCATCAAGACAATTGCAAGCAGGGTTTAATTATAAAAATTTATCAAATCATATATTTACAGTACATGCAAAATATGTGTGGGTCATCCTGTCCAAGCACAAATTATTAGTCATCTAGAAAAAGAAAGAATGCACATGAAAGACACATGCACATACAATAGTATGGTAAAAGACAGTCAGACTCACCTTTGCATTCATAATAGTTGAGTTGACAACAACAGATGCAGCCAAGACATTGTCTGAAAACAGGGCATAATGATAAAGACTGGGATTCTCCAAATTTTCACTCCTAGGGAACTTTCTCTTTTCAGGAAGAAGGAGATAGTAATCTATGGTAAGGCGCATCGATAAGCAGTGAATTCCATTTGGTATGGTCTTTGCAGCCAACTGACTGAGGAATGTGCTCTGCTTCTTCATGCTCCTAACTTGCTCATCAGCTGTTTGTAGCATTGCCCTCAATTTCCCAGTGACCAACTTGCAATCATACAATTGCTCTTTTGCTTTTGACAGAACTTGGCCCATAGCCTTGATTTTTTCATGAGCACTAAAGATTATTAAACCTTTGATTAGTTAAGTTGGAAAATGCAGACAAAGACATAAAAATGCAGATAGATATATGCTTTAGAGAAAATTACACATAGCTTCCTACCTGTGATGTAGGTCAGCATCAGAAGTTGCATCACCTAAAGCACGTTGACTCTCTTTGAGCCGAGATTGCAGTTCTTGGTACAGTTCAAGCTTGCTCTTCATCTTTGCAATACTCAAATATACCCCAGCCAATATGATTTGGTCCCGCATCAACCGAACAGTAGAATCAGCATTTTCATTCTCAATTTCTTTCCTCCAAATGCTGTATTTACCTAGAACTGCTGACTCAACTGATTTTGAGCGTTCAATAGCTGCATTTTCAAGTTTTAGAATTACTTCACCATCCTGTTTTACCAACTCAGCAGCACGCTTTTCCTGCCTTTTCTCTATTAATTGCTGCAGAAAATATTTATAGAGAACATAAACAAGTTTATTTCCATCTTTTTGTTGTTTCAAAAATAAAGTATCACTCCATAGGTCAAACAACATTTTCAAACAGAACATTAATACAATTGTTGGGGAAATTGGTGTTAAGTTGCTTATGAGTCAAATTTCCTTTATGTATATTGTAAGCAAGGACAAAATTTAAAAAATTCCACCATGTCAAAATATATTCTAGTTCAACATCCATTCAACCACAAGTAAAAAATAGGGCAGCTCAGTGCATGAGGCTCTTCCATCATTGTGGGGTCTGGGGAGGGTTAGATGTATGCAGTCTTACCCCCATGAGCGGATAGGTTGTTTCTGGCTTTCCACAACTAGAACCCGTGACCACCAAGTCACAAGGCATGGCAGAATGCATACCCACAGTACAAACTGACACTTGACCATGGTATCCAAACAAGCTATATGTTAGTTAGAACAAGAAAAATATCCAAGAATGATACTCACCCTTCTGCCTTGCTGTGTGGGACTATCATTCCACTGAGCATGACCATCTGCATTAATTTTAAAAAAAAAATAAAACGAGAAAGTAAATTAAACTACAAGATAGGCATATTACATGATATAGAAAGTATGATACCACCTGAAGATCTGCCTTCCTTCACCTTTGGTTTTTCTGGTCCAACATGTGTTGCTGGTTGGTTTAGCTTTAATTAAAAATGAGAAATGGATTAACACTTAGCAGCAATAAAACAAGAATGCCTTTTTTTTTTCTAAAAACAAATACAGGAAATGAAAGTTTCATGCGGAAGTGCATAAGTCTTCCAAACCTCATATGTAACATTTGAAGTCTCTATCCCAACAACTCTCCATGAAGCAGACAAATTATTTTTTCTGAAGTTGTCAAGAGTCAAAGGCCCCATATCATTTGTGCTGGACACAATAACATCAAGAACCTAAAATATAATATTTATTAGAAAGCCAGGAAGTAAACTCTTAGATGAGAAAAAATGAAATGTGAGATACGGAACAAGAATAAATCTCTATCAGCTTGTGCTTGCCTCTTTCGGAAAAAGTGATTTAATGGCCAATGCCTGCCATTCTCTCCATTTGGCAACCTGCAGCAGTCAACAGCATTATTTTAAGGCAAACAAATATAAACATATAAAAGCTGTCTCCAGTGTTTAGTTATATAATCAATAAACCTGAAAATGCATAAAACAGGCTACCTGTTTGCTCGGAACAGCTGAAATAGCATCTTGATCTGCACAATGCATTTGAAGCAATTAGACTAACTTCAACTGATAAATATGTGCATATAAGAGAAATTCATAGAAAATGGGGGATGTTAATCAGAATTTTTTTTCTCCTTTTGTTTTTAGGAAGAGGGACCAGGAAGATAAATGAAGTATACTTCCCTCCCGTCAGGGACATTCTACCCCATTTTAATTTTCATAATTTGATAATATCTAACAGCAAAAATCAGGATTCACAAAGCCTATCATCTGTGAGTCCTGTCACTTTGTAGACGGAAAAGACAAAATACTTCAATTCTTATTTCATTATTACACACTATTGTTGCCATCACAGATGTCCCAACAGTACAAAGCATCAACATCAACAAGTCACAATAAAAAATTGATCTTCTTTTCTACAAAAAAATTATGTTGCATTGCACCAATAAAATTATAATATCTGATACAGTACAATAGAGGGACAACACAATTTTTAAAAAACCTAGGAAATGGATAGGGGGTATTTAAAATAATATATTAAAAATATACTTAGATACATAAAATTAATAGTGTTAGAACTTAGAATTAATAAAAACTTAATATATTTATATGTTTATTCCAATGTCAAAAAATTCAAACATTTCATTGTATTTAATGGCTGTTTAGAATGTTCTAGCATAAAATTTGATACACTTGAACGCTATAGACTTAAATTTTCCAAAGAAAGATAAAATACTTAGGCATGAGTATTTGACATGATAACGTATCTGAGACATATTATGTACAGGTAAGGCACCAAAATGCAAGTAGTCATTATTCTGTTTAGAATATAACAATTTGACAACTTGATCAAACCTTCAACTCTAATCCCACTATTACACCCTTTTGCCATCACAGCGACAGCAGTACAAATTACAAATCATGAAAAAAAATAAATAAATTGTCCTTCCTACTCACATATATAAAAAATTAAAAAACACAAACCAGTGCCTGAGAAAAAATTGTGAAGCAAGTGCTACAGAAAAGAATAGCACAAACCTCATGATGAGAAGTATATTATTATTATTATTATTATTATTATTATTATTATTATTATTTTTGGTAAATATAAAAGTTTAGGGTGAGAGAAGGTTCACTCCATTCCAAGGCCAAGGAAAACCACCACCCTCAACAAGAATTTATAGTAGAATTACATATCACCTACCAACGAGGGATCCTAGGATTCAAACCCAAGTCATGCAATTGTCATGAGAGGAAGGTTGACTAGGTGCGCCAACCTCCTTAGCGAAATATATTATATTATATAATTAAAGAAAAAAATGAAAGGAACACAAAATGACTATGTTAAATGAAAAAAAAAAATGCTGCTGCTCAACAATATAAAGTAATTTCCAATCATAACAGCCTATAAAATTGTGAAACCATATGGTTGAAAAACCATAGCAGATTTCTTAGGGACGGAAATAGATTGATACAGCATGAGCGATGCAAACAACATAATCCCAGTCAACCATCACAGGCAGTCAGATGTACATGAAAATTGATCCTAGTGGTAACCCATATCCAAAGGAATGGAGTACAACTGGAACACAACAATAAACAAGGTGGTCTTTACTTTTCACCAACAAGCCAATTCTGTTAAGGATGTTACAAAATCTTTTTCAAGACAAAAAAAGAGGGCAAAAAGAAGCTGATTAAGGCCTATCTCTATTTCCATAAAAGAATACTAGGCTTAGCTTATTATAACTTTTCACTGTATCAATCAACTAGATTGCAGTTGCACAACATTGCAAAGCTTACAATCCCTCATTTTCAAAAAGCTATGCATAAATATTTTCAATCAACACATAGTCACTATCTGGGAATACACTCATAATAGATTTCTCTCACAATCTCCTCCAAATTTACTGAAGAAGGATAATAAGGAAATTCAATGACCTTCCAAAAAATTTACACATATCTCTTTCTTTCCCACCTCACAAGTACACATATGGAACTGTGGAATAAAGGGGAAGGATAAGAACACAGTACAACTTCAGAAAACCTTCCAGCCAGAGTCAAAGCAGCGACACGTCAATGACACTGCACAACTAGTTAAGTGCACTACTTCGCTCTACTTCCAGAACGCCCTTTTTCCACTGCCATAAGAATCAGAGGTCTTGCAACCCAAAATACCAAACGAATCTGCCTTGCATAATCTAATTCCCAAAAACCAATCACAAATACTGAATTAACCCATACCCAAATCCCCATTTCATTCCAGGATCGACGGAATGCGCTAAATGAAAAAAGCCAAAAAAGAAAAAGAAAAATTAAAAAATGGGAAAGAAAACCAATCAGACGAAGCAAAACAAAGAGAATCAAGTAGAGAAACAGACCCGCAGTGCAAAGCGCTCGGCCGAAGAAGAAGAAAAAGAAGGGCGCAAGAACGCAGAGGAGAACGAAACCCAGAACGGGGAAATGGAATCCCTTGCTTCTGCTGTCGGGTCGCTTCGGCGCCATTGCTGATCAAAAGAGGAAACCGACCTCGAAAACGTGGGATAGTGAGAGAAAGCGAGGGTGAGAACGAGGCATTTAGAGGTGGAAATCGAAGTGGGATCTGATTGAAGCGTCAGGTTGTAAGGGTTTACGGCGCAATGCTAGTCGAAATCCACCAGCATTCAACACAGAGCCATAGATAGAGAGTGGATAGATAGAGTGTGGAGCAAGGAGTGTGATTCACTCACACACTGAGATAGAGACAGAGAAAGGTCTCAAATCAATGCGTTAATTCCGTTTGGGATAACGACGATGCAGATAGAGAAAGAAGAACAGCAGCGAGTGTGTGCTTTCTCTTTCTCTTCCGTTTGGGATTTTGAGGTATTTTTGTGATTTTCTTTTTTCTCTTTTGTTTTCCTTCACTTTCTCTCTCTGTTTCCATCGCTGTCCTTTTATATCTCTATCTCAATCTCCACAGCCGAATCTAACGGCATCACAGCAATCCAACACCTTTGCTTACTTGCTTTAACTTAGAAGAAAAGTTTTTTCTATGCTTATACTAGTTTAGAATTTCTGACAACTGTTTCGAGTGAAAGGAATTTAAATTATTTAAAAAATTAATTTTAATAGTAAAAGTTTAATTTGTATAAAATAAATATTTTTAAAAAGAATCCTAATTATATTTAAAAAATTATTCTTTCACTCAATAGATTGAATGATATTTTAAAAAAAAAAATTAGTTCAAAATTGTTTAAAATAAATTAATTACATAAACTATAAAATAAATTTATAATTAATTTTGATTCAATTTTAATTTGATTAAAAATTAAATTAAATTAATTTTAATATTAAATTTGAATTATAAACAAATTTAAAATTTAAATAAAATTTAATTTTGATTTAATATAACTGTAAAGATTTTTTACAATACCATTCAATTACATTTTATTAAATATTTAACTTTTACATTGATAGCGAATAAAAATTAAACTCATCTAAATATGAGAGAAAAATAAAATATGATCAAAAAACTTTAAATTTAAATATTAAAAAAAGTAAACAGATAATACCAAAAAAAAACAAAAAAAATAGAAACAAAATATGAGGCATTAATAAAATGGAACACAATAAAATCAATCTTACATTAATTTTATTCTTTTAACTTGAAAATAAATTAGATAAGATTTAATTTTTCAAAATTTTAGTTTTTAACAAACACCTAAAATTTTAAAATCCCGTTATACCTAATTATTTGATTTTTTGAGTTTGACAAAGATTCCCTAGTTTCAATTTTCCAACCACTCCAATTAAGGATTTAATTGTAAAAAAGAAAAATTACTCTCACCTTCCTTGAAGATGGGGCATATTACATATGATAGCCTTCTATTTTTAAGAAATAAGCACACTTCTCTTGTTAGTGTTTGTTATACTTATATCCCTCATTACTAAAGTATGTTAGAACTACAAACATTACTATATATTTGATATGATGGAAGAAAACGGAATGAAATTGAATAAAACATACAAAATCTTTAAGATTAAAATATAAAAAATTTCTCATTCTCATCTTTTTTTCTTTTTTTTCTTACCAAACTAGACCCCAAGATATATCAAAATTTTCAAAACAGCATCAAACTCCATTTTAATTATAGGAGACGTGTGTCATTACTCAAAACAAATGGGGTATCATATGTAATATGTCCTAATCTCAGGAAAAGTGAGAATAATTTTTTAAAAGATTAAGAATTTAATTTTGATCCATAGTAAATATATTTTTATACTATCATATAATTATCTATTTTTATATCATTAAATAATTTGACTAAGTGAGATATGATACAAACCTAAAAGACAATATTTTTACACCTCACAACTCAACATGTATCATGTTAGTTATTGAGTCTTTTTTTTTTCTAACTAACCATACACTAATTATAGTAAAAAATTAAATGTGGCCATTGAAATTAGAAATAATGATAACCCACATAACTAATATGTTACAAAGTTGAATAATGTGTATATATAAACACTTTGTCTTAACCAAGTATATGTTCAAAATTATTCATGCGTATCAATAGATGATTAAATAATAGCAATATAGTTAGTCAACAGAATAATAGTGATATAGTTAAATTAAACAAATATCTTTAGCTCAGTTTATTAAATTATAAAATAAACAAAATGCTTACTATGTTCTACACGATTTTAGAGTAGAAAAAACCAATATTGCACGTCAATTTCGAGGGAAGATCTTTACATTACTGAGAGGGATTACTAATTAAAATGCAAATTAGGTAGTAGTTTCAAAAAATAATCAAGAAGAAAGCACAAATTATAAAAATATTAGGTTCAGTGGGAAGACTTACGCTAATCTTTAGTAGAAATCACGCTACTCATTATGTAATTCTTAGCAGCCAAATAAAATAACAACTATTAAATTTATGTTAGTTGATGATCAAAACGAAGGTAAACAAAAAAAATTCTGTTTATTTAAGGTATAAAAACAATATATGCTTTAGTAGGTTTCATTCCAATAATTCGAAAAGACATTTAAAAAATTTATTGTTTATAAATTATTATTATTATTATTATTATTATTATTATGTTTTGAGAAAGTATACACTTGGCAATGTGAATTGTCTCAATCAGTAAAATTGAACTGAATAAACACAAAAGATTTCCAGTTTAATTCTTGTCAATAATCATTGATAGCATCGACAGAAATAAAAAAACAATACTTTCAGAGTGCATACGTCATATATATCTTATATATTAACAATAAGCCATTAAGAATAGATTATTAATAAGGGGTTTAAATAATATACAAAAAATTATAGATTTAAAACTCTAAGTCGCCAATGTCAAAAAAAAAAAAAAATCTTATATATTAACAAGGTTTTCAAATACATGCTTAATATATACACAATATTTTCAGCTTTGCGGTGCAATGAACCTCCTCTCTTTGTAATTTCATACCAAACATACCCTGATTGATAAGTCATTCAGTAATTTCGGAGGACCGCACTATGGTTACAAAGCAATCTATTGTGTTATACACTTTATTATGTACCTTAATAACCTAATGATATCAGTGAAAAATGTTATTAATATTATAGACTGCATGACATGATGTCCAAACAATAATAACTCCCCAGGAAGATTTTTTCTCATAAAACAGAGTTACTTAAAAAATTATTTTGTGCTCCACAGCTTTCATCACATTATTTTTTGCATTATATTTTTGAAATATAAAATATTATCAACATTTATCACGTTAGGTGATAGCATGACTCTCTGCCAAAGGTGAAAGACTAAATGCATATTTGAAAGTAACTTTTTCTAAGAAAAAAATTATTTTTTTTAAAAGTTCTTTCAGTATAATATTAATTATAAGTTATTTTAATTATAAAATATACTAATTCAAATACACACTAAGTTCAAATCTCCTCTGCCCAAGTTAGCAAATACTAACTCCCTAAAAATTAAAAAAAAAAAAATCATACACTTTAATTAAACACAGCATGCCATCCATAATAATAAACCATATCTATCAAATTGATGATGACATATCTCAATTGCTAAACTGACATCCACAAGAAAATAGTTTACCACGCCATTACGCAATGTCTCAATCTTATAAAATTACAACTTCGTTCTCTAATTCTTTAAATTATATAATTAAGACCAGCCATCCATTTTTCTATCTACAAAAGACCTCTTTTGGCCAATTTAATTTTTTATCAAGCTTTTCCCCTTTCAGTAAGTCAATATTTTATAGAAGTTGCTGCCTCAATGTTCCCCACACAGATCCCAATTTTGGTCAACTGCACTTGATTTATTTTTGCCAAGAGTCAAGAAGATATAGACATTCCCCTTTATTTAACATTCAATTATGAAAAGGGCTTCACTTTATCCTTTTTGAGTAATGCTAAATATACAAAACTACAAATGTCAAATGTGGCATCATTGTTTCTAAATCATGAATCAGATGACTAACACATTTAATAATATTTTGTCTATCTAAGTCATCCATTTAACAATACCATTTTTGTTTCTTTTTTACAAAGAATGTCTAATTCCTGGTGTGGAGAAAAAAAAGATATAAAGTGAAAGTTCAGGCAAAACAGCATGAGCGGGATTCAATTCATGGACTCATAGGCATTAGGCAGTATTTCCTTTTCTTCTACTGTTTTCTGTTTTCCTAGCTAGTAGTCTCAGAGTGGGCCTTTGGCCTGAGCAATCTATCATTTTTGAAACCAAAGAAATTGGGTTTTTTTAAGTACATGTGACATCAACCACTAAACCTTCCATAAGCATGTACATGCAAGAATAGTCTTTTAGCTCCGAAATACAGCAAGTGTCACTCATTAGCAGCCCAAAACATACATCGAGACAAAGCCAGAGATGCCATCTACTGAATAGCAACATCCAAGTAATCACCAATCTGCACATTTACGACAAATTCAGCAACAGAATTTGTGATATGGTCACACCCCAAGTGTCAGAAGAACATATTCTTTACCTCAAAACCAAGTTCAGCTAAAGCCTTGCCGTCATCTAATCTTCCATTTCCATAGGATAAGGTCCTCCCCACCTTCATGAAGCAACCAAGTATGCGAAGTGAGGATCACACTAAAAATCTCAATCATGTATCATCAGTCAGTAGAGCAAACATTCTCTTCCAAATCATATTATTTACCATGAGAAATCATCATACCACTCAACTAGTTGATCTCTCAGATGACAGTACTATCACTATTTTGAATGTGCTATTGACTGAAGAAATCGTGGAATTCGTGCATTGCATTTGCTTAAGACAGAATATGAGATTGATTCAACATCAAAGTCATAACTAGTAAACACAACAGTTAGTCTTAAGAGCAACTCTTGAAGGGAAAAACTAGCTGATCTTGGAGAAAATATGGATAGCTGTTTGCATTACAGACTTTTAACAGTAATTAGGATGGAGTACAACATAGTATATAAATCCACAAACTAGAAATGAAGTTCACAAAATTTTGCAGAGGTAAAACATAACCTAAAAAAATGAAATTGTTAGTTTTTAACAAGAAAATCCAGAGACAAGTGTTTGTCCAGGTGTTGCATCACATTCATTTAAATTGTATTTAAATCAGTTGTCAGACAAATGATTCTGTACAGCTCTTGCAATTTACTTGTGTTTGATTTTTTGAACAGATAAATCAAATTCATGAAATGAAAATAAACAATCATTGAATATATGAATCTTGAAATGATATATTAAGCATTTATCTTTACGATATTTTTACTTGGGCTCTGTTCCACTAACAGAAGAATAGTAGAGTTTAGAATCCCATAGTATCATATATGTATGGGATCAGCATCAGAAGGGCAGGATATTATTACAGATTAGGAATTCATGTATTACATGTCCACATTAGCACTCAGATATGCATGTAATTACTTTACGGACAAACCAATTTGACCCATCTACCAGATATGCACACAAAATCATGATTGTCAGATATATCATGTGAAAAATTATGGTGACGTCATAGAATATGCACCCATAACTGTAAATTTATAGTAATAAGCAGGAGAGATACAAACACACTCATACAGAGATTTACCTCTTGAACTTTGAAACGACCATTTTTATCAGGAAATACAAAAGCAAAGGACAGCTTTGCATTTCTTCTTCTTGCAGCTGGAGCCACTTCTTTAACCTGTACAAAATAGTCAACCACAAGCCAAACATATTAACAAAAAAGGAAAATTAATAAAATTAAAAACCAGTATCACTTCCTCAAGGATATTATGGATAACAATAATTTTCAGTCAGACAAGAGAGCATTAATATGGATAAATGAATTGGCTTCACAGCATCCAGCCTTTGCAAAACCATGGCACAATAAATGCTAAACCAACTAAGTCTTTAATCTTAATGCTTGCAGTAAGAGACATCCCCTCCGACTGGGACCAGCAAAATTATATCAAGCACTATATCCTAACTCCTAAGGCTCCATTTGGGAATGCTGGGGCTTACAACACTTTAACCAAACAATATTTTCAATGACATTCTGCTTAAGATCTGTTGTATGGGGAAAAGGAAAACGGCAATGGATGTGTTACTCCAGTAAAAAATAAGTATGGCTGGCGACCTTCAAGCTCACTCCAAAAGCATAAAGATCTGTTAAATAGAATTTAATGGATAGCAAAGTCCACAGAAATACCCCAGGACACACCAAAGAGCATCTTCTACTTAACCTCACACTGAATGAAACAGAAAGATAAGACGCCTCCTTCTGAAGACACACAAGCCAATCTCTTCCTATTTCAACGTAGTTGATCATATACCACACTTATATGCTTCCAACCCTTAACAGAACACTAACAAGTTAATCATGAGGTCTTCCATGGAGTTGACCACATAACAACCTCAACTAGGGATGGCAATATAGATCTGCCCCGCGAGTACCCAACCCGCCCTGCTCTGCATGGGGCAACTTTTCTATCCGCCCCACAAGGTTTAGGAGCAGGTTAGGGGCGTATATTCTTGTAGGGCCGGTGCAGGTTGATAACAATCCAACCCGCACCCGCCCTGCCCTGCACCTTATATATATATATATATATATATATATATATATATATAAACACACACACACACACACTTAAACTTTATTTGAAATATGTTACAATTTAAATATTATTGTGTTAATTTACTTTTTTAAATTAATAATAGAAGTAGTGGAAGTATACTTTTGTAAACATGTTTTACAATTTATATGAAATAATGATTAATTTTCAAATTATTATTAATTATTGTATAAATTTGTGTAAAATATTCATAAGTGTGAGGCGGAATGGGTAGGGTGCGGGTTTTAAATATCTTCATAGGAGCAAGTTTGGGTTTTGATTTCGAAAACCTGCAGGGCAGGTAGGGGCGAGTTTTGTTATATTTTAAGGAGTGCGGGGTGGGGTCTGTGGAAAAACCCGCCCCATTGCCATCCCTTCCTCAACAATGTGTTATACAAATAAAATCATGCACAGAAATCTCAACAGTAACTTATGCATGCTTGCTCACAACAAACATATAAAAGGAATGAAGAAAAAAAAAGACAGGTAGAGAGTTTCTGCATACAAGATCAGTCAACTCTCTAAGAGAAGCATCCTTCCATGTATAAATTTGAACCTCATCCTTGGGCTCCTTGCCTCTCACTGCAAAGTCTTCCATGGTATGATGACTTCCAATCTGTAGTAATATAAGGAGTAAAGTGCAGCTTCAATTACTATCTCTCAAAATAATCTTTAAATATCTTGCAAAGACTGTATTTTGAAAGACAAAAATGTGTGTGTACATATATGTGGAAAGAAAAATAAAAGATCAAAAGCAACAAGAGATATACGCTTCAGACCTTTTCTCCTGAAAGAATTGTTCCAGATATCATATAAAAAGAACATCCTAGAAATGAATTGAGTTCTTCAACTGATGACAACTTATTTTACTCAACAACAGTACAGCTACTTCTTTCAAAGACATGTTCATGTCATTAGCAAGAAGACTAGATTCATAAAAATTGCAACAGGAAAACTAGGATACTTATCAATTACCCTTTGCAATTATAACCACTAATAGAATAGGGGGGAAAATATGTCTCTGACGACTCCCCTAACAAAAACAAAAAGGAGAGTCTTTAAAAATCAGGTATAATATGCATATAGAGTTGGTGCAGAAGACATATTCAACATAGGAGAAATTTCCATATTGGCAAAATTTTTAAAGATTCTAAGCAGATGGCACTGCACACCCAGGGGTATGATATAGTCAGTAATATAACAGCTAAGGTGCAAAGTCTCATAATAACTTCCTAAGTATCAATGAATTTTGAAGCCAGATAAATAAAATCACTGAATTGAGAAAGACAAAAAAAGGCAACACAATTCCACAACGGCAAACAATTATCACTCCGACCATAACTATTACTCCCAAAAAATGGAAACTTAAAAGCAAAAATTGAAAAAAAAAAAAAAGAAGGTATAGTCCAGATATCTGCATAACATAACAACGTACCTTGGAGAAAACTCGCAGTAATAATGGGCATGTCTGCAATCAAGGATTAAAAAAATCAGAAGAAGCACTACAGCTAAGATTATTATTATTTTTTTAGCTTGGGACTACAGCTAAGATTATTGAAACCGTGCAGAAGGGGAAAAAAAAGGCATTTTTGTAGCAGCTTTTGAAGTTCTTCTTGATGGGGTCATACCCAATAGTATTGAAACCGCAAGAGCATTTTAGCACAGCGAAACAAGTAATGGGTAGGCCGAATATGAGAGGAGAGTTACGTTTACAAGGGACATTGATGAAACGGAAGCAGAAATAACACATTAAGACGAGAAAGCGATTAGAGAGTGGACTGTTATGGTGAAGAAAGGGGACTCAGGGAAGACTAGAAAGAGGGAAAAAAGGGGGAACCTTTTCGCGATCAACGGGCTCGAAACGAGGGCGAGAGGGAGGAGGAGGAAGAGAAAGAGGAAGAGCAGGGGCCCTTGGAGGTGGGGACAATGGCCTCCCATGTTGTCTCATTGGTGCCCCGGTCATCTCTTCTTCCTCGCTATGGCTCTGGTAAACACGAGCTGTCTACTCGAAATCGAATTCTTGTAGCTGGCGTCAAATGAACACGAGCAGAGAGGTTTTTTTTTTTTTGTTCAACAGAGCAGAGGGTGGCGAATGTGGAAATGTTTGGCAAATTCATGTGGGCCTGGGCTGCCACAGTCGCGAAGGAAGCCATTCTTACACTTCGACCCAAGACATTATTCCTATGATAGTGTTAACTTTATAATTAGGGGAAAAAATACTACGGCGTTTAAATTTTGCGTCATTTATATATTATTATTATAAATTTTAAAATTATTTTAATTAATATTAAAATTATAAAAATTATTTAAATTAATCATTTCATTCATTATCTGTTAAATTATTTAACAAAAATATAATCATATAATTGATACATGTAATTTTTAATAACACAACATTATAATGTTTATTAAATTTAAACAAATATAAAACTTTTATTTTAAATCAATAAGTAATGAGAGAAATTGTTTCACTATAATTTTCAAATCAATATGAAACAGCGCACTTTTGTGGTTACGCTTTTGTACCCAAGTAAACATAATATCTTACAATTGCTTTCTATGCCTCTATGAGGGTTGGTGGGGTTGAAGTGAAAATCAACGAGTCCAACAAATTTCCTTGTCTTCTCTATATCTTAAATATTTTTAAATTTATTTTAAAGTAAAATATTATTATCCAAATAAAAAGATAGAGCTTTATATCTTAGTTAAATTTTATTATATAATATTATAAATCTAATATAATAATACACATTTATATTTTATGTTATGTATTGTATATATTTTTTTTATTAGTTTAATATATTATTCTTGAAGTACTTATTAGGAGAATTTCTCTCTCCTAGGACCACCTTCCACAACCACTCAGGGTGCAAAGGTAGGGAAAACCAAATGAAATGAATTTAATTTTCAAATGAGAGACAAATTACAAGTCCAAGAAAGTAGAAACTGCGTACTGTTTGTTCCCTCTTCACTGCGAACAAAAACAAAGCCAGCAGCAAACAGCATGCTGAGTGAGAGGGCTTAAAAGCTCATCAGCTAGCTGATGGATGCAGTTGCTGTGAGGGCCACACCACACCCAAAAATGGAAACTGACATTAATGTTCCTTATACACCCATGAAAGCTTTCTCTGTGGGGTAAGCCCTAACCCCACCCCACCACTGTGGCCTTTGATTAGACCCTTAGGATAAGTGGTCACTATTTTTAGGGTAGTTGGACCCCACTTGAGAAATTATGAATGACTTTAAAATGTCATGTGACTACTCACCACTTTGTCTACTCTTTTTTTTTTCTTCTTTTTCAACTCTTTTCCTATTCCCACACCTTTATGGTAAATCTTGGTTCATGGGGTTGTTTGTGTATAGGGCTCTCAAGGGGTTGGAATTAAAAAGGTTATGTTTGCGGTCATGCCAATTTTGCAAGTCATTGCAAATATGTCCAACCATATGACACCCCTTAGAGAAGTAATGTGCCACGAGAGCATTGCACTATAGGAATATATATGAACGTTGGCAAAGCTAAAAACCTAAATTAATTAAAATGTAAAATAATGTGCTACTAACTTTTTTTTTTTAAAATCTGGAGTATTTTCGTATATTTCAGTTTATTTGAACTGACTCATACGCCGAATCTTTTCATGTTAAGAGTGATAATAATATAATCTCCTCATGAGATCGATTCCTAAAAATTGAATCGCAAAATATACTATTAACTTTGATTGCAAATATTCATGACTTCATGTATTATCATAACGAAAAGGAAAAGGAATATAAATATAGCAACTTGGATATAAGTTAAACATATAGCCAAGCTTATAGTGGAATAACCAATTGCGTTGGTGCAACACTTAATCAATTTTGCTGTAATAATCTTTGCATTGAATCTGAGTTTAATTAATAATAGGTATACTTTTCGTTTTGGTAGTAATATGTATACTTTATTAACATACTTATCGTATATTTTTATACAAATTATTAGATAATATTCTTGGTCGTATATTGTAACTTTTTAAAAATGGTTAAAATTCTACAAATATCTCATATAGTATATTATTTTCATTAAACTTATTTAAAGTTATCTTTATATGTGATTACAACTAGCCAAACTTGCGTTGCATGGATGTTATTCAGTTATAACTGTTCCCACTTATTTTATGTCAAACTTATTCAACAATGGTCGTCATTAAACTACCACTCAAACTGCTATATTAATTGTTTTGACAAAATTCTAGCTATTGCAATATAGACTTTTTTTTTTGGTATAGAGCTATTGCAATATAGGCTTTTTTTGTGGTATAGAGCTATTGCAATATAGACTTTGTCTAAATATAAATGACACCTAGAGTGTAATTCAAATGAATAAAAAAAAGGATTTGGTTCATTAATATTAGAAATAAAAAAAAATAGAGCACGTAACTTCATTGCCGTTGGTGACATTGCTAATTATATTTATAGGTTACAACATTATATGTGATTAAACATTAATGGCTTTTGAGTCCAACAGCACACACACTACTTAATCTTAAGGTTTAAGAAAGTATATAAAGATTTTAATTTTAAAATTTGACAACTATTTATTACAATTTATTCTAATTTATTTTCATGTGTTTATTCTGTTTTACGCTATTAATTTTTATAAGTAAAGTTAACATAGGTAGAATTTTACCTGATCAAATCCAATAATTGAAAAATATCTTTATAATGGGTCAAAAGGTTTACTCACGTGAACATGAATTGGTGATCAAGTAGACTTTGAAAGGCTGCGAGATGGTTACTTATAGGTTGCCGGACAGTACTTTGTCATACAAAGCAAAGCTCTAAAACTATTGATTGCAAGGCCATGATTTGGTTTTAAATGTAGTCTTATTAAAATTTTCAGAAGTTGATGTGAAATGGGACACTTGTTAATTAAGCACCTAATACAATGTTGAAAAATTGAGGGTCCTTAACTTTTTATGGAAAACTCCAACAGGAAGAAATCCCTTATTATGATCTAAACATTATTGGTCACCTTTGTATGTGAGATTACATAATTATTTGTCAATTGTTACGTAACTTTTTAAAGGAAATTAATGGAAGATGTCCAATAAAAACTTTACAATAAGAGTAATACTATACAGTTAAAAAATGATCAGAATTTTTGACAGAATTTAGTCAAAATTAAAGAAGTTTGTTAAAAGAATTAAAATTATTAGGATCACTCACCTATTCAATAATTAACAAACAAGTCAAATTACTCTATCAAAAATTCTGATAAAAAAATTATGATATTTTCCTTTCTAAAGAATTAACTCAATGTATTAGTTGGCCATCAATTGAGTTACTCAAAAGAGTTTAGAGCTTAATTAACACGACTAGACCTTTCAAATTTATGTCAATAAAATTAGAATATCCTAAAACCTCTTGTAAAAATTAAATGAGAAAATTTTATACTTTTAAAATAATACACAAAATTAATTAAGTATAATATGTGATAAAAAAATTAATTATTTATGTTTCGTTACATTAACTTTCAAATATTTAAGCTGTTAAGTATTGTCCTAAAAATACATGAAACTTTTTCTCTAATAGAAAGCTTTTAATTTAAAAAGAATACGCACATTTTCTAATTTCTCACATTACACTCATTTATTTCTAAGAGAGATAGGATTTGATTTGTAAATCAAGAAAAAAAGAGGTTAAAATAAACAATTGGTCCCTATAGTTTCACCCGATTTTTATTTTAATTCTTATAGTTTTTTTTGTATATCGATCCCTATAGTTTTACTCATTTAGATTTTGGTCCTTATTATGAAGATATTGGTCTTTATATTTTTCTCTCATTTAGATTTTAATTCCTATAATTTTTATTTATTAAGTTATTTGGTCCTTATTTCTATAATAGGTTCATCCTTATAGTTTTCAATTATTAAGGTATTGGTTCTTCAGGGACCAAAATTTAAATAAATAAAATTATAAAAAATAATAAATAAAAAAAATTATAAGAATTAAAATAAAAATCGAATAAAATTATAAAAATTAATTATTTATTTTAACAAAAAAAATCACGTCAATGCTTCGAACTCTCAAGTAATTACTTTGTAAAATGCTTTATTTATATTACTATCGGACCGAAATTATGTGTGCAACTGCATACACAATTTTGTAATAATAAAAAAATCAACATAATGTTTAAATAAATGTCAATATTTGCATTTGTATATCCTATTGGAAGGAATTGGAATTAATTTTGGTTTTTTTAGAAAGAACATTAGAGTTTGTCTTGCTGGGATTTTGTTGAAAGTGGCTCAGTAGTCTTTAAACCATACCACCTCCACTTTGTCAATATAAAGTGTGCAATTTGGTATCTTCATTACAATATTAACATGATTTTTTTTTTCTGTGAAAGTAAGGAAAGTTTATCGTAACGACAATCTTCGAAACAGAATCCGTACTCTTACGCCACCGTGAGAAAATATGACTGTGCCCATAATAAATATAATAAAGTTTTAAATTGTGGTTATATATGTGTGCGCGCGCGTGCACAACGTGTATTTCATTTGAGTGAAAAAGTTTGCTGTTATTCAATGTAATTTGTACAATTCTTTGTTGTTAATTATTATGATTTTGAGAGTTGTACGATTGCGGCTGCGACGTGTCCGCATTCCACAACAGCATTAGGGCACAATTGCAATTGTAACACAGTCATAAAAATAACTAATTAAAATCATAATTTAAAGAATTTATTTTTTACCTGAGTATAAATTTTTTTAATTTTTTTATATTATTATTTAATTATTTATTATTATATTATTAAAATAATTTAACTTCACACAGTTGTTATTATAGTTATATTTTTTTTTTAATAATGCTTATATGATTGCAATGTATAAATTTTTTAATGTTAATATATCAAAATTATATCTGGATAATAACAACATAATTATTATTTAACTTCAATTGCAATTTAAAATTTTTGTAAAGAAGTTAATTAAAATTTTAGAAATGTCACAATAAGTTTATACAAATTGAAGAATAAGAGCTTGAAGTGGCAGCTGAAGCCTTGTTATCTTGCTGAGATCATGTTCATTTTACAAGATTCCATGATGCCATCAAATTTGACTAACAAACAGTACATGTGTACGTGAAAACATTGGCTTATGCACAACATATGAAAGATAACAAAAGAGCCACGAAGCCAACATTTTCACAGCCTCATATATTCTAAATGGAAATTTGACAACAATATAATTTATAACTTAATTAGGTAATTTGAGATTAGATGATAGTATAAAAATATTTTTATAATAATAATAGATTAAAATTAAATTCAAAATTTAATTATAATAACAATGATCTTAAAAGTTAAATTTATATAATAATATATATAACAACACTGTCAACACATAATTAAATAATAAATTTTATACTAAGAATATTTTAAAATTAAATCTTATTATTTACTTCTACAAAAATAAAATTATTGCAAAAATTAATTTTCTGGTCAAAATATAGACTTTTATCCCGTTTCTTTAAAATGAAAAACACACTTTAAATGGAAATAGTAATTATTAATAAAAATATAAATACAAATAAATTGTTATAAATTCATATTTATTATCATGTGCTTGTGTTTTATAAATCATAAATTATTAATTTTTTTATTTGAAATATCCTGCTTTATAATTTACTTTTTAAAATGCACAATTTAAAACGTTTCAACTCTGTATTTCTGACAAAAATTATAAATAATGAATACCAATAGAAATTAAAGAGACCGATGCAGAATTTAATGACATTAATCACATTAAATTGTTTTTAGTATATTGAACCTATAATATCTTGTATATTATTCAAATTTTTTACTATTAACTTATTTTTAGTGACTTAATTATATTAAATTTTAATATTTGAAAAATGATTCCTCCTATAAATAGAAAGCCTTATTGAATTGATGATTATAATCATTAATATAAAACTAGAAACACCTTAATATGATATTCTTCTTTTTCTCGTGAAATACTAAAATGGATTCTTCCATGAAATCATGGTTCTCAATTAATACACCCAAATGTGGCATGATAATGACATGGAACCACTTAAGCCTAATGAAAATTGGAATGCTTCAAAATTACATTAAACCCACACAATCATTGAGTCGTGTGATACACGTTTGACGCGCGTCTAGTAGCATAACTAGCTCATTGCCTTGGGTCACTTAGGTGCTCTTCCCAAGTAATATACCACTTGTGCTAATGGAGCAGCAATTAATATTACAAGTTTTTGCTAAAGAGTTTTAATTCAAATAACACTAAATCCACCAATAAAGATTGGACATGGAGAGCAAGCCACATTAATTTTTAGGGAAATGACTAAAATTTGAATATTGGAATAAGAACTTGTATGTTGTTAGGGTCTTTTAATTAAAGATCAGTTGTGATTGTGTTTAAAAAATTAATTTTGCATTAATGCTTATAAAAATACTCTAGTCAAATATATTAAAAAAAACATTAAATCCCTTTTAAAAATTTTTGATTTCGAAACTGAATCTCAACCAAACAATTTTATTTATGCTTTAGCCAATTTTCTTTCTCCCCACACCAAGTCTTATACCTCTTTTTTTACCCAAAATTTGAAGTGTTTGCCCAGCACTTTCTTATATATAGTATGAATAATTCTATATTCTTATAATTCATCTTCTTAATAATCTCCCTAACTACTACATAAAGTGCATGTTTGGTAGAAATTATTTTCAGAAAAAAATTACTTTTTTAAAAGCTCTTTTTATAAAATTTTGATTATAAACTATTTTAACTACAAAATAAGCTAACCCAAACACATACAATAATTAAGTATTAAATATTTTTTTATATTTTTAAGATATAAAATGCTTTAATTTTTTTATTTAATACTTGCCTTATTAAGTATTAAGAGGATTGTTAGGAGAAAATTTTAAGAGAATATAGCATTATTCATATGGTATTATTGGTATACCAATTGTACTTTCTTTTCCCAAGCAAAATACAAACAAACAAAGAAACACACACCAATTTTCCCAAGCAGAAGATATATACACCTTTCTAGTTTTCACACTCATTTACCCTTTCCACACTCATGCATTCAAAATGATATACCCCCTACTACCCAACCCTGTATGTAATGTACCCATCACTCTTTATATCTTGGGTGAAAGGTAATTAACAACACCACCATCAAATGTACATGAAGATTCACATTTACCCAACCCACAACTTGTTGAGGGTGTGACAATAAGCTTACACATTCGGTGAACCTAAAGAAGTCAGTACATGCACGGCAAGGTGATTCTCAAGGTTGGGCCAAAAGGAAATGGCCTTAGCTGGGGTTCATTGCACGAGATTGATGAGAAGTCACACACACACACACACACACACACACATCCCATGTATGAAAGAAAAGGTTTTGTCAATTCGTTGAAAAGGGCTATATATGTACGTGTAGGCTGTAGCAGCACAGCACACTTTGTGGTTATGCTTTTGTACCCAAGTGAACGTAATATCTTACAATTGCTTTCTATGCCTCTATGAGGGTTGGTGGGGTTGAAGTGAAAATCAACGAGTCCAATAAATTCCCTTGTCTATGTCTTGAAAGAGACCTATTCGCCATTCTCATTACGGGTTTTGTCTGATCTGTGCTAAATAACATTTTATTTTAGGAAAAATTACATTGAGGTTGACGTTTATTATACTTAATATCTCTCTTATTTGATAAATTATATCTATCTCCTTTACATTATTATTTACAAGGAATTAGTGTAGGAGTCACACATAAAGTAGGGAAGGTAAATATAATTTATCAAAAAAATAAGGATGTCAAGTGTAAAAACAATATATAAAATAAGGGATGTATGTGTAATTTTTTAAATAAGAAAGATATCACGTGTAATAAGTGCTAACCTTAAGAGAGGTTAATGTAATTTTTCCTTTATTTTAAATTTCAGCCAAAATAAAAAAAATTACTATTGCATGCAAACTGAGATCCTTTATTTTCCAGGAGATATTTGTAAATGTCATATGCTTATTTCTAGGGACATACTTAACCTACCCGCTTATTTATGTTCCTATTATGATTGAAACAGTTTCACTTTGTCTATTGAAATTTAGGCAATGTTTTAGCCTCTTTTTTTTTTTTATCATTATGCTTTTTTTTTTCCTTTCCTTAATATATTGTCGATCATTTCAAATAATTCATTCATGCAAGGGTAGAGTTGTCCTCTAAAAAACGTCTCTAGACGAATATGTTTTAGATAGTACTCTTCTATCTTAAGAAATTCTTATATATTTATTTTGGTGTAGTACACTATCTAAGATCTCCTTTCTTTGTTCTTAAGTTGATGTGATCTATTGATTCCCTACTCCCTATACCGCTATATCTTTTGGTCTCAAGGGAGTAATATGGATGTTGGTCTTCTCCTTGTATCTTAAAGTGGAAGTAAGACCAATTACCAAAGAAAAAAAAAAGGAAGAAAGAAAGTGGAAGTAAAACCCACGACTCTTGGAGCAAGAACCTTGTGCTCAATTTTAGTTTAATTAACTCACTTATGAGGAAATAAAAACTTATTGGTATTAGAGCTTGTATATATGCTAGCTCTACAAGAAGCGCTGATGATGACATTGATCAATATACAAAGCAAAATGTGCCTGCGTTAGGGATTTTTCTTTTAGGGGCTCAATATTTGAGAAGAAACATGTTAATTAAGTCTTCAAATATTGATAGGAATAAAATGAATATTTCCCAGTGAAAGAAAATTATAATTGGCTAACTATCTAGATGAGCCTACTATGCCACAAGTTAAAGTTGTTTGGACAATTTATATTCATTGAAAAAAATTAATTTATTTAACAATTATTTTAAATATATTTTCGGCAGAAGAATATGCCAATAACTTACGGCAACATTATTGAATGATTATAAAAAATACAAATTTTAATAACGACAATAACATGGTTTAGTTTGGACATAAACTAAACTGATAAATGTATACGAGACGGAATATGTGCCTTCCTGAAAAAGGGAAAGTATTATACCCCTGTGCTCTTTTCAGTTTTTTACTTTTTTCTCATGTTAGGGATAATAAAAATTAATTAAGATGAACTTGATTTCAATGTATGGTTGTCTCAAAACAATGATTATCATAACCCAGTGATTTTTTTCCAAGTTCTTGGTCAACCCTGTAAGGCTTTCACCACATCTCTATGCTTATCAGTTTTGGGCTAAACTATCTCAGCAGCCTGTGGCTAGTGTATTGCCAAAAATACTGCTATCTGGTGCAGACCCTTCACATGGGGGCGCGCATGGTGAAGGCACTGTGGCGCGTGAATGTGAAGCTTCCTTAATTTCCTTACCCTAAACTGAAGCAATTAAAAACATTGCAGCAAGAGAAAAAGAGAGGAAGGGCCATATTTACTAAAATTAAATTGGGAAAGAGAATGAGATAAAATTGAAAAAAAGAAAAGAATAACTGGGTTTCTATTTTTTTGTAAAAGAAGGTCAAGTGTGCCCCTTTCTATGTTCCATTGTCTATTTCTGTATAGCACTCTAACTTCCTCTTCTCTGAAACAAGCCATTATCACAATTACTTTGCATTCCCGTTCCTTTCTCCACATTTCTTTGTACGACCCTTTAATCCCCCACTCTCTTCCATTAGGGTAGAGAGAAACTGAAACCAGAGATACAACAATTTCAAATAAAAGTATAAACTTTGAGTTATTGTTTCGAGACACACAGAAAAAGAGAGTGAAGAGAGAGAGAGAATGGGTAGAGGGAGAGTTGAGCTGAAGAGGATAGAGAACAAAATCAACCGCCAGGTTACTTTCTCCAAAAGAAGGAACGGTTTGCTCAAGAAAGCATATGAACTCTCAGTCCTGTGTGATGCTGAGGTTGCCCTTATCATTTTCTCCAGTCGCGGGAAGCTCTATGAATTTGGAAGCGCTGGGTATCTCACTATCTCTTTCTTTCTCTGATTTGCAAATATCTCACCTTAGCAGTTGTGGGTTTTTCTTTTTCTTTTTCTTTTCTTTTTTCCAAATATTGTTTTATGCAGATATTTGTTTATATCTTTTCTCAAGTTTCTTAACCGTTTTTGTTGGTGCAAATCCCAATAGATATTAAAATCCCTCTTTGATTTAGATTTCTGGTTTTCTGATGTTACACCCCCTTCTCTTCTCTGTGCAATACACTACTTTCTTCTTTGCACCAGTTCCTTTCACCAAAATGGTCACTGGTTTCTGGTTCTGGGTTTCTTTATTTGCCATGACAGTGCATTTGATGCATTCAAGATTTAACTATACACACTTCTAATACCTTTTCCACCCATTACTTTTATTTTTTTTTCTTCATTCTTGCTCTTTCTATCACCATTCATGGATTCTTTCTCTAACACATGCATCTGACACCCTCCTGGCCTCATCTCTCTCTCTCTCTCTCTCATAATCTTGCTGATCCTTTTCTGGGTCTGGTGCCTTCTATGATTTCCTGTTTTTTTGGGTTTCCATTTATTTCCTGATGGAGGACGTTTCATGGATTAGAGAAGAGAAACATCACAAGTTTTCTCCCAATCACAGATCGACACGTAATTTCAAACCCCACTCTCTCTCTACCTATGTTCTGGAACAAAAGCTTCAGCTTTCATACTCTGCTGATGGAACAGTACAATCTATTTCTTCTTTCTCACGAGTAAAGAAGAAATAAAAGACAGGAAACAAGAAGAAAAAAACAATCATATGATATGAGTGGACTGTGCACGTTGTGTATCAGAGTCTAAATAAATGGATGTCACTCTTGTACCGTTGTGGAAGATCTAGGGCTTTCTTAGCACCTCTCTCTAAATAGAGAATAAAGCATAAAGTCTGAAACTTTAGCACTCTAGAGTGGAGTTCTTGACCTTTTTCCATTTCCTTTTTAATCGTTTGATCTTTCGGTTCTGTCATTGTTTCTTCTCAGACAGTGTTCCATGTGCATCCCAAAGATAATTGCCATTTCCATCCGGGGAGGAGGGTCACTGAGTGTAGCTGGGTTTGGACTTCGGAATCAAAGATAGTTGCTGCTCCTCGAGTTGTCTTTTGTTTTTTCCCCCACTCCCAAGGAACTTGTCTCTATGGTGGAATTAATTACCCAGAACACTGTATGTGCTTTTTATGTCTATGGAGGAATGGCTTATGAAACACTGCACCAGTTTAGGTCTTTTGATTTTCATCTGAGACTTTTCCTCTTTTCCTCTCTCTTATTTTATTTTTTTTTGTCACAAACTCTTCTGTACCAGTGAATTTTTGGTTGTATAATTACGTTCCTCTGCTTCATGATGATAGGGTTTTACGAAAATTGGTTAAAAGTAAAAAGCATGATCAGTTTTTTTTTTTTTTTAACTTTCTTTTGCTTACTACTGGCCTTAGTTAATAAGATATCTCAGTCCTCGTCAATAATCCATGGCCTGTAGAAAATATATGTGAAAAGGGAAAAAGGAGCGTTTCACTTTCACTCTTTTAATTTGTAAAGATATAACCTAAAGTTGTAACATATCAGCAGCGTTGGAATCTCAGGCCTGTCATAGCAAAAAAATTGCGCAACTGAAATGCTGAGTCTATGCTCAAGATTAGGGATATTGCTTTCTTATTGTATATTATTTTCTCTCTTATTTCAGCACTTAATTTTAGTAAACGCATGGTTTTGTTACCACATCAATTGCATCAAGCTCATTTTACCATATCAATCCTTTAATCAATTCCAAGATCTTTCTCTCTCTCTCTCTCTCTCGCTTATACAACTGAAGTGTGTTAAGATTCCTTCAGTAACGTAAGGCAAGTCTATGGTTTCTTGGGCAAGTCCATTTAAGAAAATCCCTCAGAAATGATGTCCAAATTGTGATTTATTTTCAGTCAGCTTTGCTTCAAAAGACAGTTCACGGTAATTGAGGATTTTTTTTAACCCCGAAACCTGTTAATTTCTTGCTAAGAAAATATCATAATGTTATATATATAATATATGTTTCAATGTTTTTTCATTTTTGTTCCCAAGGAGAAACTCGATCTTTTTAAATTTTTTTTGTTGAAAACCTAGAGGCTTCAAAACATGTTAACGTGATTATAATTGAAACCAAGATTCACAATGTTAATTTAAACTGTTTACTATATAAATCATACACGACTTAGCACTTGCCATCATTAATTTAATTTCTTCCTTTTGTTTTTCTTTCGGAAAAACGAATCCGGTCTATTGCATCTACTTGACTGTCATTTATCGTTTCATTTATGTTTATGCAACTACAAAACATTACACTTTATTGGCCCAAAAAATGTTGATGAATTAAAGGACTTATTTTTGTTAACTATAAATTAAATTCGGTAAGATATTTGAGAAAAATAATATAGTGGGCACTATCAATGATTCTGCATGCATATTTGATACGTGACATATGTTTACAGACTATATTATATAATTTGAGTTTTGTCATTTGTGTCTATGCCCTACAATACTTAGGTATTTGCATAATATTTAATGAATTTAAATTTGATATACTAAAAGTGTAAAAATGTTTATATTACCACTTAATTATATGTAGTGTAACTTAATCTTAACTACTAGAATGATGTCATATTTTTTTTTTGCTGATTGACAGTGTAACTGTGTAAAATATTTTATACTATCAATGAATTAAACTATAACCGGTCATCATCGTCATCATCCTTATTTCTTTCTTTTTTTTTAAATTGATACAACAGAGGTGCAATAACCTAATTAATTAGTATAAGATCAAGGATAATTGAGTAGTTAAGCATGCTTGTTGGCTTTTTGCTTTTGTTTTTTTTCTTCTTGTTATATTACGCGTGTGGCCTTGTTATATTAGTGGTTAGCAGGTAGCTTGTTTCATAGATATGTCTAACAGATAAACTGAGGTTGCTTTGAACTCATATATACCGAGTTTCCTTTTAATTTGCAGCACCACACAAACCCTTGAACGATACCATAGGTGCTCTTTTACTGCTCAAGAAAACAATAACGTTGAGCGTGAGACTCAGGTATGCGTTCACCAACTCCATCATATCTGCCCTATTTAGTCTTTAATTTACACCTGAATGGCACTTACAACTTCTAATGTATATCTTCAATTCAACAGTAAATGTTAAAACCATTAGTCTTGGGTCTCTTAGCTATAAGATTAATTAAATTCTATGAAAATCTTTGTCTGTTAGTCATCATGCCTTCAATTGTGTTTGATATTTGTAATTTCTATTTTTTTTTGGGTAAATGATATTTGTAATTTCTTGTTTTGGTCTTTTGACATATTAAATGTTGATGTGAATCTGAGAGCTATAGATCAGTTAATTAATTGGGTCTCTGGTGTATAAATATATTTGAAATTATAAGTGAATCCATGGACAATATTAACGGCAAAGTAAGCACTTTTTTACTCATGCATGCAAAATTAAGGACTATCTTTCATATCCTTTAAAATTATTACAATTTTTTTCTCTTAAAAAATAATTTCAATTTTTGTTTTTCAGAAAGATTACAAAATTATTGTCCTGTCTTTAAAATCTAATTCATTCTTAATGCTAAGCTATATCTCTATATATATATATATGTATGTATATAACAGTAGATAATTAGCTCTTATTATCATTTTTATGAATTTCTATTTTGGCTATCAGAACTGGTGCCAAGAGTTGTCAAAGCTAAAGGCAAAGTATGAGTCTCTTCAAAGGAAACAAAGGTTATATATTATGCTCCTTCTGAAATGGCTACTATTATTAATTACATAATTGTTTTCAGTTTTAACAATCACGTATACACACACACATCCACCCCGGTAATGGAGATCTTGGAAAATTATAATCACCACATGTAAGATTTTCTTTGCAATTTGAGGTCATTTCAGGCATTTGCTTGGCGAAGATCTAGGACCGCTGAGCATAAAAGAGCTGCAAAATCTTGAGAAGCAGCTTGAAGGAGCTTTAGCACAAGCTAGGCAGAGGAAGGTATGTACACAAGTATAAGTTCTCTCAGTGAATCTAACATTTTTGTATGGTACTTTACCTTTGGTTGTAAGACATGTCTACAAGATCTAAAAAGAGTACTGTCCTGTCTTTCTTTGTAAATCTCTTAATCTATGTAAAAGAAGATGAGATAAACTATAACCATTGTTGAAAACAAATGGGCTGAGGGGAAATAAGGGAAGGAAAAGGGAAGGAGGGGAGGGGGGATAGTACACTTGAAATATTAGTGGCAATCCTTTGCATCAAGGGGAAGGAGATCAATGCCGGGTCTTAATTACATTATTTTCAATCTCCTCCACACATTTAAATTCTTTTTCCTCTTCCAAACTAGGTATTGTGAGAAAAGGTTGATTTACCCTTCTCATTAATTAAGATACATTAACTAGGGAAATGTAATTACCACTGACTCTTAATCAATTGTGTCTCCTCTTTACTATAGTCCTTCCTTTCTCCAAACTTTCAAACATAATGTAGATCTTTTTCTTTTTTTTTTCTTTTTCTTGTCAAATCACAAATTTGATCTGCCACAATGAGTGAGGTCAAAATATTTCAAAGTAAAATTAGGGAGATACTACAAAATATATACTTCCAGTAAAGTTTTTCGAAGGATTCATATGGGTGCATCACAATCTGAATTTTCAGTCATATCTCTGTTTAGTAATATTACAACTTGAAAATAGAGAATTCTTGGGCACATGTAGGAATTTTATATAGTCATCATCATATGTGACAAGAGATTAATTAATAATGGATAGTGGTACGTAATGCAAAATATATATCCTATTATTTGGAAGCTCTAATTGGTTGAGACTTGAGAGGCAATGGCATTAAATAAATAGCAATCTTCGAAATGATGAAATTTTCTAAACAGTTTCTATACAATCTCGTCTTTGAAAGCTCTTTAATTGAAATTTTGAGAATGAAGGTTATTGTATTATGTCACAAATGTCTCATAAAAGGAAACAGGGATATTGGATGACTATGCATGAAATTTTATTTCAATTGCAGACACAAATTATGGTTGAACAAATGGAAGAACTTCGCAGAAAGGTAAAAGGGTTACATAATTTCTTTGGTCTTATAATTTTTGTTAGCTTTAGTATATATTTGGTATAAGGATAAAAACATGGAGTAAATTTTTATGGTACAAAATTTGTCCTTAATTTTTACTCTCATACCAAATATACACTTAATTAAAATAATTGTCAATTATTGTCACTTTAAACTTGTGAAAATTCAAGATTGTGTTTTTCATATAACTTTACAAATAAATCGCCTTTCTGAATTTGTTGCCTTCATTTTTATGAGTGTACCAAACTGACCTTTAAATTAACTTTTTCAACATCAGTTTTCTTAATGTTGGTATTCTCATTAATCTTGCAGGAACGCTATCTTGGAGACATAAATAAGCAACTTAGACTCAAGGTTTTGCACTATGACAACCAACAATTCCAGCATAGCGTGCATGCACCATACTAGTGCAAATGCATGTTTTTCTTTTCTTTTTTCAATAATTAACTACATTAATTATCTTATTTATTAATTTCTTGCTTTAAAACTTCATTTTCAGTTTGAGGCTGAGGGATTCAGTCTTAGAGCAACTGATAGCTTGTGGAGCTCTACTTGGTCTGCTGGAAATGGCAGCTTTCCCTTGCAGCCTTCTCAAACCAACCCTATGGACTGCCAAGCAGAACCTTTCTTTCAAAGAGGGTACACGAAATTTCCTTCTTGCTTATGATTACACCTAAAACTAACTAGATGATTGTATGATTCTTTTGTGTTTGAAGAGGTTTGAACCTAAAGGTAAATTTGAAACAAAATCAACGTTTCTATATAATTCAGCCAAAATCTTAATAATGCAAAATCTAATAAATAAATTTCAAGATTAGAGAATGGTGCCTGGGCTCGTAATTTGCCCAACAGCTAGCTCACCCCCCCCCCCTTTAACCCACAAACAAACTTTTCCAAAACATTGATAATGAGCCCTTGATTAGTTTAAGCTTTTGTGTCAAATTGGTACCAAATTTCAGGAGTTAAATTGGTGTCAGTAGTTTCCCACAATAGAAGCAATCTAAAGAAATTTTCAATGGTCAGAAACTCTAATTTACTCACTTCTTTTAAGCAGGTACCATCACTATGTTCAAGCTGAGGCATCCAATGTTCCAAAGAGCTTGGCTGGTGAGAATAACTTCATCCAGGGATGGGTCCTTTGATGGCTCTTAATAGAGTATATGATTTACCTTATTGTCTATATATATGCTTACTAGATTTGGGTTTTTGGTGTTATATATCAACATAAAATGTATCTTTGAGACCTCTGTGGGAAGCTTGCACACTTCTATATATATATATATATAGCATCGTCTGTAATGGGAAACAAATATAGACTATATATGTTGTTTTACTATATTAAAAGCAATATTAAGTTATCATTATTTGAACCTAAGTATGCTTTGTCTTCTCCAAGCCACCCTTATTAATTTATATCAATATTTTAATATTATCCCAATTTAATTGGAAGATTTAAATATCCAAAGAGATGAGATCTTATTAATTAACCTCAGATTTTTTTCTTTTTACTTCTCCTTTATTTTTTTTAAGTCTCTTTTCTTTCATTCTATTTCAAACTTTCAAACATAACCTAAGTGGTCAATGAAGTGTGTAAAATGTAAATGGTCGACGGTGAAAATTAAGGATAAAAATGCAAGGAAACATATAGATCACAAGAAGAAAAAAAAAATGAAGGGATAGAAATTTTTGTACAATACTTTCTGTCTTAACTGTAATGAAATTCCGTTGCAAGATAGTTTTTTTTTTTTATTCTTAAGGAAAAAATTATAATTTGTGATAAATTATTTTTTTCAAAGAATTTCTGTCACTATTATTAGCGGGAATTCCTGTGCTCCTTTTTTGCAATGAAAATTTTGACCCAATTTATATTAAAAATAATATTTATTGACTTTAAAATATTTTATATTTTAATAAAAATATTATTTATTGATGCGAAATCAAATTGATTTTTAAACCTTTGACTTTTCGTTGGACAATTCATACTGAAATTTTTTAAAAATAAAATTGATTATCGGATAATGTTTTTTTTTTAGTTGAGGTGAATTATAAAAATTTCGAATATGCGGGTCCTATAATAAGATTTATATACAAGAATTATGTGAGATTAGGTGTAACGTGAGTCTTTTACGACACGTTATTTTGCAAAATAAAATTCTATCAACTATTCAGTATATTAACCATTTTTCATATCTTATATACAGTAAAAGTTCTCGTCAATTTTTAAATAAATGATATCATATATATGTTTTAAAAATCAAGCGAAAATATTACATTAATAATAAATCAGAATTAAATTCATTTATCATTCATTTGTTACATAAACTTATAAATTCTCTTTTAGATTCTATTAATAATTTTGAAAAAATACGATAAATATTGTACAAAAATTGTTACCAAAGTTTATATATATATATATTTGAAACATTAATTATGACTGCAAGGTTGATATACATTATTAGTTTTTTTTTTAAGAGATTCTTCTATAGACTTAGCGATATATATATATATATATATATACCAAGTTAAGAAAACATTGATGATGTTTCTTATTTAATTAATTAATGAACAATAATGCTCATTTTAAACCTTTTACGGTGGCATTGTGGCAACACTGCAAGTTTGCAGCTAACAGCGTCTACAAGGCACTTTGAGAATAATAAATACTATTATTTTATATGCAACTTTATATTTTAAAAATGCCGAGAGGATTTTCATTATCAATATTATTAAATATTTTTTTTTCTTTTTTTCTATGCAAGTAATCAAACAATCATTCAACTACTCTCTCAAAAAATTTGTTCATTACAATTATTAATAAATCAGATATAATACCACTTATTTAAAAAATAATTAAATTTTTATTAAAATAGATCAAATTTAAACATTTGCTTATTTTTCCTTCTATTAAAATATCTAAATAAACAAATAGTACCATAATTCTTTTTATTTTATGTTATATCTTTCCCTTCTTTATTTTCTTCCTATTTCCTTCCCTTTTCTTGTCCAAGGAAATTCTGTAAAGACGGAAACTGAAAACGATGACCTAATTTTGAGTCACAGCTAGGAAGGATCACTCCAGGCCAAAACTGCAATTTTGATCAAATTTTGGATAAAATATCAATTTGTTTTTATCTATTTAAGTTGGCAATATTCATGATTTAGTGATCTTAGATGTATAATCCTATACTTAAATTGTTTTTTTGAGTATCTATATTTTGATTAGTCATAAAATATTTATTAATCGTTGGTTAAAATAAACGAACTTTAAATATTTATTATAAAAATTAATAATCAATAAATATTTAAGGACCATTGTTTTTTAAACCCTTTCATTTGAAAGGGTATGGGAGAATCTACCAAGCCATAAATATCTGAAGCTGCCATGTCAACATGCCAATTTGCAGCCAGCGTGGCATTGCCAAATCATTCTGAACGGTTGGAAGTTGGAAGAATGGATACTATTGCATTGCAGCAGGTGTTGGATTCCAACAAAAATGAATTAATGAGCAAATGAAAATCAGTCATATATATAAATAGGAAAAGTAAGAATGCAAGCTAAAAAATAGTAATAATGCTAAATATGCATACCCTTTCCCTCATTCTTCTTTATTTGCCAATGATGATCCTCATTCTGGCCTTCTGCAACCCCCATGCATGGTGGTAGCTCTCACAGGGCTCCCACAAACCCAAAATGAGAGGCTGCTGCTTCCCTGTGACCTTTGATCGGCGCCGCAGGGGCGGCTTCCGGATGGTTAAGAGTTCCTCTTTTGGTATTGCTTCTAGCCCTTTTCTTTGATTTCATTCGTGCCCATTTGGTTCTTTCCCTCATTGGTGTTCTAACGATGAGCATATTTGGTTTTGATTGATTTGTTTATTTAATTTAATTTAATTTTATTGTTCTTGTCTTTGAACAATTCTAGTACGTTCTTTCCCTTGCACTTTGGATGCCCATTTTGATTACTAGGCTAAGTTATATGAAACTAATAGGTTTTGGTTTGTTGATTTCGATCATTTCTGTTCTGAATTTGGTGTAGTTCTTCATTTATTATTGGTTCCCTTCTGTGTTTCTAGAGTCAATAATCTTTGGTTCAAGTTATAAACATTGGGAATAAATTAAGAAGAATTATCTGATATAAGAACCTACTTTTAGTTAGCATGGTCCCCTTTGAATTCCTTTCCTTTACAACTAGAGGTTTTGGGTTCAATCATCAGTAGCCAAAGGGGTTTTCCACCAGCTTTTCTATTTGACATGAACAAGTCTATGCTTGCGCATACACCTCTCACTATCCCCATGTCTTCATCCATCAATCATTTCTGTATGAAATTTTTGAAACTTAATTTAGAGAAACATTCATTGTTGAACTAAAGAAAATGCTGTCTTTAGGGAATTCATTACTTACTAGATTGGTTGAAGTTAAACAACATTAGTTGCTAATGATTTCCAAGAATTTCTGTATAATTTTATACTATGTGTAGTGTTGCTTTTCGATGAACTAGTAATGAGTTGCAATTCTTATCTGTAGATTCACCTAAACGTAAGGTACAAGCCAGAAGCGAGAATCAGAGAGGACCTCTAGTTGTTTGCTTTGGAGAGATGTTGATCAATTTTGTCCCCACAGCTGCTGGAGTGTCCATTGCAGATGCAGATGCCTATAGGAAATCCCCTGCTGGAGGTCCTGCTAATGTTGCTGTTGGGGTATCCAGATTAGGAGTCTCAGCATCTTTTATTGGCAAGGTGAAATTCTTTAATCTTTAGGAATATTAGCTCTGGGTTCCCTATATCTTTGGGCAGTCTATTTTATTTTAATTTTTTGTAATGATCACCATTTGCAAGAATCTTTTCTGCAAAAATCTTATTTGTGGTGATTTTGCATTAAATGTTTGAATCAGTCTGGTACATCAAAACAGTTTGACCCTTTATATTTTCTTGACAGCTACTACCAGTCTACCAGAATATTTTGTTGTTTCATAGTTTCTGCTCCCCTGAAAATTCAACGGCAATGTAATTTGGTATACGTTACAACATTCTAGCATATTTTTGTGTGCCATGAGTCAGTCATGTCAATTTAAGGCGCTAATGGTTTGGATTGTAGGGTTTCATAAACTTAGCATAAGTGAAAACAAAATGCCGCGAGTATGCAATGCAACAGCTTTCTACTAGAATGTTCCCCCTGCCTCATCTACCTGAGTCCATCTGTCTAACCAGTGTCTCTAATATTTGAATCGAAGGTGGGAAAAGATGAATTTGGCTATATGTTATCAGATATTCTGAAACAAAACGGTGTTGACAATTCTGGCATGATCTTTGATGCACACACAAGGACAGCATTGGCATTTCATGCTCTTAAAAGTGATGGGGAGCCTGAATTCATGTTTTACCGTAACCCAAGTGCTGATATGCGTCTTCGTCCAGAAGAAGTTGATGTGGACCTCATAAAGAAGGTAACATCAATTAGTATAAAGTGTATGTGGAACTGAAGGAAACCCACCCTGATTCCCCACTCCCAACACATTGCATGTATCATTATAATATATATAGACAGTTTCATCTTTCAAATGGTATGGTTTAACTTATATTTCCTAAGTTTCCATATAATGGTTTGAGTTCTGAATTAAATAATACTTTTAAATCTTAACCTAAAATGCTATGATTTTCTGTTCCACAAGTTGCTCCAAAACCAGACCTCTTAAATTGACAGACACTATATCTTGCTTTATTCCTTGAGATTTTTTGTTTTATTAAGTATCCTCATGCAATGCAGGCTAGCATATTTCATTATGGTTCAGTTAGCTTAATTGAGGAGCCTTGTAGGTCAGCTCACATTGCAGCACTGGATGTTGCCAAAAAGTCTCGCACTATCCTTTCTTATGACCCAAATTTGAGATTGCCACTATGGCCATCAGCAGAGGCAGCTAGGGAAGGCATCATGAGTATTTGGAACTATGCCGACATTATTAAGGTACATGTTTTGAAGAATATGTGTGTGTCTGTTTTGCACACTATTTGAGTCAGCTGCAGAAAACTGGGCTCATTTTGGAAAATACAGGTAAGTGAGGAAGAAATTCAATTCTTGACTGAAGTTGATGATCCCTATGATGACAATGTGGTCATGAAGAAGCTTTACCACTCCAATCTCAAGCTTTTGCTGGTCACTGAAGGAGCAAAGGGCTGTAGATACTACACGAAGGTTAGATCCAAAAACAAAAACCTGCATCGTTTCTATTCCTCTCTACCAGCATAATGTTGTCTTACTAATAAATGTTATTGGGACAAAATGTATATATTGTGTAGTGCAAACATTTGTCCGATAATGGAGTCTAACTTGTGTTATTTGCTAATCCAAAATTTGTTGGTTATGGTTAATCCTGTACATGTCCTCATTGTTTGCACAGGACTTTAAAGGTAGGGTTTCTGGTTTTGAGGTGGAAGCAGTTGATACAACTGGAGCAGGTGATTCTTTTGTAGGTGGAATCTTGAGCATTTTGGCTGCACACAACCAAATTTATAAGGTGACACAACTAGTATTTCATATTCAGTTATCTAAGAGGGTTGGATCCCCACATGTGATCAGCGATCAATCATGACCCAACAACAACATTTTTGTTTCTTACGTTTAGTGAGCCTGATTTCTTGAGATTCATGCATGACATAAGAGGCACGCATGAAAACTTGATGCATTTTATTTCACATTACGAATCTTAATCCATTTACCAAGCTAATGGGTTGGTTAATTCCATATCAGATTGTTCCTGGGATGTAAACTTCATCTCCAACCTTTCTCCGCCCAATAATCATTTATTATCTGTCAATACTGAGAAATTAAACTCAAGCTATTGGACTTCATTTCAGTGTTCCATTCTCTGCTATTTTCAGGATGAAAGAAGGTTGAGGGAGGCTATTGCTTTTGCAAATGCTTGTGGTGCGGTCACAGTGTCCAGGAAAGGGGGCATACCTTCACTCCCCACAAAAGATGCCGTTCTCAGAATTCTATTCACCTTCTTCGGTTGACAGATGAGTTGGACGTGTTCGTGAAACTTAATTAGCAATAATTTTGTATTGGTGACAGGTAAAAATCCTTTTTTAAAAAATGAATACTGACATCTTCATATGCACCAGTGTCATTATAATAATAAAATCAAAATAATGTATTGATAAATCGTGAAGTTAGCTATATCTACAATTCATGTGCAAAAAATATTGAAACTGCAGGTTGCAGGGAACTACATTTTCTATAGTATTCTATTTTTTTTTTCATGAACAAACTCTATGCCAATAAATATTTTTAAGTGCGTATAAGATGCATGTGATCATTACTGCATCAAAATAATTTTATTGCAATTAGAATTAACAGAACCAACCAGATTTTGCAAAAACTAGGATGACCGAAGACATAACTAATCTATAAACTAACTTCTTAATATTCAATTTTATTTCTCCAGATATATATATATAAAGTCTATTTGTTAACTTCACTAGTCATACAATGCCAAAATTTTCTACAAACTAATGAAGCCCAGGAATAGGAAAGACATGCATTTAAAACCCTAATAGATGGCACTAATCATATAACTAAAGTGAAAGTGCTTTGAGTCTAAACATAAGCAGCAATACAATGTGTCCTTTACTAGAACATAGGTTTGGGCTTCATTATCAAACAAATTACTCTCACAATCACCGTTATTATTCTTCTCTGTGAAAGCATTAGAAAACATATAAAATATACATTAATGAGACAGTTGTGGTTCCCTTTATTATATATTTGCATAGGCAGGGATTAAATAATCTTCAACTAGACCTGAGTAGGAGAGATGCGCCTTGTTCTTGTTTCTGGTAGTCCAATGAACAAGTCAGTCTCCACATCAGAACTAGGACTACTTTCTACAAAGGGTTGATTTTCTATCTGATCCTTTGCTGCTGGCTGTGGCCGGATTGCGAACTGCAGAAGAGAATTTGAGTTAGTATTAAGTTTTCATTCTAACTGAAAGATTTCTATGACAAGTATTCAACAAAGATCTGCAAACTTAGGGAGCATTTTATAGTCTGACACCAAAAGATATACAGTTTAATCGCACCTTCTCAGAGAGCCTGGCATTTTCAGCAACTAGGGCTTTTTCCTGAATTGCATTAAAAACACAATAGTCAGCATCTCTTTAATGCAATCCTTTCTGGGAATTTTTTTAATGTTTAGATTCTTTAGTAATCATGGAAAAAAGAAAAGAACCTTTAAGCATCTTTTTCTGGGCCTGTATCATGAACTCAGAATGATATAGAAGTAACTTCAAGCACAAAATCTTAGTAAAGGAGTAATGCTACTTAGTACTTACACATCACTTTAGGAAGAAAATTAGTCACAACTGTATGGTCTCTGCATCTGAATTTTACAGAAAAATAGTTGGAGTCAAACCAACTTTGATGAAATGGAGACACCTCTGCAGTTGTAACCAGTAGGGTTTTGACTTATGCGCAAGTAGCATTAATTTGAAAAGGGTTTCCAAGATCTTTTTTTCTCTTTCTCACTGTTTCTTTATTTGGTTACAAAGACAAGTAAGGAAGGGGTTGAGAAATGGTAGGCTAAACTAAATGTGAGCAACGAGGCTCACAGGACGAAACCTGGAATCAAATACTTACTATAGAAGTTTAAGTGCCACTAGGTTACATTGCAGTTTCTTATCACATTGCTATTATACAAAATCAAATGCAAGATCACATTCATGCACTCAACAACCTTTTAAAATAATGACAGCTTACCTTTTCTTTTAGTTGCTCAATTTGTTCCTTGAAAACCTGAGTCTGAAGAATAGAAAGTTGAGTAATCAACTATTTATTAACTTCAAATTTTCATAAAATTCTTAATGTTTGTTACACTAACCCTTCTTGCACGAACATTGCTTACACTCCTTTCCAATTGTTGTTCTATCTGTTGCAGTTCTTCTATGGAGCATGACCCCAAACCTTCTCCCAACAGTTTCCTGAGGGATGAATATACAAATGCAACAAATTCTTTCGTTGTTAGTGAAATTTAACATTGAATGTAGACAATTTGTGAAGAAGGCTAGAAATTCAAGATTTGGAACCGTTTTGAAGCCTCGAGAAGCTCAATCTTCTTCATCAAGCTTGCAGCTTCTTCCTTCAAATGCTGCCATATGGCAATATCATTCAGGCTTCAACATTCTAAGTTCAATGAGTGCCTATGATAAGCAAATAGAAACTAATGGAATGACAATAACCAATTCCAACTTATATTCACATCGAACATGTATGCATTTATAGAAACAGCTGAAGATGAAATCCACTTGAGATGTTCAAAGCGTGAGAGCAAGGAGTTACAAGTATCATGAATTTTCAGGATAATGCTCTATGTATAAGTAGTTATGTAAAAACCTTTTCACCAACTAACATGCTAATTAGGTATCATGATTCATGACACCTGCTTCATGAAACTTTCACCTCTAGTCTGGCACAAAGTCCACCATTTGGACATCATTAAACGTATAAGTTTGCAAAGTTTCTATATATTAATATAACCTCAACTTTAATATCCGCCATGTTGAATATCTTTTTTATTTTTCTTTTAGCTGATAATGGAAGAAATTTTATTAGACAGGGAGTAAATAAAGTACAACCAAGAGAAGGATAAGATATCCTCCTAAATAGGATAACAAAGATAAGAAGTAAACCTAGGCCCTGACTGGTACACTGTATAAGAAATGGATAGCATAGTATAATTAATACTATTACTTTTATATAATTTTTGGATAAAATACTGGATAGCAACTTTTCCGGTCAAAATAATTTTATCCAACCTTAATTGTATAAGACTGTATAAGATAAAATAATTTCGTCCCGATCTATTATATAGTCAAGATTAAATAAAATTATTTTTACCGAATATTGTGATATCCACTATCTTGTTCAAACAATATATAAAGGTAGATAATATTAATTATACTATACTATCCATCTGTATACTAAACGAGACTTAAAGGTATGGATCCTTCTACAAAAGGCTCGAGAATCCAGCAAAGCTGTTGAATGTATTTGTATATTATTAATATTTAATAGAGATTCCCTTAAAACAACCAAGCACTAAATAGAAACAGTTAACACAATCCTATTACATATCAACGGCAAGGGCAAAGATATATCCTTGAAAGTGAGGGCATTGCTCTTCAACTAAACGCACAAGAGAAACCACACAAACAAATGCCACAAATCATTTTAATCTGTGTTCTTACCAAAACCTTTAAAGGGTACTCCATCAATACGTGCCTAACAATGCAAGGAAGCTATCGAGACATTGAGAGATGAATGAAAAGGGGATACGACGGTAAGAGCTATTAAACAACAATCTGTTAGAAATGACTTAGAAAATATGAAGATGATAATGAGACTTTGAATGAGTATTCTATCATATTTTTAGTTTTGGTTAATCAAATGATGACCCACGGAGCAAACATGGGCGAGCAAAGACTTGCAGAGAACATTTTGGTAAGTGTACCTGTCAAGAGGCGCCCATTGCTCTTCTCAAAAGCCTGCTCAAAGGATTAGGAACATCCTCTAGCTTAAATACGGTCCCTAGGTCTTCTTCCTGTCTGATGTGGGCTTAGACTTCCAATATTCCCCCTCACATCGGAGAGGTACACCCTTCTCGGGCTTAGACTTCCGAGCGCCACCGGTAGTTTTTAATTCCTACACGGGACATGGGGTCATCGGAACAGGCAGCTACACCAGGGCTCTGATACCATGTCAAGAGGTGCCCATTGCCCTTCCCAAAAGCCGGCTCAAAGGATTAGGAGCATCCTCTAGCTTAAATACGGTCCCCAAGTCTTCTTCCTGTCCGATGTGAGCTTAGACTTCCAATTGTACCAAAGAAGTTTTATTCTATTGTGGCCGATCTTGAGCAAACATAATATTTTTCTTCAATGAGTGTCAATGAGTTATTGTCTTCGCTGAAGTGATCTTACAAGAAAATATTGTCTTGGCATTCTAAAAATAGTGTCGAGAGTGCTTTCCAATCCAAATCGAATCTTAGCAGCGGGAACCAACAGATAAAGCCACTACAATATGACCAATTTAAAAATAGAGGCAACAAAAGAAGACCTAGATATGGAAGAGGAAGAGGCAACTATGTGACCAATTTAAGTCTTGGACAACTTTTAGGGAATGGCTGCTCACTCAACTTCCGAGACAATAGCTGCACAATTTATGACGGAGGAGACTTAAAACAGGTTTTTGGACAAAGGTTAAAATGAAAATGAATAGAAGTTTATGGGGGCATTTGGTTTATTTTATGTTTTCATTTTTTAGTTAATATATTTTCAGTTATAATTATAAAAATGTCACCTATTTTCATTCTGTCTTCTGGTTTTAGACTTTTGTGAAGAAAATGGTAAAAAATTTTATGTTTTCATTTTCAGTTAATATATTTTTAGTTATAATTATAAAAAATGCCACCTTATTTTCATTTTGTTTCCTGTTTTTAGACCATAAGTCTAAAAACAAGAAACAAAATGAAAATAAGGTAGTATTTTTGTAATTATAACTGAAAAAATATCAACTAAAAATAAAAAACATAAAATAAACCAAACATCTCTGTACCTTTCAACTTCAACTATGCAAGAGGAGTTGCTTTTAAGGTTTCAATAGTTGAACATTCATGGCTATGGACATGTGAATTTTAGAAGTTTCGAAGTGCTACAAAAAGAAAGAATGGTTCAAGGACTTCCTCATATAGATTAGAAGCACATTTTTGTCATGGATGTGTCCTTGGAGAGTATCATACACGGCCCCTTCCCAAAAGTAGCAGCTTGGAAAGCCAAAAAGAAGCCTGAATTGGAGCATAAAGATGTGTGTAGTCCTACGTAATCCTTCCCATGTAAAAATTAGTTACAAGGATGACTTGGGTCTATTTCATTAGACAAGGTGTTTTCAATGTTTAACAAATTTAAATGTCTTGCTACACAAAGTGGTTGTTCTATAAAGGTGTTGATAAAATGATAAAGAGTATGCTTGAAAAGAATTTGAGGAGTTTTGAAAAGATGAAAAGAGTAGAGAGACAACTCACCATTGGTCACATCACAACATAATGGAGTATTAGAGAGGAAGAATAAAAGTTTTATGGAGATGACAAAATCCATGCTATAAGAGAAGGAACACCCAAAACCTTTCAGGTTAAAGCAGTTAGTTCAGCTGTATACTTGATAAATCATTCTACAATCATTATTTTGAGGCATGACACCATTTGAAGCAAGAGGTGGCCAATAACCTTCAATGAGACATCTCATGGTTGGAAGTGTGCGCTAGCCTCAAATGTCAAAGGAGAAAAGAAGCAAACTTGATTTACTCAATGAAAGACGTATCTTTGTCATCTATACTTTGAGGAGTGAGAGTATTATAATCATTAGAGATTTTGTGTTTGATGAAAATGCAAGATGGAGTTGGGAGTACGGCAAAGCACCAAATGAAAGCATTTCTATTCATGAAGTTCAGTTTAAGGCAACACAAATTGAAAACGAGTCAACTCAAACAAGTAATGAGCCAACTCAAACTGAAAGTGAAAGAGGACTCAGGACTCATTAGGTTCATCCTCATCTAGCTCAATTCCAATTTAACTTAGGAGTTTTAAGTGCCGGCTGAGATGTGCTTTTCTTGATAACAAAATATTTTTTTAAAAAAAAGGTACTTTTTTATGTTTTAGTATGTTTGGATGTATTTTTTTAATGAAAGCCGAAGTACTATTTAGAAGTTACATTTTTGTGCTTCTAAAAAAAGACATTTTCTATAACATAAAAAAGTTGTTCAAATATTAAAAAGAAAAATACTTCTTAAATATTGCATCCAAACATAAAAAATATATTTTACTTTTATTTAAAAAATCTTTTTAAAAAGCTCATATAAAAAAGATCATTTTTCATAAGCTCATCCAAACGAGGATGTTTATGCAAGATACAACTAATGTAGTATAGAATCATAAAGTTTCAAGGAAGCCATTGAGGAAGAAACTTGGAGATAAAAAATAGAAGAAATTACATCGATTGACCAGAATAAAATTTAATGAGACCAAAAGATAAAGAAGTTTCTGTGAATTTTTTTTAAGGTGAAATTCAATTGAGATGGTTCAATCCAAAACAAAAAAGGCAAGTAAAGGCTATTAGCAACAACCCAGTATTGACTGTAATGAAACTTTTGGACTAATTACAAGGTTAGAAGCTGTTAGAGCTTTAATTGCTCTCGTAGCAAGTATAGGTTGGTTATTATTTAAGCTAGATTTCAAATCATCATTTTTTAATGGAAAACTCAAAGAAGAAGTGTATGTTGATCAGCCACATTTTGTAATTAAAGGAGAAGAAAATAAAGTGTACAAGTTGAAGAAGGCGCTTTGTGGACTTAACCAAGAACCTAGAACATGGTAGTCAAATTAACAGTTATTTCAATAAAATATATGCTTTAATAAAAAAAAAAGAGTGAGCTTACTTTATAAGTGAAGTGTGAAGGTGAAGATGACATTCTCATAGTTGTAATTTATGTTTATGACTTGGTGTTTACTGGGAACAATAAAAGAATGATTGAAAGATTCAAAAAGGAGATGATAGAGAAATATGGAAAGGGGGATATAGGGATGGATGTTAAGATACATTCGTGGCATTGAGGCTATCAAGTAGATAATGGAGTGTTCATTTGTCAAAAGAATTATGCAGAGAAGGTGTTGATAAAATTTAGAATATATTGATGCAATCCTACAACAACAAAACTCATTGTTGGGAAGAATTTGAAGAAGGATAATGGTGGAAAGGAGGTAGAAGCTACATTTTATAGAAGTCTGGTTGGTAATCTTTTTCATCTCGTTGCTACAGTTGGAAATTTAATAAACTTGATACATATATTTAATTAATACTATTTATGCATTTGGATATCAATATATTTACTTGATTACTGTTCATATATTTTTACATTCATGTATTTGTAGGTTCAAAATATTTACTTATGCATGTATTTAATTACTAGGTGCAATGAATATTTTAGAATTAAGTTCAGTGTAAAAATTGTCAAGAAGTATCATATGTACTTATAAATAGTCTTATGTTTTTGCAAATCATATGAGCTAAGAATATTAATTCAAAGTCAGTTTCATTTGAGTGTTCGAGTGTTTCCTTCTCTACTATCTCCTTTAGCTACAAGGTCAGATATCATGTATTCATATCTGCAAAAAGTTTATTGTCTAGAATTTTATGAATAATTCAAGCCACTTTCATTTTGGGGCTGCAAAAGGAAGGCTAAGATATATCCAAGGTACAAATCATTATGGCATATATATACAAAGCATGAAAAAAGTGTAAATGCAAAATTAGGGTTTTGTGTTGGAGATTTTGGAGGATGCAAGGATAATATGAAGAGTATTTTGGGCTATTATTTTTGTCTCAATTCTAGAGCGTTTTCATGGCTTTCAAAGAAGCAACAGAGTGTAGTACAATCTTCTCTGAAAGTTGAATACGTTTAAACTGCAATAGGCAACATCACAACTCACAAGCCATTTAGATAAGGAAAATTTTGGAAGAAAAATGTAAGAAGCAAGAAGACAGAACTAAGATGATGTGTGAACACAAATTAGCCCTTGTTGTGGCCCAAAATCCAATGTATTACAGCAAGACAAGCCACACTGAACTCAATCTTACAGGCCTGTAGTTGTACAGAATCAGCACCCTTTTATTGAAATGTAGAACCCATACACTTATTTTCTCAGACACCAACAAAAGAAAAGTTTAACTAAGAGAAGGAAAAATTTGAAAGAAATGGCAAAGTTAGTTAAATAATCAATCAAGGAAAGGAAGAACAATTATTTAGTTTGGACTTGAAAAATAACAATATAAGGCACATGCCTTTTTTTTTCTTTTATAAAAACAAGCAATCAATAAACCTTTATGAGGAACGGAAAAAGCATATGCATTTTCATAAGCCCAAGTGTACGTTTAGTATGGGAGTAAAAATGAAGGTAAATTTTTATAGATGAATTTTGTATATAATTCTATATATAAAAATCATCTATAAAAATTTACTCCTCATTTTTATCCCCACACCAAACTGACCCCAAGTGCAATCATATCACCAAGCATTTAAATACTAGATGATGAATGAAATGCTTGACGAAGAAAGAAAAAAGAAAACAAAAGAGAAGTGAGGTATAACCTGTGTATTTTGTTCAATTGATCTGTGTGCTGTTTGATTAATCCTGGTATGCCTGCTATAGCGGGCAATTGTCTCCTGCACGCTGGATCATTAAACCCAAAATTACTGTATTCAGCTGATCCGTATCTTCCAAAAGTTCTTTCAAGCAAAATAATATTAAGACTATCTTTGACAATAAAATGAGATATTACAAAATGAAAAGGGAAAAGATTAAATTTTCTTTTTGCTATATGTTATATGAAAAATGATAGTTGCAATACTCCTTGGCATCACATACCTCGCACAGTTAAGATTAACTAACTATCAAATTGATTTAACCACTTAACCACATACATTTAAATACTTGTTTGAACCAAAAATTTTCTACCACAATCCCTTTTAGGTTCATGGTTATATACAGGTATATTATTGTTTAAATATATTTGACATTTGGCTAATCAATTAACTCTACCCGCTCAACAAGTGATTAAGTGGTTAAATCAGTTTAATAATTGGTTAACTCAACTATGTGAGATATGTGAGGCCAAAAGTATATTCAACTATCATTACCCATGTTATATAAATTAATAAGAGGGAATGAAATCCAAAGATAATAGAAAAGTCACAAATTCACCCATTGTCTTTCATTAATATAATATTTTCCTTTACCAAAAAAATATAATATTTTCAAGGTGACAATAAATATATTGTGCACTTTACAAATAACTTAAACGTATGTTCTAAGTTTCTCTTCATTTTGGAGAGATTTATTTTATCCAGTTCAAAGTAAAGTTCTCTTCATTTTCATTATTTCTCTCATTTCCTTCACTTTCAAAACAAATTATTACACATTAAAAAAAAAGAAAGAAGAAGAAAAATGAAGGCATCCTTTTAACTCTAATCTTCATTTCTCCCTCAACAACTTTATTCATCTAACCCTTACCAGACACGCTCTATGAAAATGTGGAAGCAATCCTATTATTAGCACATAAACTGATTTAATACTTAATTAGCATAATATAAAAGATACCATCTACAATACAATTAGTAATAAGTAGTGCAACTCCGTAGAATGCATCAATACTAGCTACAATGCTATTCAGAAAAATTTAGTGGAAAATACAACAAATTACAACAACGTAGTAAATGTGGAGAAAAATCCACATTAGCTTTGGTTCCACATCTAGTCAATGATAGAACTTGAAGTTTCCAACAAAAGTTTACTTAAAGACTGAGACTCCTAAAATTTGAACTTTTGTCAGGAATATGTTGAAACAATCTTTTATGCTATGACAAATCATTTTAAATAACAAATCAGCATAGACTTCAGCATACTCATTTCTTATGTAATGTATGGTACACGAAATGATAATTTTATGGAATGAAAATGAAATAAAAATGAAATGGAATAAATTAAAAATGAATTAAATGGAATGGTCATTTTCAGTCCATAGTTTAGTAGTTTTCAAATTAATTAGTGCATAAAATCAATATGGAATAGAATTAAAAATGATTAAAATGACATGAATGTCCTTCATAAAATAAGCAAAAAAAAATTAAATTTTTTATGAATATCTTATATATCTAATATAAATGTATATTTTTTATAGCAATGTTTAAATTTATTTTTATATAACTTAATAACAATAAATATTGTTACTTTTTTATTTGTGGAAAAAATTAAAGTGTATACATTGTTATTTAAAATAAATATATAATATAATTATTAAACTTTTAATCATCTTATTTCTTATTTAAATTTTTGGTAAGTGATACGACCCTTTATTTTCTTAAAAGACTTAAGTGCATTAAATTTAACAAAAATAATAATTGTTATTTTATAAAACTAATAAGGATAAGGAAAAGAATAACTAAGCCTCATTTCATGGAATTTGAAATTTCAATTCCATCTCTTTTGGAGGGAATGGATTCCTTACTCCATTCCTAATTTTGTAAAATGAGGCATGGAATAAAAATTTCATTCCAATTTTATTTTTATCGACAAACATAAGAATGCCCTATTTTATAGAATGGAATGAAATCACTATTCTTGCATACCAAATATTACCAAGCCATCCTTGACCCTCTAGTTCCAAGCAGGCGAGAAAAATAGCTAGCATAACTTGGAGAAGCAGTGGCATAGCTTACACAAAAGTTTTAGAAGATAGGGCAGCAGTAAGTTGAATTTTCAAGTTCACAAAAAAGAGAAAAAAAAAAGGAAATTTTCAAGAGTCTTGAGTGTGTAGAATCCTTAATCATTTTAAAATTTAATAAGTTCAATATATATGTTTGTGTCTGTCTAGCTTACGCTATTTTTTAGGTTTATATGAGAATTAAACCAATAATTTCTACAGATTCTTATCACTTGAGCTATGACCAAAGTGACATATGCACGAGCCATGCTACTTTTAATTTCATTTTAAGTTTGGGATTAAATAGTGTGTGCAATTTTTGTGTGTGTGTGTGTGCACGCGTGTATGAATTTATACTGATTCTTAGATAAATTTATTAATTTAGTTAAGTAATATTTCAAACACAATTTATTTTAAACACTTTAACAAATCTATAATCTTTTTACTAAGAAAAATTATATTTTCGTTTTGTTCAATATATTTTATTTAAACCATTATATTTTTAAACATGAAGTATATTATTATGCTATTAGTATATATATGCTTGTGGAATTATAAAAAAAAATTAAAAGAATTGAAAACATTTGCGGAAGAATAGAGATAGTAGTATTTTTGTAATTATAAACAAAACTCATTATTTTATTATTTTTTCCCTTCTTTTTCCTCTCTCTACAAGGCCCCTCCCCCATTTCTTCCTCCTCCCTTCTTTCAAGGCAACCCGCCTCTCTCCATTCCCTTCCTCCATTTCTTCTTCCTTCATTTCTCAATTTCTAAATTTCTCTTAAACGAGTTATCCCAAAGCTCTAGTTTTCTTTCCTTGCATAAAGTTCTCCTTACCTCTTCATTTTCTCCTTCTTTACATGCCCAAAACAACCAGCAAGTTTGCTTCAATTTCATGGAAATTGGACATGCAACAAGGGGGTTTTGGTAGTTGTTTATCATCCACTTTCTAGCTATTTGTGGGTAACTTAACACTTGTTTGATTTTTTAAAATTCTCAGGAGAAACTCATGAAACCCTAACCAGTGGTGACTTTCTATCTCTTTATGCTTAAAATTTTCTCCATGTTATTTGACTCTAAAACTTTGTTTTTAACTTGCTATAGGTATTAAAAAGATTATAGAATAGATATATTATATAACCACTATATATGTTTGTTCCTCATGAAATTAAAATTGTTTTATGAGTTTTATAATGTTAGACATGAGTCTTGATGTTAGATAATACTTTGGTATTGCTTGGAAAACTTTTGGAGTAAAGCCATGAGAATAAAATCTTCATGTTCGGGTAAAACTTCACTTTTGCAAAACTTTAAACAGGATTTATAGTAATTATAATTTTTTTCTAAAGATATTCTAATTATGTGAGAATATTTAAACACTTTTTAACCAATTAAGTATGATAATATAGTTTTGATAAATTCACTAGAGACTCTGCCAAACACGGCTATGTGAGTTTTGAGACGTTGACTGAAATTTGAGGTAGGATTGTATTCAGATTTTAGTGCCAGAAGTTGATACAGATGCATGTGTTACTAGCAACACATAAATTATAGAAAAAAAAAATAGATTTCTTAAGCATGAAATTTTCAATAAATTCGAGTGACTTCTCAATAGATCATTCAACAAACTAAGATTCCACGTGGCATGAAATTTTCAACTTGAGATAGAAAAGAGAAATGTAAAATATAATGTATGCCATCCAATGGAAGCCTAGACCTTCAATATTTTTGTGTTTTGTCTCAAAATTATGAATATCACGTAATACGTACTATGCCAAAATTGAACTACAAATGACTAATGGTATGTCAAACTTAAAAAATAATTGGTTTCAATGTTCAAACCAAAAAACAAATCATAATAATCACAGAGACATGTACAATGAAATAAAAATCACTAAACTATAATTGGTATAGGACTTTGCCACGGATTGCTTGAACTGAGCTCCTAACAAAATTGGTGATCATGCTCTCAAGATCCATGACTACATGCACGAACATCTCTAACAAAATTTAAAAGTACTACCCAAAAAATTTATCATATGGCTATTGTGTAGAAATTTATAATATACCAAGTATTATGTAATTAACCTAAGTCCCAAATTGTTAAAATTAGAGAAGCTCAAGAGGGTTTTTTTTTTTTTTTTAGTAAATAAACCTTGTATATGACAATAAAAATCACTCCCACAAAAAGTAGCCTAAGGTTACTGAATGGTTAAGTGAATGAGAGAGTTTGCAGTTTTGTAATTTATAAATGCAAAAGTTGTAATATCATGTTGTTGTCAATGAACATAGGTCAGAAGTGGTTTAGAATCTAATATTGTTATTAGTGAAATATTTTTATCCCTTTCAAGAGTCATGGACATGGGCGAGAAGGGCTAAACCACATTAAGCATTGTTATCTTTTATTGTGTTTTAATTTTTTTCTTTTTTGTGTGCTTGTTGTGGGTTCATTTGCTGCCCAACAAATAGTATCAGAACTGATGGTTCAAGTAAGACCAAGTATATAGATTATTTAGACCACTTTATCTCAGTGAACAATGTAGTAAGTCAAGTTATAACTTTCTCCCTTCAATGCATTTTTTTTGCGGATGATATAATCCTAATTGATGAGTTAAGAATGAGTAAATTGAAAACTTAAATTGTAGAGATAGTCATCAAAGGATTTTTTTTATGAAGCAAAAGTAAGACAAAGTATATAGAATGCAATTTCAGCAAGACGCAGATTAGTAATATTTTGGTGATAAAACACTAACCTTTGATGTCCGAGTCAAGGTCAAATATCTCATATTCATAATATCTCAGTATTCATCTCGAACATAACTTGATTCTACCCCTAATTAAGTGGCAGTAGAACAAACTCTCTACACATTCGAACAAAAAATTTTTTTTTCCAAATTCTCAAGTGTCTTTAGCAGTTTCACTTCCATAATATTCAACTTCTTCACAGAAAAAACCTTAGCTCATTATCAACGATGGTTGAAATACTCATAAGTCATTCTAGCGTCTTGTCTTGTATCTGAGGGCCATACCACAAGCCAAACCCAAAGCCAAGGCTTGATACTAATTGAAATTAAGCTCACTTAAATTCAAGTTCATATTATTGGACTTCAAATCAAGCCTAAATGTGCCAGAGCTCGGATCAATTCAATTCAATTCAATTCCACCCCAGTTACAACTTAACTAGTATTGAGGTTTTCTTGTGTAAGGTTTTCTTGCCTCCATTCTGCACAAGGCAACTGTTGCAAGCAGCCAACCAATATGGTGTTACAATTTTGGCATTATTTAGTACTAGAATTTAACCTACTTCTTTCTTATTACTTCCAATGTAATTCACCATTAACATAAAGTCATATGGTGACGAAGAATTAACTAATTAGGCTAGCTTTTTTAGGCTTAAAATAACTCATCTAGACTTAATTAATATATCAATTGCTTAATCAATCCCTTTAATTTTGTGGAGATGAATTCAATTTGTTTAGTTTGGTTTCGTAGCATTACTGCTTTTCTTGGATTCGTTGTAATCTTCACACAGCTCCTTCATGTATTCTTCCAATAACATGGGAGAATCAATCAAAGCACCAGTTGTTAATGCTTTCTGAGAAAGAGTGAGAAAATACCAGAAACAGAAGGAAAGAGTGGGAAAATTCAGTGGAATGAGAGAAAGTGTTGAAACTGTTCTTGAGAAACTTGAGAATTGTAGCTCTGATTCGAAAGCTTAACGTCCAGTACAACAAACATAACCCAACTAATTACTCAGATTTCTATTTGTAGGCACAGTCTCTAACTAATGTTCAAGATATTGAATTATTTGCCCTTGTATTTTACACAGGCTAATATCTATATTGAGAGTGTATCATATCAACTTAACTATCAACTAAAGATTAAATTCTTTCTCTAAGTAATCTTAAAGATACACCCCACACTACTTTAATTATAAATAATTGCCTCTTGAAAAGTACTTGTAAAAACTTGGTCATAATAAGCAAGTTATTCTTTTTCTTTGTTGCAAAAATAATATTAAAAATAGATTACTCTAAGACTATGGCAAACTATTCTCTTATTTAATTATAAATAATTGCCTCTTCGACCTTATATACCACATTAGCATTGTTGGCCTTCACCTGGTGATGGAAGATTACTGTTGGCTTTTGTGAGAATGATGGATAATTCTGATTGACTATAAGTTTGCTGTAAATCAAGAATGTAGGTTGAACAGAGTTATGAGTAAGAAGGACTCATACTCAATTATAAGTTTGGCAGTATTGTTTTTGTTGGTTTAACAGTATTTTATTCAGTATTGTTTTTTTGGTTTAACAGTATTTTATTGGAGGGACAGGATTGGAGGCAATGAGCAAGAAAGAGGATTTGAAACTAAGCAAAAGGGCCACAAGTGGAAATATTAAGAGTAATTCAGCAGAAGAACAGTGTTGGAATGATTAGCTGTTAAAGCATAATTATTACATTGTACTATTTGGATCACAGGAGATGCAAGGAAAAGGAAAGAAAATACATCATTTTATCTTTTTCTTTAGAAAAAAAGATTGTTGTCTTTTTCTTTTTAATATATACTTGGAGTTTGAACTCGAATCAAAGGGAAGAACACTCACTTTTGTCTTCCCTGTTTGCTTATATATAAGTTAAAAGAAACCCTAGTACTTCATTTCTTTTTAAGGGCAAGCCTTGTGTTTTAGCTCATTTTATTTATATTGATAATTATTCTCATTCCAACTAGTGAAGGATCAAAAAGAAGTTGATTCACCACTATGAATCAGCAAGAGCAAACTGTAGAATCACCAAAACTATAAATATTAACATAGACAAGATCTATTCCCACGTTATAGCACCTAACCTGTAGAAGTTTTATTTATTATAATATTTAAAAGAAAAAGTGTGATTTGAATTTGACGTGGAGTTTGCCTCTCTTCTGAAAAAAAAAAATTTGACATTTGTTTCCAATAAACAATAATTATGTAGTAAGTAATACTAATGTGAATCTTAAATATTATGCATTTATTGTCTCAGGTAGTTGATAGATTATGATTTTAAATTCCTAACGAAAGGAGGTTCATGGGTTAGACTTTTTAATTGGTCTTCAAGAATTCATCTTTTTTTCATGCTTTTTCATTTCGTCTTTCTATTTAACAATATTTTTCTTTTTATTTTTTAATCTTCTAAATTATTTTCAGTTTTTATATTTATTTTTCTCATAATTTTTATTTTTATTTTTCTTGTGCATTGCACAAGTAATCTTACTAGTTTTTAAAAAAATTTGTTGTGTGACTGATGCACAAAGAAGACATTCAGAAGTAGCTAATAAGATTGAAAATGTTAATCATCTTAAGCCAAAAAACCATAGGAGGGTTAGAAGTCGTAACAGTAATGTATATGTAAGACCATTTTTATCTTCGAAACGTTTAAAGGAACGTGACAACACAAGGGAAAGGATACTTCAAGTAAGCAGATGTTTCACTGAAAACATAGCAACTTAAAGCAAAAGAACATCATGAGTAATAACATCTAGAGTTCAATCACAAGGTTGAGGTAACCCTACAAGAAAACAATTCATGAGAGTCTTAACTATTGACCATTTCATCTCCAAAATTATCTTAATGACATTAACTCCTAATAAAATGTCCTTTGTTAGCTACAACTGAATCTGGTAAAGAATTTTTTTTTTTTGGGGCCTTATGGTAAAGAAATACCATGAAATAGAACAAAAGTTTAGTATACCAGAAAAACATGTCACTAAAGAGTTTATGTTATGCTAATTATATATAAGATGACATCAGAAAATGTGTGATAATTGTAAGTGTAACAAGTTTATGGTTTAGAATATGAAAGAGAACAAAAATTAAAAAAGAACAAAGAACAAATTTGGAACAAAATCCAAGATTCTTTAAAATTGTAGTGATCAAAAAATCATCAAGCTATTATTGTATGATCATGAAATGCACGCTAGCTATAAATGCTTAGCTTTAATTTACATAAGGGCTAAACATGCATCACTTAGTATTAGAAGCTTTTACTTAGAAGAAATAATATGACTGATAATTTAAGAGTTCACGACTTGTAATAACAAGAAAATAATAATGATCCAATAATATCATTAAAGATATATACATGTCTCTATTTTCATGGAGCTGAAAGACGTCTACATTTCTAATGCAAAAGAATTTCGATTTTCTAATCAGTCATTACTTCTTATCTCTGTAAACAGGTGCTGTAGACATTAACAAATGACAAATGCACTTCAATAAATGCTTGTGTCTTCTCCTGTCATCTTGTACTTTCATGTCTTTGTTTCTTTCATCTTTTAATTTTTTAGGGTTTATTGAAGTTCCTTCCCTTGTTAATTTTTTAACTCTTTCTCCATAGTCAGATTTCTGAATAATTTAATTACTCCATGCACATTTTCATTAAGCCTTTTTTAACCATACACACTATCACACTATATTACCTAGCTGTATTAAGAAACTTTGAAGTACACAGTAAACTATATCACTACAAAAATATTATATGCTCAAAAGACTGTCCTTTTCTTTGGTACATTCAAAAGACTGTCCTTTAATCCTACTTTATATGCAACCCTACGAGAAAGAGAGAATGGCAAAGAAAAGGCATCTAGAGATACATATGGTTTTCAAATTAAGTTTCGAAAGTAAAGATAATTAAAAGGCATATCACTCGTAATTAGTTACTATATATTGACTAGAAACTTGATTATTAAATAGTTTAGACCTTAAGTTGGCAAGAAAAGTTTGCAGTTTCGACTATAATGTAGAAGTTTTTATAATAATAATAATAATGATGATGATGATGATGATGATGAAATACAGACAACCTTGAAACGAGGTTAGTTTGTGACCTCTAATTATATTGAAAACTGTGGTGATATCACTGCACACTATTAAATTCATAGACCATCTCGCTGATAGAGTTTAAATTTTTCTTTTCTCTTGGCTCGTTAATTAATCGCTTGTATGAAGTTTACCCACTTTGTTGATTGATAACTGTAAGTCTGAGTCGTGACCCTATTTCTCAAACCAAAAGATAATAATAATTTATTGATTGAAAGATATTACAGGAACATATAATTAATCATAATTATGTGGTGCAAGTATATAAGAATCCTTTCTCTCTTGTCTCTCTCTCATGAGCATTGTATGTCAGTGTAGTACATATGATACAGCACTATAACCTACGTGTGCTAGCTCTTTGCCCGTTATTGAAGGAACCAAGTACAGCTCCTTTCATCATTTTTCTGCTTTTGTAATGAAGGTTGGGGAGTGTGGGGTACTGGTTATTTAGGCTAAAAGTTGCTTAGTTAGATAATTAAGCTCAGCCTTTGATTCAATTCCAACATAGAGAAACAAAGCCTATTATAGAGGAGAGCTTCAAAACTTGGTGAGGAACTCTTTCTGACCATGTAGTTACAGAATAGTCAAGTGTATCAGAATTTAGGTATGATTTTCCCTTTTTTCTGTTTTATTTTGGCTGAGTTATAGGATTAGCTTCGCTGCAGATGTAAAACACAGTCAACTAAAATGTCATGAAATATTAGAAGGTTTCCCTAAATCACCTACACTGACAAAAAAGAATGTAAAGTTAATGTCTTTCCCTTGTAACTGAACTGCTTAGCTCCTCATGGCCCCAAAAAAGGAAAGGAAAAAAACGAGCATAACATCAAATAAAACTCCTTAGCTCCTATCCACCATCGTACTTCTGTGGTTTATGATGAAAATCTGAACTACTTCACACTATATATGGTGTAAAAGCTCTCACATACACACACACACACATAAATACATATATGTCTGCATGAAATTTACTAGCTAACAATTTAAAGTAAATCTTGCATGAAGAGTAATGCTCTTATGAATAGCAGGTGCAGATGCAATCACACAAATTAAACAACTTGTAAATAGAGAGAAAAAGTTGAGGATCCATACCTGGAGCTTGCAAATTCATAAAGCTTCCCTCTGGGAGAGAAGATGATAAGAGCAACCTCAGCATCACAAAGAACTGAGAGCTCAAAGGCCTTCTTCAGCAGCCCATTCCGCCGCTTTGAGAAGGTGACCTGACGGCTTGTGGCGTTCTCTATACGCCTCATCTGAGTCTTTCCTCTCACCATCTCTACCTCCCCGTTGTGAATCAGTACCCAGAAAAGCTATGAAATCAGAAAAATGCTTATTCAAGGAATTGAAACAAGTTCACTGCACGGTCAGAAAGGAGTCCTCACCAAGTAGGATGAACCCAGAAATCAAGCTTTCTGGTCTCTGGTGAAATAGAGAGGAATAAGTGGCCACTATAAGAGATTTCCAGCAAATCAGAGCCTTCCAAAGCAAGACTTGAAAACCCAGGAAGCTATAGCAGATAGAAAATTCCAACAGATTAGAACTACTCATCAAAGGGTAGCCATTAAAACCCAAAAATGTCAAGGGTGTGTGATATGGAGGGTGAAGGTTACAATGAAATGGAAGTCTCTGAAAAAGCAGAAGAAAAAAAAAAATTTTAAAAAGGAAAGAACCCAGAGTTTTCAAAGGAAGGAAACCCAATTGTCAAAGTAAGAATAAATCCAAGGTCCTTCCAAACAAAGGATCTAAACACCCAGAAAGATAGATCCCAGAGATGGGTTTTAATTTAGATTGGATGATTGATGATTGAATCTTACCAGCTAGAAAGCAACTTCAAAGACAAGTAGTTCTCATTTCTCAACAAGTCAAAAAAAGGGTTTGGCAGAAGGAATCGGATTTAAACCAAATTGGCAAAATCCCAGATGTCTTTAAACCAATGAGGAGAGAATAAAAGCCTTATGCACAGAAAAGGAAAAAAAAAAACCAAAGAGAGGGGAAAAATAGAAAAGGAAAGGGAGAAGTCTCAAAAGAAAGCAAGCACCCAAAAGAGCAGAGAGAAACTCAGAAAAAAAAGGAAGTGTTAGATAATGTAGTTAAGTCAAGCAGGAGGAGTTTGGGATTGACATTTCTTTAACACAGAAGGAGGGATTGACACCTTTCCTTATTCATCCACCTGTTCCCCTTTGTTCCCCAAGCCCCACCATATTAAGAAACAAAGGATTTGTAGACTAGAAAAATGAAACCTCATCCTTTGCTTGTTTTGGTAAAAACTGAGTCAGTGTGTGCCCAAAAAAGATATATTTAGTTGAAAGGGGGGAAGGGAAATATAAAAAAAAATGATACAGTGCAAATTTTCTCTGAAAAGACCTGGGGAAAAAATATATATACCGAAGGACAGTGACAAAGGCCCTGTGGAACTTTAATAAAACGGTCAAAATATACATATGCTGCTTATTTTGGCACTGCTTTAGGAATGAAAAATAGAAAAAGAGAGAGAGTTGGGTACAATGCAGGTGCAGCAAGTGTGGAGGGGGCACTGTAGCAAAGTTATAAATAGAGGGAATAGACAATGTTAGTAAACACATCAACATCGTCCGTACAATGACGTACTCGATGCACCAATCAGGAGTCGAAAACGCATCTAATGTTCATCATAGGCTTTCTGTGAGTGACAGATCTGTGTCGTCCTTTTAACTTTTTCATTACAGTATTAATTTGTTATATTCAAAGTGTTCTTGATTATCAGAATATATCTCTCTCTCTCTCTCTATATATATATATATATATAAATAACATATTGAAAATAAAAGAAAAGAAAAGTTGAAAAAAACAAAGGTTGAAAGAAAGAAACGGTTGTTTGATTATGATTGATATATACTTTTTTCATTTTTTTATAAAAATTATTTTTATATTAAAATTCTCTTAATAAATTTTTTTATTATAAATTATTTTAATTATAAAATAAATTAAACACATATTTTAATTTTAAAAATAGAAGTAAGATTCATTTTAGTTGAGTATGAAAGTAATAATAATTTGATAAAATCTATGTGTTAAATTAAATATTTTTTTTATTAATTTCATGTTCTTATTATTTAATATATTATATTTATTTAAATTACGTTTTATTTGAGAAAAAAGACAAAAAGGACACGGTGAAAAAAAAAGGTGAAAGAGTTATCATTCAAATGTAATAAATTTAATTTATGTTTATTTAAAATAAATCCTCTTTTTAATTTAGAAAATTTTATAGCTGATATTTTTAGTAGAATTTTTTTTTATTCAGGTAAAGATATTTTTATTAAAAAAAACTTTTACCTGATAGAAATTGATATGCTTTTTTATTTTTTTATTGTTTGATTTTATAAAAACTCTCTCACTTTTTTTTATTAAAAAAACTATTCCTTCCTTCTTTAATGAGCTAGAATAATTGTTAAAAAAATATTTTAACTATTACCTTATAAGGAAAAAAAGGTTTTCTAAAAATGCTCTTTCACACCAAACAACAAAACATATTTTGTATAAAAAAAATATTTTCTGCATCAAACGCTGAGAAAAGCTTAGTTTATATTCTTTAAATAAACAACTTTAACTAAAAATTAGTACTTCAATAAAAAAATCCAACTATAAATAAAATAAATTTGTTCATTTGATTTCATAAATAGCATATTTGTGACTAATTTAATTAATGCATGTATGTTAGTATACATGTAATATTTAGTGTATGAATTTTAAATAAATATACAAAAATGATATCAATTATAGAAACTAAAAATTAGCATCAAAAGTTGCATGAAGTTAAAATGTCGCGGGGCCTAGACACGCTATTTGAAATCAACAAACAAAATAGTAGCTTTTATAACTTTCTATAAAATATACATAAAATGATAATATTATGTTATTTCTAGGTTTCTATAGGCTAGGGCGTGTTTAGACTTTAGAGTACCAGAGAGAACTTTTGGTTTTTGTTTTCGGTATAAAATAATCAAAACTAAACATGTACACTGATAAATGTAAAAATTATCACTATAACTATATAATACTAGTATCCATTCACATTTATCAATATTTACTAAATATATTAATAATATAATGAATAAATATTAGTTATAATATTGGGTAAATTTTTAGATTTAATTACATTATATATTTATTGATCATGGTTATTATTTATAACTTGTGTTTTAGCTTTTAAATCCTGCTTTTAATTTTTAAAATCTTGAGTTTAGTTGGGTATTATAAAATAAAATTAATTTTAAAAATAATAAATATATTTTTGAATAGTTATTATATATCGTTTTTTAAAATTAATTTTGTAATGTTAATTGTATGAATATTTTTAGAAAAACTGCTGGATTCGCAACCTATAATCAATTCAACTCACTAGAAAGTATTTAATAAAATTATTTTTTCTTCTCCTAGCATCAACTCTACAAGTCTACAACTCATAATAATTTATGAAAACTGATTTTGGATATTTACTATTCAATCTAGGTTTTTTGCCAGGATAATTATCCGAATAGACACGTCATTAGTGGAATCACCATCAGATTGGACTGAAGACTTCGGTTGTAATAGAAATCAATTATCATCATATATATTGAGCCCAGAATTATGTGTTAGAAATCAAATCTCATGTGATTCAAGAGTCTAGACTAAATTAATTATGAGATACTATAGTTTTGCAAAAAATAATTATCATAATCAACAATATAGAATTAGTTTTGATAAAAGACACTTAGTCATTTCTTAGAAATATTCATACGATTGCACATTAAAAGTAATTATTCTTTATTTACGCAAATAAATTCAAAAATTTAAAATCATTTATTTTATCATCAATTTTTGTACAATCTAATTCTTATGGACCCTTAATATTGGAATTAATTCTAGAACGTCAAACAGATTCTCAACCCTCAAGACATGTTAAGAAATCAAAAATAAAAATTATTAAATAAAAAGTATAAATATTTAATATTTAAAAAATTCAAAATACATTTAATATTTTTTTAAAATAATTAGAATTATTTAATATAAAGTAATAAATGTTATTTTTCAATCCTTAACATGTGTCCTAACAAAACCCTTACTAAAAATAATACAAGAGACATGTAAATCCTTATTGTTAAAATCTCCTTTCAAAACTTAAAATTTATGTTTTTAAAACTTAAAAACTTTTTGAATGTTAGGTAAAATTTAAAATTCATAAAATTTTTATAATTTATTTTTTAAAACTTTAAAATCCTTAAAATCTCAATTTTATCTTACGATTATATACTTTTACATTTGTAATATAAATATTTTAATTTTTTTTACTAGTTTTAAATATTTTAACATTTAGTCTTCTTTCATTCTCCTATTATTCTAAATTTTTTAATCAATCAAATTTTAACTCATTTATCTTTTTTTTTAAATTTATATCTCTCGTTCTGAATTTTTTTTATTATTACAAGTTTGAACCCATTTAAGTTCATCTCTTTCACTTTTTCTTAGTTTTAATAATAAATATGATATAAGAAATGAGGATTTAGAAGATAAAAATGCTAACATATTTAAATTTATTAAATTTTCTTTTCGCATAAGTTATGATATATTAATCATTAAGTTAAGAAATTTATTATTTTAATAATTAAATTTAAATTAGAATATTTATATATCATTACTTTTATATATATATATATATATATTATTTTTAGATGATATTTTATATAAAATGTAAAATCTACATTTTACGTTTCATTTTTACACTTTGCTTTTACTAAATCCTCTAACATTTTTTAGTGAAAACTCAATTTTAACAACTTTGATACAAATTTTTAACAAAATAATTCTCTATTCCACTCAATTAATTTTTCACTCTATATTCTTCTAATCTTTGATTTTACCAAAGTGTTAAAGTAAATTCCCTACCAAAAAATAGAAGTGTTGAGTAGTTCAATAATTTCATCGTTGGCGCGTGACGGACACCCCCTCCAATTGTTTTTTTGGTGCGCTGGCTTATTCATTCATTTCTATTTATAGAATCATACAATGAAACTCTTAATTATATGTTAGATATTAACCAATCGTTGTCATCAATGATTAAATTCTCCTTATTATCTATGGTGACGCCCCAGAGTAATTTATTTTTTTCTGAGGATACTAATACTAATATTAGGTATAACCAACATTCATCAATCATTATCATATGCATGTAAAAAAACAAAAGAAATCATTGTCGTTTTTGTGAATACACACACGTATATAAAACTCAAATGGCATCATTTCACAAAAAGAGAAAAAAAACTCAAATGGCATCATATTAGTAAATTATATATAAATTATAAAAAAATCTGTAATATCTCTAATTAGTGATGTTCTCTCTTATTGCAATGACATTAATTTTTGGAATATTACTTAAATTAAAATATATAAGTTAATTAAAAGAAATTGTGTATTAAATTAATAGAAAAAATTTCATGTTGTGAATGAATTTAAAATTAAAATGAAAAATTTAAATGAGACCAATTATACCTTAATACTTAAACATTTTATCTATGCATTCTATATTTGCGTAAAACTAAAATTTTACACTCGCTTATTATTTCTATCAAACTCAAGATAGTAAATTATGTTTCTCTAATCAAATTTTATCATAGAAAAAATTTAATTTTAATTCATTGTGATTATAAAATTTATGTATTTTTATCTAATCACATATTGTCATTTCATTAAAAGTATATTATTTCTTATATAATTATTATTATAGACAAATTTTTTTAATAATCTTACAATAGACAATAAAACAAAAGGAAAGATTAATTGATAAAGGTTAAGTCAAACTCAATTTTATACTATTAAAAAATTATTTATTTGATATTTAAAAAAAATTCATTATTAAATTTAAAATTCATATCATATAAATCCTATTTATAAAATTTTACATTAATTTAAAGTTATTTTATATACCAATAATATATTTAAAAATTAATATAATATATACTTTTTAAATGTATAAAAATATGAATTATATGATTACATTTTTGTTAGTATTTAATTTTTTCTAACATTAACATGAATGATTAACATATTATATAATTATAATTCAACGATTAAAATAAAAAAAAATGATATTTTATAAAATATTATTAAGTGCTGTAATTAGTAGTAATTAATTCCAATAGTATAAAACTTTTTTTATAATAAAAATAAATTTAAAATAAATTCTAAAAAAATGCTACTTGTAATTCTTTTATATTGAGTTTGCAATGAAGATATCATTGGGAAGGTTGTTCAAAATTAAAAGAGGCTCCAATTTATTGCAGGGTTCAGAGACTCAAAGTCATACTACCGATGAAGGAACAGTGACGTAATTGGGTGCGGAGGGGGACCACAAGGCGTGCGATGCTCCCTCGTCTGTATTCGATGCAGAGATTCAGATCCAACGGCCAAAACGCAGCATTGGGAATTGTGAGATAAGATTGGAGGCATCTCTCTGTGGACGTCATTTCCCAGAAACTTGCTAGCGTCAGCTTTTCTGTAATTTCTTTGCCTTTAATTTCGTGCAAACCTTTTCTATTTTTTCTTGTGTGGTGTTTAATTTTTTTATACATATATTTTAAATAATTTATTAATATTTATTAATTTTCTTTTAAAAATATTTAAAAAATAAAAAGTAAAATTAATAATTAATAAATATTTAATAATTAATTAAGTATTTTAAATCCCTAAAAACAATATACATGTCGAAATATTCTCTTTCTCCTTTTGTAGGATGGGGTTAATTTTTTTTTTTTTGAGAGTATTAATATCTCCATAACTAATTAAGATAACAAAGTAATATCTTTTTTTTAGAGTAAGAGGCGTTCTACTATTCAGGGACTTTCTGTGTAAATATTTTTTATTAGTCGTTAAATATTTATTTATTATTAATTATTAATTATAATTATTATTTGGAATTTATTATATTTAAACTAATAAATATTCAAAAATTCGTAAAATTATTGTTGCTAAAAAATGATTGAATTAATAATAATATATAATTGTAGTTCACTTAAATTTTTAAAGCTTAAATATGTTTTTGATTCTTACAAAATTTGACTTTTTTGGTTTTTATTCTCATTTTTTTTTAAATTTGAGAATCAATCCTCTTAAAATATTTTTACTTACACGATAGTCATTTTGTTATATCTCCGTCCACTCTATTAGTTATCTTTTTATGTGGACTATAATTTAAACATATTTTTTAAATCATTAATTATATTTATATTTTAATTTTTGTAGGATCTCATTAATAAACTTTTACTCAAACTTATAGACAATCTAATGGTTGTGCATATATACTAAATTTGGCTTCTTGTGTCTATAATATTTATGAATTTAAAATTTTTATAAAACAAAAACACGTACTCATAAAATCTTTTTGTGTTTTCCCATCACTCAGTTTTGTTTTCTGTTACAAACCTAACATTTTTCTACCCTCTTATGTGCTAAAGATAAGTGATGATTATAGTATATCTATAAGCTAAGGTCATCGTGTGTATGTATATAATGCTAATTTTTTGGTTCCTTTTTATATTCTTGTCATTTCCACTAGAACCTCTATTAAATAAAATATATTTTTAATGAATAATATAAAAATGTCACCATTGTAAAGTTAATGTATACTTGAATTAATTTATGCTAAAAAAATGTGTTATCTAAAAAATTTATTTGAACATTATAAGCATTTTAAAGAATAAATAAAGCTAATTTAAATATACACTAAATTTAAAATTTTTTCATTGGATGTATAAGTAACATGCTATTTCATTGTTTCTGTATAATGCTTTGCAATTAGGGTTTGATCTAAGATGTTGCATACGCGGGAGAATGCATCACTCTTTGATTTCAACTGATTTTGGAAGTGAACAAAAATTTGATAAAGAAAACAGGTCACTTTAAGGGACATTAAAAAAAGAAAAAACAGAAAACAGAAACCGGCCAACTTAGGTCATACAGTTTATTTTTTTATTTTTGTTTACAAAATCCCTGCATTTGATAGATGTGCCATTAACATATGAAAGTGAAACCTTTAACTTGTTTAAATGTCTTTTAAAATAATTTGGAAATTAGTCAATATGGCACAAAAAAAAATAGAGGCAATAAGAAAAAGAAATGATGAGAGAGAGAGAGAGTTGAGAATAAGAGTAATAATATGTTTAGGATAGTTTTTTTTTTAAATATTTTTTAAAAATTTTTCTTAAAAAATTGTAATTATAAATTAATTTAATTATAAAATAAATTAATTTAAATACAAAATTAGAATAAAAGAAAGTGGAGACAAACAATCTGCTTATTCGTACAGAACCATTTCCCAGTACAGTGTTGAGATGGATGTGTCAACTTTCAACCACTACCTTTCACCATCTCTTTCATTGTCTCCTTGGAAAATTAATGTTATCTGTGGTACCCATATTATTTTCCTATTGTGAGGATTAACGTGGTGAGCAAACTCTTTTATAGTTTACTAAATTTTAATTTTTTTTAATGATATTGAACATGTTAAAAGGTACACACAAGTTGTAAAAGTTGCAAGAATCAAGCAATATTGTAACAAAGCAAAAAGCATATATAATAATTAACCACATTCTTTTTGGTGGAGTGTTATGTATGACAACTTGCCACTAATGGAAAGCGCGATCGGATGCCTTTTTCTTTAGTTGGGGAGCAAAACCCTAGTTTGGTTATTTAATAATAATTCATTTTTAATTTAGTTCTCCGCACTTCAAAACTTTTCATTTGGTACATTATAAAAAAAATTAATAATATAATATAATTAATACTATTTATTTTTATATAATATTTAAATAAGATATTAAATAATATAATATTTAATTAAAATAATTTTATTTAATCTTAACAGTATATAGATATGGATTAATTAAAATATTTTCTTTGATATAATTTTATATAATTAAGATTAGATAAAATTATTTTAATTAAATAAATTATTATCTAATATCTTTTTAAATATAAATAATATTAATTATGTTATATCATTTATTCCTTACACTGTATACTAAACAGGTTATTAATCCATCCATCAATATATTGTTTGGCAATTTGACAAATCTGCCCATATTAACCGTTAAATGTGACGGTGCTACAACCTCTTTATAGAAAAACATAAAGGTATAATTTCTTTTTGGACTCAAACAAAACCATTTTAAGTGAAGTAAACAACAAAAAAAATTGTTTAGTTTCTTTCATAAGAAAGTTGTTTTGCACATAATTCACGTATTAATTGATGTTGTCACATCTTATTTAATAGTTCCATGAACAAAAATGTCAAGTTCCTAATCAATGTATTGATGAAGGCCAACATGAAGTGATTTTTTGTCAATGACTAAAATTGAAAAAGTTTGATTGTCAATAATTAAATTGAGAACAGGTTTTGTCAAGCATCAAAATAAAATTTTAGTCTTATTTTGTATTATGTATACAAAGAAGAATATGAAGGTTGAGTGAAGATTTCTAATACAAATATCACTAAAAATATCATTGATGCAAAAAGACAAAGTACGTGAATCAAATCTATAATTGACACAATTATCATAATTCATTTAGGATTAAAACAGACACTAATTCATGAGTTGAGGAAATGAATAATAATAAACTGCCGTAAAGTCTTGTGGAGCCTCCTCATTACATGCTTCGACTTTTATATATTATAATAAAAACTGCAACTTTTGGGTAATCTTCATTTAAACTATTGTTATTTGCAATGCAAATTATGGTGATTTTATTTGGTATATTACGACTTTAATTAATATATAGTGGTGGTTACAACAGCGGCTATAATTCCAAAATTTTTGGAAAAATATTATCAGTTTCATGTTTGGAAACATTGCAACATATCCGCATCAACTTTATCCATCTCAGTCTCCATTGCTTGCATATTACACACAAGATTTGACTACATAAACTTTGAATATGTATGATACTACTGGTGCATTTTCAATCATTAGATTTTGCAATGAAATTGGTGTAATAAATTAATAATATAGGCAAAAATAAAGTGACTAATAATAAGGAATTTGAGTAGTTTATAAAATATTATAAATGCAAACTTCTCTGCCATCATTTGTAAAAAACATCATACAATAGAGGTACCACAGAATAATTCTTTGAATGTAATACATCATATTTAATGTAATTAAGGCATGAAAATGAAAAAAAAATGTATACATAATAAGACACCAAGTGGGTATCTTAAGTGTATGGATTTATATTAACTATATATTGTTGGATGAAATATAGAAACCCACGTGAGAAGGAGTAAGTGGAGTAACTAAAGCTTGGACTTTTATTGAATATTTTTCCTTTCATGCCTATTTATATTTTATAGGCTTTTCACTGCATATCACAATCCACTCGAGTTAATTATCTAGAGATTTCTCATTTTTATGATTTACATGATCTTTCCTTCAATGACTTCCACTTTTTCTTGATATTTTTTCTTCTTTTGTTGCACATAACTTTTCCCACAAATATTTATTGTAGATATTTGTTTGGATTTTTTTAGATTAATTTCTAATAATGCTCCTTAATTTAAAAAAAGTCATTAGCTCTAAGCAAGCTTGATACATGAACAATATCCCAACTGAAATTGGCTTTTGTTGAAATGTTCACAAGTTGGGTCAAAAACAGGGAAATATAATTGAGGCTTCAAAATGAAAAAAAAGAAAAGTATACATAATATACAATACCATATACTAAATACTCAGAAAACCAGGCATAGCAGCATGTAAATATCTTTACAAGAGATATTCTACTAGAATTGGAAATTTATTAATTAATAAGGTATACTAAAAAAATAAAAAAAATAAAAAGAAATTAGCCTGATTCAGTTGTGAATTTATTAGCCTTGAATGTCTCCAATCCTAAAACATAGTAAACAAAAACCCTAACTAGCTAGCCTCTGTATCTATAAAATCATGATGCTCTCCAAACTCTATCAAAGTTGGGTTCATCAATATCTTCCATGGAAGAATTAAAACCCTCATAAACTCCACTGATAAATCAGTGGATGAGATGCAGCTTTGGGAAGGAGAAGATCTGTCTTAGTTTAAACTTCTCTTGTACTTCATTGAATAACAAAGTAGAACTTACTTAACTCTGTTTTTAACAATTTTAATTAATATACATACTAATTCACACTGGTATGCAATAGTTATTTCTCGTTAAAATCTAATTATTAATAACTATTGTGTCTCGCATCATAAGTAATCAAAACGAGTAACTAATTTCTTGTGGTACAATAATAGCATGAATGCTTTAACTATGATTTTTTTCAATCTACCAAAACCTCTTACAACTAATTTTTAATAATTTATTTATTTACTGGTTAGATAAAGAATATGAGGACAATTAGTTCAAATACAATTGGTTGTGAATTAAAGTATTTTATTAATCAGTATTTGATCACAATAAAAACATTAGTAACGAATATTTTAACCTCTAAATTTATAGTGATTGATGACCAATAAAATAATACCATGACTTAGTGAAATTCTTATGTAAGTATGATATATATTTAGTTTAGCACTAAGTAAATAAAAACATACAACTAGTTTAACAATAAAAATTATGCAATAAATAAAATTATAAATCTAATATCAATCTTCTAAGTCCACTGCACAAACGTCAAATTACTACCTTAGAATTTTCTCTGAACTTATTTCTCTTTCTTAATTTTTCTTTCTGAATGTTACTATCATGGCCTCCACAAACATGCCTAAAAGTGGGGAAGAAAAAAGGTTGACGAAGTGAACAAAATGGTGCTATATCTGGCTATATACAGATGGTGGGCACTAGGGGAGCACTAGCAAATAGCCCCAGCATTTCATAAAGAAATGCTTCTGTATGGAAAAACCATATGTTTAGAGTTGAGGCCAGGCTATATTTTATAGATTAATCTTATTTATGCATATAAGTTTTTGTTTTTTTTTATAAATCTCTGAAAAATAGTAGATTCTATTTCAGTTATTTACTGTCCAAAATAATTATTATCTTTTTGTTATATTCAATTTTTTAATGACAGTACAAAAAAAGGTTTTTTATATTTTAATTTTATTAAAATTATTATTTATTTATGTAGTTTTTTTTTGGGTAAGTTTATTTATTTATGTTGTTTTTGAGTGAACGAAAACGATGTTATTATGTGTGTGCAAGCGTTCAGGGGACCACTACCATCATGTGCACTATACTTGGGTCCTACAATTGGCTGGCAGAATCATTTATGTCAAATAGGCAGCCAAGTATATTTTTTAAATCGTGAATCATATTGAGAATTATTTGTTTAATTTTTAAATCATGAATATGAATTATAACGTATTATACGACTCAGAATATATTAATAAAAAAATTTAAATTACATGATTCCACATATAGAACATGAATAAAATACTTAAAAGTCTTAAATAAATACTTAAATGTTACATTATTAAAAAAATAGTAAACTTCGATAATAGTATAATACTATAATACCATCATAAGTCATAAGTTATAAGTAAGCCTATAGATAACATAACATACTATTTCCCTTTCTTCTTATCTTTAGGAACTATAGAAAGTGACTATGTGAACACCCAGAACCATAACAAAAATAATGACTGTGTGAACACTTAAAAAGGCAAAACCAAAAAATAAAATAAAGTGAGTCGAGTGATTGCTTTGCAACATGAATGAAAATTGGTTCTATATTCAGTAACGAAAAAAATAATTGAACCAAGTGCATTCATTAATACTCAAGGTTCTGAAAACCGAACCGGTCATTGAACCGGTCGAGGTACTGATTCAAAGTTCAATGGTTCAACCGTGGTCGAACCGTGGTCGAACGGAATATAATTAAATATATATTTATATTTATATATGAATATAAGTATATTTATATATATATATAATTATTTATATACTAATAAATATATAAAAATTATAAAAATATAATATAAATTAATAATAAAATTATTTGAAATATAAAAAAATAGTGTTATAAAGTAAAAAAATATTACATTCATATAAGCAACACAATATTAATCTACATAGTAATATAACATATAAATTAACTAAAATAAACATAATTCACATAGTTTACAATTTATAATCTTACACTAACATAATATTAATCTACTATTATAGTTAATCATACTAACAATAATAATCTTAAACAAGTCAACAATATAAGTTCAATAATATTCCATCAAAACTTATAAAGTATGCAAATCAACTAAATCTCAATTTGTATATCATCAACAAAGTTTTAAAAATCAAACTGGTCATTGAACCAATGAATAAGCTGATTCATGATTTAATGGTTTTATTGTAGTAGAACTAATAATATAATTAAATACATATTTATATTTATATATATTAAAATTTTAATATATATACTAATTAAAATATATAATATATATATACACACACACACTCTTGCACATTTTATATATTTTATAAATATATTACTCACGAAAGATCATATTAAGAAGTTATGTACCTTCTGCTGATGTTAAGGGTTAAGAAAAATGGAGTTTTGATTGACGAAGGATGTTAAGTATTTCGATTATTTTCTCATAGTATATATAAAAAAAAAGGAACAATATAACTAATAGAGCACGTTGGCCTGGTGGTTAGCGCGTTGGACGCGTAAGCTCACGGCCCGTGTTCGAACCCAGCGGCTCCATTTTTTCCTAACATTTAACTTTCAACCGGAAAACCAGCCAAACCGTGACCGGTTCCCGGTTCAACCGGTCCGACCGGCCGGTTCGGTCCGGTTTTCAGAACATTGTTAATACTCCTTCAGTTCTTTTATTTAATAATTTAAGTCTCTATCTCTTTGAATTCTCTTATGATAATTGGTAATAGAAAAAAGTAAAGAAAAAAACTGAATCGCATTAAATTGTACATGTATCACACGATTCAAAGTCATGTATAATTCACTATATGATACAAATCACTGGCATCGAATCCTACGATTCGAATCGTGAATCGTGTGATTCTAATAACTATGCAGCCAATAATTTAAGATTCAAGATAAAGAGATATCTATTTAATTTTGAGACTTAAAATTTAAAATTGGGTAACTGTTAATTGCAAATTTATTTCGTTTTATATCAATGTATACAATATTTTTTGAAAAATTATAAATATTTAATTTGCCATATACATATTCTATTTTCTTTATGGAAAAGATATGTAACTGTATTTGTATATTCCTATGAGTGGTACTTCAGTTTTTTTTATTTTTTTTTAAAAATCATTATATCCTTGATGAATTATCAAATATTTACTATTATTGGTTCTCATAATAAATGTTTTAGATTTATAAAATATAACCATAAACTAATGATAACTAATCAAAGTATCAATATTTTGAAAAAATCTTTCAGCATAAAAAGTGGCTTGGCAACAGTGGGCCTTGTTTTCTTAAAAGATTGAGAAAAAGACAGAAAACACTTCAAACATTATCCTCCCAACAATTTTCTTTCAGATATTTCTGGAATTTATTTGGTGTGCAATGAATCATAGGGAGAAGAAAGATTGATGCTTGGAACTTATCATTGGAAGTTAGTGGTTATGTTGTAGTCATGCATTATGCTTTGGAAGAAAAAGATGGAATAGACACAAAAGGCCAAAAATGTGATTAAATTCCCCAACACAGTGCCACTCCAGTTTCTTTGTGTTGAACTCATGGCTTTGTTTTTCCATCTTGGCCCAAGCCCCAGTTTACCCTATCTCCTTAAACAATTGCAAGCCTTTAAAGAAAATGTTTTTGAAGGTCTTAAGAACAGGATAAAGCCATTTGGGCTGATTGCGGCCAATGGTATTGTTTTAGTTCACTTCAATGATATATTATTTTATAGATCCTGGAAGGTTTTTATCCAATATATGAAGGCATACTATAGGCTCAGTTGATGAAAACAGAATGGACCAAATTTAAAAAGCATGCATCTTTGAGGACAAAAATGAAAGTTCACTTTTATTAATTGTCATCTCTATGATTCACTAGGTGAGGCATAGCAAAGAAAAAAAGTCTTGTTCCTAAGATGACAAGTTGACAACAAATCATTCCTTCAGTGAGATTCCATAACTTCTAAAAAAAATCTTGGGATTGATTACATTACTTCATCATGTTTACATCTTTGAAAGTACAATCATAATGTTTGATACAAATGAAGGATTCACATGTCAGTTCCAACCTTACATGAACCACATTGATCCTAAATGCCAATATGGCCCATCAACCAAAGACAAATGTTGGATCAGTCTGATCACAACACCCTGTGTAAAACTGACCTGTAAAAAAAATAAAAACAACAGGAAAACACAGATTTTAACCAAATAATTGGGCTTGATGAGCAATTTATCAGGTCAAAGTAGAAAAACAAAATGAGGCCCCTGCACCCTATACTTTTTGTAATCCCCATGAACTCCCTTCCCTTTTTCTTTTCTGTGTACCCTAGTCCCTGAACAGACAACACCTAAAAAGCCAGAGTATATAAGCACATGTAACCTGTAAATCCATGGCAATCCACCCATCACACTATCTCTAGCACCCCACTACCACTTGTGTCCATGTGCTGCAGGTGAGGCGTAAAAAATGCTATGAGAAGAGGATTTCTTCCAAGGCATGAAAGAAAACCATCCTTGCTGATTCTGCCATCATTATCATTATCAAATAATACAAACAGCTCATGGACCTACAAGTAACCAGTTAATGTCAGTCAAACTACAATGAGAGCTAAAAGAATGTTGGTGACAGATAAAAGCTGAGAAGGAGAGAAGAAAAGTGTTTTACTAAATCAATGAGTTACCTCATCCTCGTTCCAGCCAGAGATAGCAGGTAGGATGAAATCTCGAAACTGATTTTAAAAGGAATCCCAAAGAAGCACAAGTTAGTGTTAGTCCAACATATAAGTAAAGGAAAATAGGAGTATGAAAGAGCATAGTACTTCTTGTTCTACAATGTAATCCTTGACTGCACCACCACACTCAGAAAAGGCTAATTCACAGGCTTGATGGAACCCTCGCTGCTTCCTGACATATGCAGATCCATACAAGAACTGGAAGACATATACAAGCATGTGGCTAAGATGTGAGTTTCATAATTGACAAGGACATATCGAACCCAAAGTTGCAAATAGTAGCCTTTTGCCCAAAATCTAGTGCAGATGTCATTCAGTGTAGTAACTCTATATCTAATCTTCAATATAGTACAGAAATAGAGTAGAATGCAAAGAGTCACCTGTTTGAATGTAATTGTGCCACTCATCTCCACATCAATGAAATTAAATATCTGTAATAAATTATAATCAACGTGACAATCAAAAGTCAAAAATCAAAAAGCATTAAAAATTTGAGTACAGAAAATTTTTCAAAATTACAAGCTAATAAATAACAATGCAGCATTTTAATGTTCGTTTTTACCATAAACTGTGTTGTTTACTTGGTAAAAGTGAATTTAACACATAACACAAGGGTCAGAACGAATCTTGCGTTATTTGGTGACTAACCTTTTTGGATAGAGGGCAAGCCTCAAGTTTTAAACCCCTCAAGAAGTCATGATATTGAACACGACCACTGCAAGCAGGATATGGATGTTCATCATTAATTCCCGGAAGATATTATTGAAGTAGTACCACAAATTGTAGTAGTCATCAGTGGAAATAACAAGTCAACTTTCATATTCATGGAAAAGTTCCCCAAATGCCATCATAGTTGGTCACAGATTAGCACATAAATCAACAAACACATCAAAAGGGAGTACTACACAGGGAGGGCATGGTTATTAGTGAAAAAAATACAAAGAAAAGGGTAACTTGCACAAAAGCGTAGGTTCAAAACCCATTATCATACTCCAATGTCTTGGTCTACCAATATGTACGAACACAATGGTATATAAATTTTTCACTTTTTGTGTAATAGAATCACTGGCAACCCTCATGGACAGGGGGTATTAATTGAATTCACTCCAATAGGCTGTTTCTGAAACACTTTGAGGAGGCATTTGGTATACAGGTAATTTAGATTATGGTTATTCAGGATTCCCATGGTTGGTATGACAATTGTTGATCACCATACTTTCCCAGTCATGTTTAATGCCTTTGTTTGGTTGCACTACTTAGCAATCTTAAATATCCAAGTGAGAGGATATTACATGCCCAAGCACCCAAGATTAACATATGTTTGAAAGGGTGTCACATGCTCACACACATTGAGCATCTGAGATGAGGAGAGGAAAGTGAGATGCATGTGCTAATCTCATACCCATGTACCAAACATAGACATCTGACTTATGCATCTTTGATGCTTGAGTGAAGATTTCTACGCACATGAATGCCCAATCAAAGAAATAATTTCATGTCACTTTAAGAACTTCAATACATGGTAGCTTTGAAGCCGATATCCTCATTCACAGTGCCCTTGCCACAGAGAGAAGATAATATCTTCTATAGTAAATAAATAAATGCAAGAAGTAGAGCAGCTGCAAAACTTAATGTCAAGCAGTTGGGCAAACAGTTGTTTCAATCCTCGCACTTCACTTGATGTGAAGAATTATAACTTCTAAGTGAAGTCTTAGGTGGAGTTATATGAAGTTAGCAACCATAAATACTTCAATTGTTTCCCACAAACAAGGTGATTCCATAATGACTAACATAGTCAATGGACATAAAAAGTCAACATTGACTGCCATCAATATACAGCATGCTTCATTCATAATAATAGTAGTAAAAAAAAAAAATCATATTTCTGTAATGAGTTTGATGACTTACCAGTCAATTGCTTACCACCAAAATACATATATCAATTAACTTAACAGTTTTGTTTCCCCTGCAGCTGAGCAAGGAAACTAATTAGCTACAAGAATGTGGTCCAACAGTACCTGGGATCAGGATTCATAGACAGGAATTTATCCAGCAAGTCCATAGCTTCCAAGTTGCTCATATGAAATAACTGAAAGGAAACACAAAATCTCCTTTAACCTTTCTTCCAATATTGATAGTAATATAATTTAATTAAAGGAAAACATACTGCATATAACTGGAATAAGGAAAAGATCAGAATCAGAAACTCGGATTACAAAGATGGAACTTCCCAAGTAAGAATAGTTGAATTCAAATTGGTGCTACCATATAGGCAGACCAATCAAAGAGACAGGATGTGTCATAGAATCACTAATAATTACAGATACCTTTATACAAAATATTTTCTCCCTTTCACTACATATTCCTTGAAGGAAAAGGTTGATAAGCACATGAACTGTTGGCTATATTCCAGGACAATATATTAAAAGAGAAATCATAATTGGAATGTTCCTCTGTTTCTACTATTAAAGGACTAAACAAGTAACAATAACATACTAGAAACAAAAAAGAAATACAAACAGGAAGAAACTCATAGGAAAAACAGTGCTACTTGAAAATTAAATGAGCAACCCTAAAGGCTTGCTTTGGCAAAAAATCAAGGTGAAGGAGCCATCAATTTGTAGGCTCAAACATCATGCAGCCACTCAGCGGGCCATTTGCCTATAGCATCCATTGGCATATAATTCAGAAGCATTTGTTTGTAAGAACTCACTGATTCCACCCTTGCCATTTCAACCATATAACTTGAGGGCTTCTCCTGCAAAAGTCAATAAGCTGAAATGTCAGTGATAACAAAACTAGATTGCTAAGTTGCACAACTATCAGGTGGAGCATTACACTTACAAAATCCATGAAAAAAACATAAACTGTAATGCACTAAGGATGACTTAAATATTTCAGCTGAGGAACACAACCAATTAGGAAATATTTAATACAATACTGATATCTAAGATGACCATATTTCATATTAGTAGTTTACTACTACAACACTTGTTCCTTAATGTTGTTACAAAACCAATATATCTTCTATCAATATAATCCAAACTAGATTCAAAGCAAGCACCCATATATGTGCAAGACTGTCTGAAAAGTGGTTGGATGCATGGAAACTATAAAAGAGTAGTGGTGGGACCAAGCAGTTGAAAGGGAGAGAAGTTGGCCCATGAGAATATTGACAAATTATTATTTAAACCTGGCTTTAATAATTGGATGAAACACAAATGTGAGGAAAACGGAGGACTTTTATGGAAAAATTAGGCCAAAATATGCTGGGGGGAAATCTGTTGGGTGTTTCTTAATTAGTAGTTGTTGAGATAGTACTAGCTGTTTCATTTATTTGTATATATATTATTATTTACTGAACATAGCTGTATTAGTGTACACTTGTACTACAGGCTGCATGCAGAGCACTCTCTTTAGTTATAAATAATTGTCGAGATATTAGTTTATTTGTGGTTAAAATAAATAATTAATCCTTATAGTTTCACCCAATTTGGATTTTGGTCCCTTTAGTTTTTTTCTATGGATATCAGTCCCTATAGTTTCACTTATTTGGATTTTGGTCCTTATTGTTAAGGTGATATTTTCTACTCATTTAGATTTTAGTCCCTATACTTTTTTATTCAATAAGGTATTGGTCCCTATTTTTCTTCAAGGAGTGGTCCCTATATAGTTTTCAATTATTAGGGTATTGGTCCCTCAAGCACCAAAATCTAAATGAGTGAAACTATAGGGATCAATATCCAAAGAAAAAATTATAGGGACCAAAATCCAAATCGGATAAAACTGTAGGGACTAATTGTTTGTTTTAACCTTTATTAATTTTATTATTATTGTATATATCTGTACTACAATACTACACTACTTGTACTACCTTTTATTCTAATATAAATTGGACCTCTCTGTACAGTGCAAGACGCTGAATGATACACAGAAATCAAGAGTTTCTCTTTAATATCCTTTCTTTCTCTCAATGCTATCACTTATCAGAGCCTCTATGAGACTATAATCAAGTGATCAAGAGTTTGATCCTTGCCACTCTCATTCTTCATGTTTAAATTAAATTTTAGCATAATGTAAAATGAGTCTGTGCATTGTTCATGCTTCAAGCCCAAAGGGCTCTTGCATGAGGAGGGCATGCAAGAGATGTAAAACCATTCCTAGACCTCTACCTAATAGTGTAAACTTTCAGGAGAGTTAGCTATTGACAAACATCATGGGTAATGAATAGGAAAATAACTTAAAGCAGAATTAATGTTATTTCTGAGTGAAGATAATATATAGATGCAGACCAACCTGATACTTGATCTGCAAGTCTGAACTTCACCATAAACAATGGAGAGCAAACAAATTTTAAAATCCCAAAAGCAAGTAAGCAACCAGGTTGAAGATATAAGTGTAACCAATAATAAAAAATGCACCTGTTTTGCTTTTTGTGCTTTCATTTGAAGCAGCATGTCTCCATAAGAATGTCCTGTTTGGACAACATTCAGTGCAGTCGCAATAGCATGGCCAGTCTGCATTTATCCACATGTTAATTCTCACAAATTACCAACACAAGGAAGGATGATAGGGGAACACAAATTCAACAAATCATACAGTGTATTCATAATCCAAGACAAATTCATAAGAGACATAAAACGTAGGGTAAAAAGCATACACAGTATATATAATTATGTATCCAAACTTTTCCGCACAATTTGAAACCCTACTATCTAATAGTTAAAGACATTATTTGTCAAAATATACTAAAAATTTAATTTACGTTTCCTCTCTTGACCAATCCAAGTGATCCACTATATTTACAGGGAAAGAAACAAAAACTGAGAAAACAAGGAGGGTAGCAATCAAATTCTTGACAACAGTTTTCTGCATTTAAACAGTTATGAACTTGTGCAATCAAAAGATAAGAGTTTCAAAACAAGGAGAAGGATAAATACAGAAATCTTCTGACAATATATGAAAGCTGCAAAACAAAATTAGAAGGCTCACCCTTTCAGCAAAATGTACAGCAGTTTCCTTTTTATCATCCAGGGGTGAAATGACAGGAAAGATATTCTACCTGTTCAATTCAAGAAGGTTATAAAGTACTTCGAGAACAATAAGTTGCCATAGTGCATTAACCACCCTAAAGAAAAACCTAATCCATAGGAGAGTATACCTCAAAAAAATTGTGGAACTGAGTGAACATCCTGAACAAGAGCTTGACCAAAGAAATATTACCCCTAAGTAAATTTGCATGTCACACAATATAAGAGTGATTAGACAGCCCTCAAAACAACAGAAATTGCTAGGATCTTCATAGAGAAATTGCCTACCAAGATTGATCAAAGTGCACATGAGGATAGCGAATAACTACAGGCTGGACTGGGTACCCAGGGATAAATGCACCAAGTTGGAAGGAAATAAGGTTCTTGCCATTAGTCGTGGTTCCCTCAGGAAATATTAGCACTCGAGGAAATTTATTGCAAGAAGCCCTTCTCTGCTATTCAGATCCTTGAAAGCAGATTTCTGTATCAAATAGCTTATAAATTGATAACATGATAAGTTATATGAATTGAAACCATGCCCAACAGATATCTATTGTTCAGGCCTGTCAGTTCAAAAGATACTTCCCTTGCTAGAGTTCCAAAATCTGAAGCTTATGTAATTTTACAGCATTTTAAAGTATCACTCAAATTCCCTACAGTTTATGGTCAACTATAACTGACTTTTCATAACTTCTTTACAATCTCAAGCATTTATGTTGCACACAGATGCCTAAAACATATTGCTCATATAACTCCTACTTGAGGCCAATTAAAAAAAAAGAAAAAAGAAAAAACAGAGGTATCACTTTCTTGCATATGAACAGGAGAATTCTACTAGTAAGTCTTATCACTACTCTCACTAAACCACACTCTTAACCAAATATTTTTGAAGAAACTTTGCCAGAGTTTGGAGTAAAAATACGGGCATTAGAGGCACATATGACAACAGTTGTTGTGAAACTCCTGAGCACAGATAATGTCCAAAAGATAGTGGTGTAAAATAATAACAGGGAATGGAAAGGAAGGTACACTTAAGCCTCCTTGACAACCATATCAACAATGAAAGAACAAAGAGTTTTTAAGTTACTAAGTAAATAACAATGAGCAAACTAATAGAAACACTTTACCTTTATTTCCTTGATAGTCTGCTTCTTTGATGATGGTGAGAACCTGTTGACATATATGACCTAAAAACACAAGAGAGTAAAAAAACATGGACAATGGAATGTATTCTTGTTTTTGTAACTGAGCATACATAAAATGTAACCATGAAATGAAATTACCTGCATTGCTCTAATAATGGTGCCAACAAAAGGCATGGAGTCATGAGACTCAGATGCCACAATGGTGGGAAATAATTCATAAAAATAGAAGATAGACTCAATATAAGATATATGATTAGAAACAATTATTGGAGCAATTTCCCTTGGTGCAGGTCTTCCCCTCCGTTTGATCCACTGATAACTGCAATGGACAGAAGGGGAGAAAAATACAGAAAAACTCATGGTTCAAGAACCGAATTAAGTTAGGGGCATAAATGTATACATAAAATAAAAATGAAATCAATCTTATGAAGTAAAAATAACCCAACCCTCGTATGCTCCTTTCGACTAACACAGCATAAACAGGATATCTAGCTTAGGTTTTTACTCAAATAACATATACTGCCAAGTTGAAGGAGAGAAAATGCATGTTATGCACCTGAAACTGCAACATAAGAGTTGGGAGTAAAATAGGCGTCTCATAACATGTAGTGAAGAAAAAAGGGGACATTACAGTGACTTTTACTGATCTGGAAAAACATTTTATCATGACACCCAATGCAGGACACTTGTGGGTATAAATAATTCTAGGTATGTACAAAGACTAGAACAGCAGTGGAGAAATAACAAGAAAATTTCTTATTGCCCTGTTTGTGGACGAAATAATCAGAGCCATTCCAGATTTCTCTGGGATATGCTAATTTCTGATGATATTGAATTAGTTGATAGTGCTAACTGCTAAACCAGAAGTTAATTCTATAACTGAAGATAGTGATACATAGTATGATGCTTAGGTCACAGCTTCCCTCTAAGTCAAATGTACACAGCTTTAACCCTTAAGTGGAGAGGTTGTTCAGCAACTTGAACCCGTGACCATCATGTCACGAGGCTGCAACCTTACCATTGTGCCAAGCTCACCCTCCTCCACTCTAAGGTAATCTACTAAAACAAATCAGGTGGCTATAGACATTAGCCTCTAATGACGAGCTATTTAGCTAACCCTAATGTTAAGGGAAATGATACAGTATAAAGCAATTAGGAAACTCTTATGAATTAAGGTGACACTCTTATGTATAGGGTCAGCTTATGCATTGAACCATTATGAGAAATTAGTGAGAGTGTTTTCTCTCTGTCTCACGTCTACTCTGTTTTCCCTTTCTCTGCCCCCTTGAAACTCTTGTTTTTCAAAGTCGTATTAGAGCAGTACCATCCATCTTGAAAAAATTAGGCCCACACTAGCTTCCTTAAAAATAAAAAAAAATCGAAAATTACCCAAAAAAAAAAAAAAAAAACCTTGGTGAACTCAGAGGAGGCAGGCCATCCTTATTCCATCTTCTAGCTCTTTCTGTTTTCAATTCATGTTAGCTGGTTAGATCAAATCCAACAATTGATTATCTTTTCAGATCATGATCCAAGGTGTGTCTGAAACTAGGGAAGTTGCCCAGCAGTGGGTGGTTTTTTGCCTTGAGTATTACTGGCAACTACTACAGAAAATGTCCGAGTGGTGTTGACGAGTGTCTCTCTACCTGGCTGCTATGTTCAAGTCGCACATCGAATATTTTTGCGTGTTGTAGCACAGTTTAGTTGACTTGGGAGGTTCGTAGGCTGGGGTAGATCATATTCTGAAATATTCTGGTATTTTGGTCTAGTTCCAATGTTAAACTCCCTGGAGACAGAAGTGTTTTACAGTTTTTGTTTACTTAGGATATGGATAATTCTGGCTGGAATTGGGAATTTCTGGATTCTGTATATTGATATAATGATGCGACCCAGTGAGTTAAATCATATGGGCTATTTTGAAGATGCTGCATGCAAATTTCTAGGATGATGATCGAGGTCCTTTGAAGTGATGATGAATCGTGGTTGCTTAATGTTGATATTCTCTGATTTGCATATTCTGTAATTATTAGTAATTAGGATTTGTAGGATCTGATTTAATTGCATTCATTGTAGATTATATTTCTGATTTGTTGCCTTTGATTTAGAGATTGTCATTAGTTGACTTATGTATATAAATATACATCTGCTAAGGAATTTTCCTTAAACAATTCACAAATCACTCTCAAGTTGGTATCAGAGCAGGCTTGGTCCTATCTCTGCTTAGTCTCTCTAGGTCTGCGTTTCAAGTCGAAACCGACCCTGTTCAGTCACTGTTCCGCCACTGTCAAGGCAGGAACATTGTCTTCCTCAACTCCGATCAACCAAGTCCGTGTACTGGTCATCTCAGAAATCTCCGACCGGCCAGATCCCTGAGCGCCGTCACCGAATCTTGATTCACGCGCCCCTACGCGCCTTCATAGCTGTCGTCACGCGCCTACTTCCCGACATCTGTTCACGCCGCCGCCGGTCCCGTTCATCTCGTTGGCGCCCCCTGGTTCTGTTCTGGAGGTCAAAAGTCCAGATTGCACCATCTTCTGTCAGAGCGTGTAAGCCACACGCCATCTTTTCGACCTCCGATCGTCTCGCCGCCGGTTTCGTTCAGCTCGTCGGTGCCACCTAGTCCTGTTCTGGGGTCACGGCTTCTGCATCTGATTTGTCCTGTGTCACCTCTGAATCCTCAAAAAAGGGCCTTATTTCTTTTTCCTTCTCTGGCAGCCCCATCATAACGTCCGAAAAACTCAATGGTAAGAACTATTTAGATTGATATGCTGCTGTTAATATTTGGTTTTTAGTTCAGGGACTCTCTGAGCATCTAACCAAGAAGGCGGAGGACATCCCTACTGATGAGAGGGATCAGTGGAATAAGACTGACTATCAGTTGGTATCCTTATTTTGGCAGTCCATTGATCCAAAACTGTTAGTGCATTTTCGTCCCTAAAAACTTGTCATGACATATGGAAGAAGGCTCGAAGCATCTACTCTAATGATATCCAAACATCTGTACGATTCTATTCATAATCTGGCAACGCTCCACATGACAGATCATGACCTGCCTTCATATATAAACAAAGCATATTCCACAATTGAAGAAATCAAGTTGATACTGGACCTAGTGAACAACCTTACTGAAGATGTTAGACAAGTTTAACAACATGTATATGGATTTTTGTTCTTCACGGTCTTCATAAAGATTTTGAATCTGTTCGGAATCAAATCCTGACAAACTCAAATGTTCTTATACCGTGGAGGATCTCATTAATCGATTGTTGTGAGTTCCTTATCCAGATGCCAACATTCTGGAATTGGTTCCCAAACATGTTTAAGAGTCCTTCAGCTTTTGTTCTCTGCTGACCATGAAAGCAGCAGTTGCGGTCATGGTTGTGGTCGTGGTCGTGATAGAGGTGGCCGTAGTTCTGGTGGTCATCCTTCAATGTTCCTACTGTAAATGCTTGGGCCATACTCAAGACCTGTTGCTATTCCCTGCATGGTTTCCCTGAAGAAATCTACTAATATGGCACAATCTCAAGTCACCTGGATATTGAGAAATAAGATCTGAGTCAGGGACTAACAACCAAAACATACTATCAGACAATGAGTATAAGGAGTATCTGCAAGCTTCAAAGCAGCCCAACAAGCTTCATTTTCGGCCACTTATAGCCCATACTGGTAATTCTACAGTTTGCCCTCTCTCATTCTTCGTCTGTTGGATCCTGGATTTTGGATTCTGGTGCTTCCGATCACATAGCTGGTAAAATCCTTCCCTTTTCTCAAAATTATCATCTTCCAAAGACACCACACCACATTACCCTCGCTGATGGTTCTAAAACTATAGCCACTGGCATTAGTCAAGCCACAACCTCTTCCATCTTTATCTTTGAATTCTATTATGTTTATTCCTGGCTGCCCCTTTAATTTAATTTCTATTAGTCAACTAACCCACACTCTTAACTGCTCTATAACCTTCACTGCTGACTCTTTTCTCATCCAGGACCGGAGACGGACAGACGATTGACGCAGGATATGAAATAGCGTGGACTTTATTATCTCCAGCCTCCATCCTCTACGATATGTGCTGCCACCGAGTCTCCTAGTCTCCTTCATCGTCGTCTGGGTCATCGAAAGTCTAAATAAGCTTAAGAAGATGGTTTCCCGTCTCTCTCATTTGCAGTCTTTAGAGTGTGAGTCGTGTCAGCTTGGAAAACATGTCGTGCATCCTTTCCAAGCAAGAACAATAATCGAGCAAAGTCGCCTTTTGATATTGTTCATACTAATGTTTGAGTCCTAGTCGTATCAGTTCTATTTTGGGGTATAGGTACTTTGTCACTTTCATTAATGATTTTTTCTAGATGTACTTGGATATTTTTGATGAAAGATCGTTCAGAGTTATTCATTATTTTTCAAAATTTTTGCAATGAAATTCAAACCCAGTTTGGGCACTCTATCCGCATATTTGCGCAGTGATAATGCAAAAGAATATTTTTTTGCTCCTTTCAAATTCCTTTATGGCATTCTCATGGCATGCTTCATCAGTCAAACTTGTGCACACACTCCACAACAAAATGGCATAGTAAAAAGAAAACATTGTCATATTATTGAGATTGCTCGAACTCTTTTGTTGCATGCTAATGCACCCTTAAAATTTTAGGGTGATTCTGTTATTACCGCTGGTTATTTAATCAATCGCATGCCATCCTCTGTTTTACATAATGAAGTCCCCCACTCTCTTTTGTTTCCTAAGGACCATCTTTATAATGTCTCCCCTCGTGTTTTTGGTTTTACTTGTTTTCTGCATGATCTTACTCCCTTGATAAATTGTTTGCTCGTTCTATTAAGTGCATTTTCCTTGGTTATTCTCGAGTTCAAAAAGGCTATCGATGTTACTCTTCTTCTACAAATCGTTTTTACATATCTGCAGATGTTACCTTCTTTGAGGACATTCCTTACTTCACCTCACCAGTCGAGCCTAACTCTATCTCTCAGCTCTTACCAATTCCCTATCTTAATTTGCCTATTTTTGATCCTCCAGTTTCACAAGTGTCCGCACCTCCTAGTCCGCAGACACATCCTTCACCGCACCTGTTTATCACTTTTCAGCGTCGACCTTGTCCTGTGATTCCAGAGGCTGTTCTCACTCTAGACTCAGGCTATTCATCTCCTGTTCCAGTGCCTCCATCTGCCCCGGGCCTATCTGAAACTTCCGCTGACTTGCTCATTGCTCTTTGTAAAGGTATGCGTTCTACTCGTAATCCTCATCCTATTTATGATTTCCTGAGCTATCATCGTTTATCTTCATCCCATTATGCATTTGTTTCCGCCTTGTCGTCCATTTCTATTCCTAAAACTGTCCAGGAAGCACTTTCCCATCCAGGATGGCGTCAAGCCATGATTGACAAGATGGCAGCTTTGAATTCCAATCATACATGGACTCTTGTTCCTTCCCCTCTCGGGAAATCTATAGTTGGTTGTCGATGGGTCTTTACTGTCAAGGTGGGCCCTGATGGACAGGTGGACCGTTTGAAAGCACGCCTTGTGGCTAAGGGCTATACTCAAATATTTGGCTTTGATTATGGAGATACATTCTCTCCTGTTGCTAAAAATGGCTTCTGTTCATCTATTCTTACCGATGGCTTGCCATGAACCACTGGCCTCTCTATCAATTGGATATCAAGAATGCATTTCTACATGGTAACCTGGAGGAGGAAGTTTATATGGGAGCAATCACCTGGGTTTGTCGCTCAGGGGGAGTCGAGTCTTGTTTGCAGGTTACATAAATCTCTATATGGCCTTAAACAGTCTCCATGGGCATGGTTCGAAAGATTTAGTAAAGTCATACAGGAATTTGGCATGGTCCGTAGTGAAGCAGACCACTCTGTGTTCTATAAACACTCATCTTCTAATCAATGCATCTATCTTGTGGTTTATGTAGATGATATTGTCATCACAGGAGACGATCACGATGGCATCAGGAGACGATCACGATGGCATCAGGAGCCTAAAGCAACACCTGTTTCAACACTTCCAAACTAAGGACCTGGGCCGATTGCGGTACATCCTTGGGATTGAAGTGGCTCAATCAAAAACAGGCATTGCTATCTCTCAGAGGAAGTATGCCCTTGATATTTTGGAAGAAACTGGAATGCTAGATTGTAAGCCAATTGATACTCCTATGGATCCGAATGTTAAACTTCTACCGGATCAGGGGGAGCCTTATTCAGACCCGGGAAGGTATCGAAGACTGGTGGAAAAATTAAACTATCTCACCATGACTAGACCAGATATATCTTTTGCAGTTAGTGTTGTGAGTCAATTTCTTAACTCTTCCTGTGACAATCATTTGGGATGCAGTAGTTCGAATTTTGAGATATATTAAGAGTTCTCCTGGGAAGGGGTTGATCTACGAGAATAAAGGCCATACAGACATTGTTGCATATACAGATGCAGATTGGGCAGGATCTCCTAGTGACAGACGGTTGACTTCTAGGTATTGTGTTCTCATTGGAGGCAACCTCATCTCATGAAAAAGTAAAAAGCAGAATGTAGTTGCTAGATCAAATGCAGAAGCAGAATATCGCGCCATGGCACTCACTACATGTGAACTTATATGGTTGAAACAACTGATTCAAGAATTAAAATTTTGCAAAATAGGGCCCATGAAACTCATTTGTGATAATCAAGCAGCCATGCACATTGCCTCCAACCCAGTCTTTCATGAGCGAACTAAACATATAGAAATTGATTGCCATTTTATTCGTAAAAAGATCCTCTCCGGAGAAATAACTACCTCATTTGTGAACTTGAGTGATCAACTAGCTAACATCTTCACCAAGTCTCTTCGGGGCCCGAGGGTAACATATATATGTAACAAGCTTGATGCATATGACATATATGAACCAGCTTGAGGGGGAGTGTTGATATTCTCTGATTTGCATATTCTGTAATTATTAGTAATTAAGATTTTGTAGGATATGATTTGATTGCATTCATTATAGATTATATTTCTGATTTGTTGCCTTTAATTTAGAGATTGGTAACCTTTGATTTAGAGATTGTAATTAGTTGACTTATGTATATAAATATACATCTGCTCAGGAATTTTCCTTAAGCAATTCACAAATCACTCTCAAGTCTTAATAATTTGAATGTTTTGTTTTGGATGTACAGTAAGGGCTGCGGTCCTTGGAGATTTTTGCTATCATGTATGCGTTTGCTTTCAGTATTTGATTGGAGGTATTTGTGGGAGTTTGTTGATGGTCTCACAAGGAGATAAACCCAAGACTGTTCTGGGTTTTGATTTAGCCATGGTTCATGGTTGAAGTGGCAACCTAGTGAGTCGCAAGGGAGGGAGGTTGTGTGGCTTGAGGAGTCATGACCTGAGCTTATTTCCCAACCGAGTGGTGCTATACAGCAAGAAAATATTAGTCAGAATTCGGCCAGAATTTAGTTAGATTCCCGGGTGATTGTTGAATAAGACAATGTGGTAAGATGACCTCATGCATCCAAGAGTATTAATAAGCATGTCATCTCATCAAGACTCATTCTAGCAAACTAATTCTGGCATTTTCCTTCCCAAACATTATGCGTGTCTCCATCATTATTTCAAACAACTATGGCGTACCCACCAAAAACCACGCACACACAAGCTTGACCAAAATCTTGAATTAGTAAAGAAAAACGAAAACTTTATGCAGAAAGAAAATTCATTTCTGAAAATCCAGCGTACCCAAAAGAAAAGAGAATGAAGCGGGCGCAAATTCTGGTGACCCACATATGCCTGCACCTCCACCTTGGCATGGGGTTTTCCTTATCCTTCCAACCTACAGTAGCCAATTTGGCAGCGACGAACCCAACCAACACGCTGAGGCCAAACAGCACAAGCCGGAGCAACGCAATGGGCAAGCACACAACGGTTTTCAGCCACTCATAGGCCCCGTCCACGCCGGGGGTATTATTGCGGAAGGGGTCGACGGTGGTCGGCGGAGGCACGGCCAACTCATCCCCGCACCCAAGGAACCGGAAGGGGTTGCAGGAACCGAGCCGGGCGTCGTGGTTGGACCGATGATTGTGGCTGAGACGGGGGGGCTGGGGCTGGGAGGCGGAGTGGCAGTCGTCAAGAGTGAGGATCACCTGATCGGAGGACTGGGAAGGGAGGAGGGGGCTGGTGATGCCGTTTTCCGCCATTGATGGAAGGTTTGAGATTTTGATTTGGAGGGAATGAGAAGAAGAAAATAGAATAAAAAGGAGCCATATACAAATACAAGGAAGAGAAAAAAATAAAATAAAAACCAAAAACGGGTAAAAACAAGAGGTGGATAGGTTGTTTTGCAACTAACATTCAACGCATACAATTAACAATTGCCTACTAATACGGGTGTAATTGGATTGAATTGTGCCACGTGTGAAAAATAAGAACCAACCTTGCTGAGTATTGAACCCAAAATAATATCGATTTACAAAATAATATCGATTTACATTAATCATATGTTTAGGATGATAGAATGAAAATTGGGAAGAAATAAAATTTTTAAAATTTAAATTTTTTCTTATTTAGTTAAAGAGAATAATGAAAATTTAGTGATAAAAAATTTAATATTTTATTTATTTTTTGTTTATATTTTTATTAATAAATACAAGAATATTATCTTATTTTCGTGCTGTTTTTAATTTTTAAAATTTTATAAAAAAAAGTAAAAACAAAGACTTTATATTTTTATTATTTCTTTCATAAAATTTTTAATACAGGAATCATAATAAAAATAATATGTCATTCTTATAATTATTAATGAAGACATATCATTAAAAAATAAAAATAAAAAACAAATCAAACATTCTCTTTTTTCTCTTTAAGTTTTTCTTCATTTTAAATTTTAAAATTCTCTCTCCTCTCTCATTTTCTTTTCACTTAGATCAAGTTAATTGAGTTGATGAATCACTTTGACCTAATGAACAATTCTACTTATTAATAAAAGATCACTAATAAATAACCAACAAAAAAAATTTGTTAATTGGGCAAATCTTCTTTTTGGTCATATTTTTTAATTATAATATTTTTATAGTTATTGTAATATAATAAATCTTTTATTTAAATTAATTTTTAATTATTATGTTTTCATTTATTTATTTGTAATCAATTAAAGATAATTTAAAAAATTAAAAGCATTTAATAAAAAACGTAAATAGAAAATTAAGAATTCCATTCGAATAACAACAATGATCAATCCACATGTCTCACGATACTTTCTTACTAATAGCATCTTTTATACCTTTTTTTTTTAAAAAATCAAAATAAAAACTTACATCAAAGCCAAAGAGGCCCTTGTACAATATATTAACATCTATTTTGTTAGTGAAACACCACACTAGCCAACAAAAAAAAAAATAAAACAGAAAAGAAAACCATGATTTACCACCACAAGCATTATCTAATATATATAATCCAAGCAATTTTTACATTATACGAAATTTAACTTCTCATATCCTATCAAACTGCCCATTTGGAGACAAACTTTCGCATTGGACACTGAACTCAGTTTCCACCTGATCTGTGCTACTCTGATCTGCAAACAACTCAAATCAAACTCTGATACGCATTCCCAGTTGGCTATAGCGACAAGAGAATGGACAATGACTCTTGGCAAACAATTTCAAATCTGATTCAAAATAGAACAGCTGTCTACGACCTAGAGAATGCATGTTAAGTATATAAAATACTTATTTCTACATCTTTCAGATTGCTTCTCACCACTTTTCAGGCCAAAGAGAATCACGGGCAAAGGGCAGTTTGGAGACAGTTCGAATCCATATAGAAGCATCAACTCTGGCCGTTCATTATCTTAAATGTTCCTCTCTCTTGGACTACATTTTCACAGAACACAACAATCCAAGCTTAATTGAACTTTCTGATTCATGGCTGCGATTTGCAGCAAGCAGGATAACACTTCATTATCAAAACTGATATGCAGTATAGTCTCATAAGCTGCTGTCATCAAGCTCAGCAAGCTCCTCTTCACCAGTAGACAAGTCACCATCAAAATCATCAAATGATTCTCGAACTTTAAGTAAGTATCCATCCTTCGAGGGCTTATAATCCTTCCCCCTCCAAACTACAATCTGTTCTTTATCAAATGTCACCAGAATACAAGGCAACATATCCTGCATCAACATGTGAGATAGTTGAAAAGGAGCAACTTAAAGCACCAAGCTTGGGAACAAAACTTGAAAACCAGGCATCATGTCTTCTCTGCAAAAAGTTTGAAAGATAGAACAAAGTGCCAGTGTTACCGTATTACTATTACTATGATTATTTCCTTTCTAATTACTTTGTTATAAATTATAGTAACCAGATGATTCAGTACTCTGTAAATTGTAAAATATAATAAAACTGAAAAAATATAATTCACAACCAAAAGGAATAAAATTTACTGAAACGTTCCTCTCCCGCATTTATCTATCTCTCTTCTTTTCTTCTTTTGTTTTCCTCTTCTGCTTGGAGAGCAAGAGGAACAAGATTTTATTTTTATTTTTTCAACATATGGGCATTAATCCTTTTCCCAAGAGCAATCTTTCAGGTGGATCTGGAATCTAGTCAACAAATCCCATATCTTCTGGAATGTTTCTTCACGCTGGCTGATGAGCCAGCCACAAAAGCTTATGCAATCAGATAGCACCAGTAAAAGGTCCTATACAGCTCATTTCACACTTTCAGTAGCAATGAACTACATGAGTCTCCCATGGTGTCCATAATCATCAGATTCAAGCAAGTAGCTTGCATTTATGATATACAAAAGGTTTCATAGCATGTTGTTCTCTTGCATAATACAGTAAAAAACATTACATAATTTTGCTTCCCTACATTTAGTGTTTTAATATTCAAATAAACATTAAATAATCTGAACATAAAAGATGATGGTTATGATGATAGTGGTCAGGCTACCTCTAACTATCCACACAAAGAAAGATGATAATTATATTATGCAGAATAGTATGATATAATGATATGTTGAGGGCCATGAAAAAAAAATTAGAGAACAAGTGTAAGTGGAGTAAAGCACCATGTTGGCTACATCAAATGAAAAATATTCCAGCCAAACCTCCTGGAGATTTATCAACTCATCTTACAAAAATCTAGGTTGTAGAATTGATTAAGAGAAGTAGAATTTCCAAATCAGTTGCTAAAAATTATCTGGTCTGGTAAAGCACCAAGTTGGCTACATCAAATGAAAAATATTCCAGCCAAACCTCCTAGAGATTTATAAACTCATCTTACAAAAGTCTAGGTTGTAGAATTGATTAAGAGAAGCAGAATTTCCAGACCAATTGTTAAAATGACAATACTATTACAGTAATTATTGATACGAATAGTATAGTGAAGAGGATAAGAAGTGCACCAGCTTGGGCACGTGATTACTTTGGCTAGTCGGTTGTAACTATTCTAACATCCACAGTTAGGTGGTTAAGGAAAGCTGTGTAAGGGATATAAGGGGGCAAAATGGAATGTAGAAGATAAGAAAAAGGTGATTCTGAGTAGGAGTCCCATCCCTGGACTCGAAGGAAGGGAGAATGCTTAGTTGATTCACTGTCGTTTACATTTTCATGGTGTACTGTTCCCAGACATTGTTGTATCCTTGTGTTACTCCAATAAAATCATTTGTTCATTCTGGTCTGGTCTGGTGGTTGTAGAATTGATTAAAAGAGTAGAATTTTCTTGCAGACCAGACCAGAGAATTTTAACATATGGGGCCCAGTTATTTTCCAAAAATATCTCTATAATAACATTTCATAAGTGATTTTACTTTATGATACCTAGACAAACTCAAAATTTTAAAATCAATTCTTTCAGACAGGTACTTAATCACCCAAGCTGAAAAGGCAATCTGCATTCTAGTTATGCAACACAAGATAAAAATTACATAACATAGATAGCTTTATAAAGCTAGTTAGTACAATAACCTGATAAGAAAGGCAAAAGAGATTTGTTTTTACCCGAAGTTTGCAGCCTATTTTCTTGTAATCGCTCTTCTCAAGACCCTGGCAGTCTATCCGAACCAATTCACAGGAAAGAAAAGCATCTCTGACCATCGGTACCAAATTAGCATAGTAACCATTTTTTGCTGCAATTCATTTCAGAGTCGATAACCTTTGCCAACACATATTGCCAACTGAAATTAGAAAATACATCAAGAACATACCAAGTTTTGTTAAAGCAGGAACAGCTAATCCTCTCTTCCTCATTTCTTTTGTTTCCTCAACACTTAGGCCATCAATTGTTGTCCTAATCAGTCTGGGATATACAGGTTCATGGGGTCTCCACAACATGAGAGGAATTACGGGCCTCTTCTTTGGATTATAATTCCGGCCTCTGTATAATACAAGTGTACCCCCATGTCTATGAATGACCTTTCCAAATGTTTTGTCCTGCAACAAGCATTTGAAAATTGCTTAATTGCTTGTGTTATCAGATAAGTTTAAACATAAGAATGACACATAATCCAATCTACAGTTCCACCAACATAGGATTCATATGTTTCAAACGGACCATTATGGAATATTTCACTTCAGAAGGCAGGGTAAATAGAAGAAAATAAGTGGAAGGATATAGAAAGACATAAACCTCAAGCTGGGTGCAAACATTTTTCATGTCAACAGTTGGAACACCCATGCATTTGATCCTAACCGCTTCATCCTGATTCCAATGATTATGAATAACATTCAGCATGTTGTGAGTTAAACCATCCCTCCCTGCAACCAAAACAAACAGAGCCTCTCATTGAAAGAGAAGATTATAAAGCAAGTAAAATAGAGTTGAAAGGAAAACTGTTGCTGGTTTTATTAAGCATTTTTCTAAGGTTAAAGTATTATAATAACTCGAGAAAGGTGAAATTTAACTGCAAGGGGAAGGGAAATAGGGCACAAATTCACAAAAAGCAGGAACCAGAATTTTTATTCAATTATCTGTCTGCCAGGCAATTCCTGGAAAGAAGTATATAGGTTAGGAGATGGACTAATTGGCCTACTCATAGTACTTCTTTAATACATTTCCAAAATAAAAGCATAAGCAAATTGCTCTTTGCACCCACAGGCTTATTCATTTCTCATTAGAACCAAAACCAAATAGAAAATCTAGTTATTTTACTTTATCAAAAAGCTTATAATCAAAATGTTCAGCTTTTGGCTAAAAAACATTTTGAGTGTAAAATAAACTAATCCAAACATGCAATTAATCTCAAAAAGTACATAAACTAAGAACCCCTTTGGGAAAAGGAACCAGCTTTCATACCCAGATTGATTTGCCTATTAGTTTTTTGCCTTTCACACATCAAAACCAGAGCCTTCCTCTCCGCAGATGTAAGCGGTTTTCCTTGAATCCACGCCCTCTTCTTCCTCCTCTCCTCCTCCAAGTTTGGGTCCTCCTCTCCCTCCAAAGACTCCACCTTGGGGTCCACGGCGGGAGCACAAACCCCGGTCCATGGCCGGTTGAGCCGGTCCGGTCCAAAGGGCGAGTACTTGGGTTCTCTGAGACCAATTGGCCTTACCTTGGGGCTGCTCTCGGTGTAACTGTATCGAAAATCAAAGGGCAAATCGGAATGTGCCGGCTTGCGCCCGGTTCGATCGAGCGAGGAACGAGGGCGGTATTTGGGTTTCTGCTTTTTCTTGGGTTTCGTGGGAGTATCATTGGGGTTCTGTGGTTCAGGGGAAAGAGAAGCCGGAGGTTTGAAAGAGTAGCGATCGTGGAGTTTGGAGGCGGCAGAGGTGGCGGTGGCGGTGGCGGAGGAGAAGCGGCGCGTGAGCAGCGTGGCGGAAAATGAGACGGTGGGCGAATTTTGGCGGGCGACGCGAGTAAGGAGGGACATTAGGGTTTAAGGCTGCGTGATGCATGGCCCGTTCGAATCGAGGTTTAAGACTCCATAAATCATAGTGCATGGTAACAAGTGAAACGCATGAATAACATTTATGGATTCTAAAGATAAAGTGCATATATTTAAATATTATTTAACCATATATCGAAAACAAAAAAGTTAAATTTTTTAATAATTCATTAATATATAATTAAATAAAAATAAAAATTTTACATTAATAAGGAATTACAATTAAATTTAAAAATAAATAATTAAAATTTTGATATATTTATGAGTTTATGCAATTCTCACAGAATTTAAGTACAGCAACCCCCCCCCCCCCCCTTTTTTTTAAATTCACAGGAATAATAAGAAAGAGGACTACAGGGCAGGGATTCAGGGAATGGAACATGGGTAGCATCTCCTAGGATGAACATACGGAGAGCAGGAGGACACTCCTCAATGATGCAAAAATGAGAAGTAGATTCTGATCCCATTTTTGCCAAATAATCAGCACACATGTTTCCCTGCTCTATTAATTAATAGGGATAAGTTCCCGTTGATTTATCAAAACAAATATTGTACATTAACATATTACAATTGAAATGATAAGTAAATTTGAATAAAAACATACTATTGAGATAGACAATTTTGATATCTTAAATAGATTAGTCTCACGTTAAAAAAAAGTATAAAAATACCTAAAAAAATTAACTTTTTTTAAAAAACACAAATATTGCGTAGAGTATTTAGAGCAAAATTTTATATCATTGTCCCAAAGCCACAAAATGTGTTGGGTTGGGCTCTCTAGGAAAGGCCCGAATTTAGTTAGATTTTGTGGCATATTAAAAGTCAAGAGAAGTAGATTCAACTTAGTTTACCTTAAAATATTCATACCTGGAAGTGTTACTGAAAATATTTCCTCCTCCTCCTCCCCTGACAAAAGAGTCAACAAAGGCAGAATAAAAAAAAGAATCAAGAGAGGCAGAAAATTTGAGAAAAAAAAGAGAAAGGTAATTAAAAACAAAATAATTTATATAGACAAACTAATTTGAGTTATGAATATCTCAGGAAAAATTTTGGGGTTCATTTTAGAAGTTGAATGTTATTTTGGTTTGAGGCAAGATTTCAAAAAAGAAATTTTATATATATATATATATATATATATATATATATATATATATATTTCAAATAACAAACAAAGATATTTGTTTATACGGAGATATAAAGACATGTAGGTTGGTAGTAAGTACCAGAGTACCCATCTTTTTTTGTTTCCCCTTATATCTTCTCCTTCTTCCCTCGTTTTACTAATCAATCACAGCTTCTTAACCATATTTCATTTATAGGGATAAAAAGAAAATGTGAAAGGACAATGTCACAATGATTTTAATCTCAACTTGAGTCTAATTTGGGTAAAACTTGAAGCCAAGCCCGGATTAAAGATGAGTAATGACTGGTGTATGGCTAAAACGCTTGCATTGGAATTCAAGGAATAGGAGTTATTGATGTCAAGGGCTCTTGGTTTTTAAGCAATATCTGTAGCAACTGCACTTGACAGTGATATCTGTCTTGGAGCTTGCAACATTAAACTTCCCACACTCTTCTGCTTCTCTTTATTTCTTGCTGAGAAACTGTACAGAAGACCACCAGCTGGTGAAGCACAATTCTGGTCTAGAAGTCACCATCCAAATGAGAGAATCTTGCCTAGGCACACATGTTAGCATGTTTCTTGGCCAAAAAAACCTTTCCCAATCTTGAACCCCCAAGACCTGAACTAGGAGATTTCTGTAAGAATTTCTTGCTGATAAAATTTAACAGCGAATAAAATTTACCCAAGTTAAAGAAAAATAGCAGAAATCATAATTAACATGATGAACCTTCTGTTGATATCATGACATTGACTTGAGTTTAGTGAGAAAGGCTAACAACAACAAACATAAAGAAAATGAGAATGTCAATAGAAGTTTCTCCCGAAGAAGCAATCCTTGGCTCTCTATATACATGTGACATTGACTCTAGCCAAAGATGGAACCAGAAAATCTATAATCTTTCTTACAAGCTTCCCCTACCAAAACCTTAATTAATTATTTGTATGGAAGAAGTAAACTAGTTGAAGCATCAAGCATGCTTCTTTATCCTTTCATTTGCTAACTTTCTAATCATATATAAGCTTCTTCTTAGAGACCTTCTACAGGCTGTTTTGCCATGTTAGTGTCTCATAAGCCCAGCATGTCACTACTAAATATGTCTTTACAGAAACTTGCCAACTCCTTTTCTCTTCTTTGGCTTCAATTGCTGCTGATCCTGCTGAGCAGTGCTTCAGTTAATGGAGTCGAGCAAAAGGCATTCGATTTCTTTTCCCTTTTTCATTCCTTATTACCTAGATCTATCTGATTTCTTTCCTATTTGTGCTAGCTTCTAACATGTCATTTTTTGTTTTCTATGTGAGCTTGACCACCATTTTGACTTGTCTGCAGAACTTTTACATTGTTTTCTTGGGATATCATCCTGTGAGCAGAGACAATGCAGTTGAGACCCATTTAAGTGTTCTATCTGCTGTGAAGGGAAGGTAGCCTGACCAACTAACAAACACTTCCTTATCCTTCTCTCTTCAAGCACAAAAGCACACAAAAATGCCATCCTTTCAAGCCACAATGTGAAAGAGCTTATCTTTCTTATCTTCCTTTATGTTTTTTATTTTTTGGTTTTAGTAAGTTTTGCGTTTTGATTTGTTTTCACTTGGCAGCCACCTTGAAGCCGAAGAATCCATAGTATACAGCTACACAGAGAGCTTCAATGCATTTGCTGCAAAACTGTCAGAGGATGAAGCCAAGAAGTTATCTGGCATGAGATCATTTTTCTCTAGCTCCTCCATATTTGTTTAAAGTAGAATATATATATATATATATATATTTACCTTTTTTTCTTTTGGTATGTGAAGCCATGGATGAAGTGCTTTCGGTATTTCCAAATCAGTACCGCAAGCTGCACACAACAAGGTCATGGGACTTCATTGGGTTACCTCTGACTGCTAAGAGAAGATTGAAATTAGAGAGTGACATTGTTGTTGCTCTTCTGGATACAGGTTCATCTTAAAGCTTTCTTCCCAATTTTCATTTTCCTGTTCTTGATGCGATATATTATATTACTTCGTAATTTGATTGCAAAACACTGTGTCTCCATGTTGGTGCGGTAGGGATCACTCCTGACTCTAAAAGCTTCAAGGACAATGGGTTTAGTCCTCCACCAAAAAGATGGAAAGGAACTTGTGGCCACTATGCTAATTTCTCAGGCTGCAATAAGTATATTCTCTTTCTCTGCAGAAATTCTTAAGTAATCTAAAACTATTACACCAATGTAATCAAAACATACCATTTTATAACATGGAAATTGTTCTTTATGTTGTTAGACTAACTTTATAATACTTTACAATAAAATCTAGGCCATTGCATTTCTTTATGAGCATTGTGTCACTATATTCTCAATGAATTATTTTACAATTAGTTTTATAAATACTTTTACAATAAAATAAAGAATGATATGAATGCCATTCATTAAAGTTTATTTTTTAGTGACGAATTTTTTTTTTTTCTGAAAATGGTTTCTTTTACTTTTCAATTCAATGTATTTGTCATTCTACATTAATACAAAATGGATGTCATGCATCAAACATTTTTCATATTTTGAGGGGTTTGTATTCAAAGAACAAAATTTAACACCTGGGCGAGGAACGAAGTGATAAAAAAAATAAAATAAAAATAAAATAATATATAATAAGATTTTATTATCATAAGAAATCTTAATTATAAGAATTTTTTTTAATCTGTCGGTGATTGTATTTTTTGACATCCTGTTGTACTTGTAAATAAGTTTACTTGTAAAGAAAACGTAAATGTTCACACAGATAAGGAGGAGAGTAAGAGAATTAACCAAATCATTATTGTATTTATTTTTTTTCATCTTAAGAGCAAACTTAATTACATCAAATACAGTATGGGACATATGCTAGTACCTAAAGTGTTAGATGATAGAATCTCCTTTTAGTTTTTCTTTTAATGGAGTCTCTTTATATATTAAATATTATTATAATTATTTCATAAATGAGTTAATTACACTTAATTTTTCTATATTAAAAGAAATCTTATTATATTAATTACATTTAGTACAGATTTATTTATTTCATATATTACTATATATAAGTGAGTTGATTGAATTTTACTTTTTTTTTCCATATTAAGAATAATCTCATCACATCAATTACATTTAGTACAAATAGAGTAATCTCATTACATAATAATTACATTTAGTACAAATTGATTCATTTATTATTTTTTCCATATTAAGAGTAATATCATTATATTAATTACATTTAGTACATATTGATTGCATTTACATTGTTTCAATATTAGGAGCATATATTCTCAATATATTACAGCAAAAGACATCTATATGTTGGCTTCTTAAAGTGTTATATGACATCCTCTCCTTTAAGCATTTCTTTAATAGAGTCTCCCTATATAATATTATTATTATATGTAGAATAGAGATTATTGTTATATTAATGCATTGATTCATTTATTTTTTTTCATGTATATTATTATTATTATTATTATTTATTATTATTATTATTATTATTATTATTATTATTTAAAATAAGGAATAATACAAATTTCTTAAAACATACTATTATTCATTAAAGTTTGCTTTCAGTTATTAATATTTTTTTTCAAAAGAGTCTTTCTTTCAGTTTTCAATTCGATGTGTTTGTCGTTGTCCATTAATAGAAAACATTTTTCATTGTCCAAGGGCCTTGTTTTCAAATAATAACTACAAATTTTACTATCAACTATTACAAATGTGTTGCCTAGCTTTCCACATTTAGAAGAAGGCACTATTACTTAATTATGTTTGATAATTGATATAAAACATAAGGTTTTCCAAAAACTGAAATGAACACTGGATCGTACTCCAACATTTTTTTTTTGTGAGTGTAATTTATGTGCGTCTCGTTCACTTTCACTCTAGGTATACATGTTATTTGCACACTTACTTTCATACATTAATGTGCACTTGCATACATAGCAAAATCTAAGTTAAACTAAACCTGCCTAAAGTCTAACTAAACCAACTTAACTTTTTCTGTACACACTAATTTTGACACATCACTTAATGTGTACCTAGTAGTGTGTAAAAAACATTCTCTTTTCATTAAACCACTTTTGCCTCTTATTAGAAATAAAGTGGTTGTTTAATATTGTAATTTATTTTAAATTTTAGATATATAGCATATTATGTATTCTCTTTAGATGTTTCAAAAGGAAAACACTTCTAAATCCTCATCTGTGTTACTTCTTATGTACAATTTACATATAAATTTGTAATTTTTACGGTTCCATTTTCTTGTCTCTCTTTTACATATAAATGTGAATTCGTAATTAAGTACATGTTTAAAAATTAATTATTTTTAGGAAAAAAAAATTTTTTTTAAAAAACTTTTTCAATAAAATTTTGTTGATAAGTTATTTTGAATACAAAATAAACTAATTCAAATACATACTAAGTACTTGAAAATTAAAAAAATGAGATATTATTTGTATTTTAAGTAGGAGTTTCCAATCAGATCCTATTGATTTGCATGTTTTTTAACATAAACTTCACAAATATTTTTATGCCCTATGGTAACTCATGCCTTCATTCTGCTTGGCAACTCTCTATGGCAAACTTGAAGCAAGATCATAGGAGCCAAGTACTTCAAGCTTGATGGAAAACCTGATCCATCTGACATATCGTCTCCCATAGATGTTGATGGCCATGGCACTCATACTGCATCAACAGCAGCAGGCAATCTGGTCCCAAATGCAAGCCTCTTTGGGCTGGCCAAAGGGACTGCTCGTGGTGCAGTGCCATCAGCTAGGTTGGCGATTTACAAGGTCTGCTGGTCAAGCAGTGGATGCGCAGACATGGACATACTTGCTGCATTTGAAGCTGCCATACACGATGGTGTGGATGTCATCTCCATTTCCATAGGTGGAGGGGTTCCTGACTATGCCCACGACTCTATCTCGATTGGTGCATTTCTTGCCATGAGGAAAGGTATAATCACAGTGGCCTCAGCCGGAAATGAAGGTCCTGCTATGGCAACTGTTACAAACACTGCACCATGGATTGTAACAGTAGCAGCCAGTGGCATTGATAGGTTTTTCAAGAGCACTATAGGGTTGGGGAGTGGAAAGAATGTCTCTGTAAGTGTCGTTCTTTTGGCATTCACATATTCTGCAAAACTGCAAGTGATTTTGTCATAACTCACAAAAAAGTATAGTTTTCACCATTAATCAATTTTTGATTTCCAAGGTTTCCATTTACAACGATAGTTAATTTAATGGAACAGAGTCTAAATATTGTTATTGGGGGTGAGATTACAATGCCACAAGTTGCATGCATACATGTCACAAGTTGTTTGCGCTATCTGCACTGTTGAAATGATAATTATTTATTCAGTAAGTTATCCAGAATTGTTATTTCAATGGTGCAGATTATGTCAATAACTTGTGGTATGCATAAAATTTGTGGATTATAGAATGATTCATATAAGTATACCTTGAGATTGATTAGGATTTTACGAAATACAAGACCAAATAATGCAGTTAAAGGAACATGAAAGTGAATTTCACAACTAATTCTATTAATAGCCAATGTGACATTCTGTGGCTTGTTAAGATAATTTTTGTGATGAATTTATCATGTGTGTACATCCAACTATGGATGTTATGCAGGGAGTAGGAGTGAGCAGTTTCAATCCAAAACAAAAACAGTACCCTCTTGTTAATGGGATTGATGCAGCCCGGAACTCTGAAAGCAAGGAAAATGCTAGGTAATTCTCCTTTTGTTTGTCAATAACAACTGGTAAATTGTTCCACAATAACAAAGAACATTTTAATGCATTAACAGATTCTGCCTTGAAGACTCCCTAGAGCCAAAGAAGGTGAAGGGAAAGCTGGTTTACTGCAAATTAGGAATATGGGGCCCGGAGTCTGTTGTGAAAGGAATTGGAGGCATTGGTGCTATAATTGAAAGTGATCAATATCTCGATGTTGCTCAAATTTTCATGGCTCCTGCTACCATTGTGAATAATAGCTTAGGTGAAATTATTATCCATTATATAAAATCCACAAGGTAAAAGATCCTCTTGTTTGTTCTTTGAATGGCCTCTGAAGTCGATAATTAGCTACTTACTGATTTTCCTATAACCAGCTCATAATCAAAAATTTTGTTACAAAAAAGAACTTTTCTACTGGATTATCTCATACAATCAATTTTACATGAATTTCTTGTTCAACTTAGGTCACCGTCGGCAGTGATACATAAGAGCCAAGAAGTAAAAAGGCTAGCTCCATTTGCTGCTTCGTTCACATCTAGGGGTCCAAATCCAGGATCCCAACATGTTCTCAAGGTACCGAAGTTGCAAGTTTTCATCCTTTATTAGTTGTGGCCTTTTTATGTTGTGCTGGTATTTAACCATGAAGCTGAATTTTAATGAACTGAGAGTGTTTTATAATCCATTTGATGCAGCCTGATATTGCAGCTCCTGGCATTGACATCTTGGCATCTTATACACTGAGGAAGTCACTCACTGGTTTGAAAGGGGATACCCAATTTTCAGAATTTACCCTAATGTCAGGGACTTCCATGGCATGTCCTCATGTCGCTGGAGTGGCAACATATGTGAAGTCATTTCACCCAGATTGGACTCCTGCAGCAATCAGATCTTCCATTATTACCACAGGTGAGATTAAAAGCTTATTTCCACTTTTGTTGATTGATTTGTTTCATCATATGCTCAATCTGAAGGCTTTGCACCTCAAGTCATAACTTTAGATCTTCTGAGATGGCTGACTTGTTTATAACCTTTGTCAAGCTAAACCTATGAGCCAGAGACTTAACCATGACGCAGAATTTGCCTATGGTGCTGGTCAAGTGAACCCAACAAGAGCAGTGAGCCCTGGTTTAGTCTATGACATGGATGACTTTGCTTATATCCAGTTCCTGTGCCATGAGGGCTATAATGGTTCCAGTTTATCAGTATTCGTTGGTTCTCCCGTAAATTGCTCCTCTTTGATTCCTGGGATTGGCTATGATGCTATCAACTATCCCAGCATGCAACTTAGCTTGAAAAGCAGCAAAACAACAACAGTAGGAGTTTTTCGTAGGAGAGTGACCAATGTAGGTCCTGCTCCAACCATCTACAATGCCACCATTAGATCGCCCAGAGGAGTGGAAATCACAGTGAAGCCTACTTGCCTCATTTTTTCTCGCACCCTGCAGAAGAGGAGCTTCAAAGTAGTGGTGAAAGCAAAATCTATGGCAAGTATGCAAGTTGTATCAGGTTCCCTTATATGGAGAAGCCCCCGTTATATTGTCAGGAGCCCTATTGTTATCTACAATCCATAAGGTTGCAGTTTGCAGTGGCCAAAATCATGGTTGTAGAATTGCCTTTATGTTAACACATATAAAAATTGTTCTGCATAATGCATGTGACATTTTCTTCATCATAATGCAAGTATCAAATGGAGGGCATGGTAGAACAGAATTGAGAGTATCACAATCTTGTTGAAACTTCAATACCTTAAACCTCTTCGATTACTGATTCAAGGATTGGTCTACTTTTAATTCCCTCACATGTAACATAAACGTTTATTTCGTGTCTAAGATGCTATAACTTAAGTAACATCTTGACATTTAATACACTTGTGTTGACTGATTTCTCTTTTTTGAAAATATAAAATAATGGGGTGTAAAGTTTTAAATTATGGTAATTATGTAATTAATTATACTAAATTTTATTTTTAAAAAAATTATATATATAGTAAAATTAACTTGAGCCTAATATATGCTATTAGATAAGTTATATTAAATCTCATAAAAAAAGATAAGGTATATTAAATGCTAACTCAATCTATATAAAATTACTATTATTAGATTTCACTTTCCTTAACTTTTTTAGTGTAATAAATACTTATAACACGATTCAAATGAAACTAATATTTTTAGGTTCAACTCTTTTAAATTCCTTTTTAAGATAGGTACACCGAACTTTAACCCAATTCAAATGAAATTGTTTTTAGTGAGAAAATATTACAATTACTTTAAATGATCTTATAAACAATTTAAAATGCGTATAAGCTAGTATATCACACTGAAATAATAATTAGTAAAGTATTAAAGTTAAAGTTCCTGCATGCCTAACACACTACTACTTAATTATCATATTAACATTTAATACACCTTAGTTACTCTCTTTGTTCACGTTTATCTATCGTGTCATTGAATTTTTTTTTCAAAATATCTATCATTTCAGAATATTAAGAAAATATTAATTAATTTTTTTAACTTTACCTTTATCTTTTAATGGAGATAGAATTAGTGAAGTAAGTGAAATTAGAAAAGAAAAAAGATATTAATAAAGTGAGAAAATAAGTAATTTAGTTATATTAAAATATATTGAGACTATTTAATAAGTTTTTTTAATTCTTATGCAATTACCTTAAACAATAAATAAAAATAGACGGAGGGAGTAATTGATTTTCTTTTGTAAAAAATAAAAAAATAATTGTGTTTAAAGTTTTACATGATAATTATACAATTATTTAAAATATAATATTTAATTAAAAAAACAAAATATTAGCATAAAAGTTATTACGTGTCTAAGGCACTATGTGCATAATTAGTTTTGATTAATTTTAAAGTTAAAATTATTTTTTTTTCAAAAACTCTTTCAGTAAGATTTTAATTTTAATTAAGTTATTTTGAGTATAAAATAAGTTAATCCAAATACACAATATTATATAATTAGCATCTTAACCTTTCTTACACCTGTGTTAATTAATTTCTTTTTAAAATACAATATTGTTCAACAGTTAGATTGATAAATATTCTAAAAAAATTATTAAATAGCATAAATATTTAAATCTTAAACAACTCCACCCAATTGTATATGTGATGTGACATTAATTTAAAATAAAAAGCGATTTAAAAATTTGATAAACATATACACACTCATTGAATTTTACTCCGTTTTGCAATAGTCATTATCAACTTTTTGAACTTAGATATAGAGTTTTTAAACTTTTTTGAAACTTGCAAGTGAAATATTTTCTGTTCATAAGTTAAATGAAAATCATTCATCACGTAAGTTACGCGTATTCATTGCCAGGGAGTGGAGTTTTGTGTGCATGTACGCTCCCTAACTACTTCCACTTCATGGTACTTGTGGCTTCTTGCAGGCCATGAATGAGGATGGTTGAGAGATCTCACAAGATCACCATCTACTGATCACCAACACTAACAGTAATTAAGCACACGTTAATGGTCTCAATCTCAAATGAGTGCAGGAAGTTCCATAGATCCATGGCTTATCCAACACTCAAACTTGGTGGTCCCTTTAAACAATGACTTGGTTTTCTTAGCCTACACGTACTACTTTAACTTAATTAGAAAGCTAGAATAACGATCACTAGCTAATAATGACAGTGGCAGTAATAATAAAACACTAGCTATGGCAGAAATGCTAGCATGATGATGAGAAGTAACAACCCCACTAGTCTCCTAAAGTGCTTCAGCCCCACGTCCCTTCTGGGTCTGGAAACAGACACCTAAATGACTACCCTCACTTGGAACAAATGGGCAAGGCCATCATATTATCAAGCACCTTCTGTTAGCTTCCCACACATAAACTTTCATTGATTGACATGAGGCAAACATATCAATGATTGTTCATGAACATTTATCAGTCACTGCTTATGCAGACTAGTCTTTGGCTTTAGGCATACATTTAACAGGATGATGTATAAGATTAAAAGACACTTATTTTTTAAAAAGTACTTTGATTTAAAAAAAAGTATTTTTACATATTTTTATCTATATACAAAAGTTTATGATAAGAAAAGACTCTTCCCATTTTAAGATAAGGATAAACCATTTATCTCGGTAAGAATTTATAGTAGGATTATAGATCACTTACCAATGAGAAATTATAGGATTCGAACTCAAAGTTTTGTAGTTATTATGAGCGACAACCATATTTTTATATATTTTTAAGTGTGTTTAGAAGTAACTTTTAAAAAAATAAAAGTTAAAAAAAAACTCATTCACCACTTTTTTTAGAAACTAATAATCCCTAACTTCTAAAAAAAGGTGGAAAAAGATGTGATTTTTAATATACTTTTTTTAAAAAAATATCCTTTATATTTTTTTAAAATTACATGTCAAGTTCTCTCTTTTTTCTCATTTCAAAGTGCATTCACATAATTCTCTCTACTTATATAATTCACATTCTAAACAACGCAATTTTTAGTTATTATATCCTACTATCTCAAACTGAAATCTGACTTCAATAGTCATACTACTTAGAAAAAGTAATAAAAAAATAACATTAGCCATGTTATTAAGCCTTTAAATATATAACTAGATATGTTTTTATTATTTCACGTCTTGTTTTTCATGATCACTTAATTATAGTATACTTAAAAATCTCATTATTCCCAATCTCTCAACCTATTTAATTAATTATATCTTACATATTATAACTTATCATATTTTGTATTTAGATGTCTTTTTAAGTAATATTAATATAAATAAAGTATGTCTATTTTTTTATCCAAATAAATTTAAAATTTTTATTATTATTTAAAAATACTTTTCAAATATATTTCAATACGAAATTACTTTTTTAAGAAAAAAATTCTACTAAAGGAAATTATTAAAAAAAGCTTTTTTTTCGTAAGTTTATACAAAATGAGCCCTTAAAGAGCAAGCATTCTGAATGACAGATATATATATATATATATATATATATATATATATATAAAAGCGTGCAGTAGTAAAGTAGAAGAAAAGTAAAGAGTACGTAAGATAGACTCTGTTGAATTGCAATGATCAGCATATATAAAGAAATTGAAAGCTTTCTACTTTTAGTGCCTATTTAAAGATTTAATGTCACGTGTTTATCAAAATTCCTTATCCCATAAACATTTTTCTCATTCTCTTGCGCCAAGTCCAGCATAGTGGTACGAGCCACTACCTCTATCTTGTCAATCTCTGTCTCCCACTGCCATGTTCATAGCCACTAGTCTAGTTGTAAACAGGAATGTTGCATGCACCATATGCATGTTTCCATGGTGTTATTCACACACACACACACACACACACACACACAAACAAAACTTCCTTTGAAGCTATCCATGTTCCCAAAATACATAATGTGCTAAGATTAGAGACCAACTTTTTAACTCCCTATTTTCAATTTTTGCCAAATCAAATATTCTTATGCATATATTTTAGGACCTTAATTACCAGCCATGAAGTGTTTATTTGTTTTTTTTTTCCCTCTCTCTCCATTTTTTTGCAGGCATCATGATCTTTAGGACACTCTTCCTATTCTTGGCCCTTATGGTGACAAATTCAATGGTTCTCGCGGACAAGCAGACATACATAATACACATGGACAAGACCAAAATCAGAGCCTCAATTCATTCCCCAGACAGCACCAAACCATGGTTTGAATCAGTCATTGATTTCATCTCTGAAGCTTCAATGGAAGAAGAAGAAGAAAAAGAGACTTTAGCCCCTCAACTCCTTTATGTCTATGAAACCAGCATGTTTGGTTTTGCTGCCCAGCTTTCCCATAAACAACTTGAATACTTGAACCAAGTGGATGGTTTCCTTTCAGCCATGCCTGATGAACTAGTAACCCTTCACACAACATACACCCCACATTTTCTTGGCCTATTGAACGGAAGAGGACTTTGGAGTGCTCCTAACTTGGCCTCAGATGTGATCATTGGGGTCCTCGATTCAGGGATATGGCCTGAACACATCAGTTTCCAAGACTCAGGTTTGTCCACAGTACCCCGTCGCTGGAAAGGTGCTTGTGAAGAAGGCACCAAGTTCTCTGCCTCAAATTGCAACAAGAAGCTTATTGGTGCAAGAGCCTTCTTCAAAGGGTATGAAGAAGCTGCTGGAAAAATCAATGAAACAGTGGATTATCGTTCCGCTAGAGATTCCCAAGGGCATGGAACACACACTGCCTCAACTGCAGCTGGTGATGTGGTGAAAAATGCCAGCTTCTTAGGCATGGCGAGAGGTTCAGCAAGTGGAATGAGGTATACCTCAAGAATTGCAGCTTATAAAGTATGCTGGCCCTCTGGCTGTGCTAATTCTGACATATTAGCAGCCATGGATCAAGCAGTTGCTGATGGGGTTGATGTATTGTCGCTTTCTTTAGGGGGTGCTGCCAAACCTTATTATAATGATAGTATTGCCATAGCCTCATTTGGGGCAATCCAAAATGGGGTTTTTGTCTCTTGCTCTGCAGGCAATTCAGGCCCTTCTAAATCAACTGTTGGGAATGTTGCCCCATGGATCATGACAGTTGCTGCTAGCTACACTGACAGAAGCTTTCCAACAAAAGTAAAGCTTGGGAATGGACAGATTTTTTAAAGGGTCATCTTTATATCAGGGAAAGGGAACAAACCAGTTGCCCCTTGTATATGGCAAATCAGCAGGGAGAAAAAGGGAAGCACAGTATTGCACAAGAGGCTCACTTGATTCAAATCTGGTGCATGGAAAAATAGTTGCTTGTGAACGAGGAATAAATAGTAGAACTGAAAAGGGAGAGGAAGTGAAAAAGGTGGGTGGGGTAGGAATGATACTACTTAACACTGAAAGTCAAGGGGAAGAGCTTTTTGCTGACCCTCACATTTTGCCGGCCACTTCCTTAGGGGCTTCAGCAGGTAAAACTATTAGAAGCTACATTCGCTCTGCAAAAAGGCCAACAGCTTCAATTTCCTTTATAGGGACAAGGTATGGCGACCCTGCACCAGTAATGGCAGCATTTTCTTCTAGAGGACCAAGTGCAGTGGGACCAGATGTGATTAAGCCAGATGTGACTGCACCTGGTGTGAACATCTTGGCTGCTTGGCCACCCAAAACTAGCCCAAGCTTGCTCAAGAGTGACAAAAGAAGTGTACTGTTTAACATAGTCTCAGGTACCTCAATGTCTTGCCCTCATGTTAGTGGCATTGCAGCACTGCTCAGATCAGTGCATAAAGATTGGTCACCTGCAGCTATCAAGTCTGCTCTGATGACTACAGCTTACACTTTGAACAATAAAGGAGCTCCAATTACAGACATTGGCTCAAATAAATCAGCATTTGCTAACCCTTTTGCATTTGGTTCAGGCCATGTTAACCCAGAAAGTGCTTCTGTTCCCGGGTTAGTCTATGATATCAGCACCAAAGACTATCTAAATTACTTGTGCAGCCTGAACTATACCTCTTCCCAGATTGCTTTATTATCAAAAGGTAATTTTAAATGTTCCAAAAAAGCTGTTCTTCAAGCTGGTGACTTGAACTACCCGTCATTTGCTGTTCTATTTGGCAGAAGTGCCCTCAATGCTAGTGTGACATACAAGAGGGTTGTCACAAATGCAGGAAATTCCACAAGTGCTTATGCGGTTAAAGTGGAAGAACCAAAAGGAGTTTCAGTTACTGTTGAACCAAGGAATTTGAAGTTTGGAAAACTGGGTCAGAAATTGAGCTACAATGTGACTTTTTCTGCATTGGGAAAAGCAAGATTTTCTGGTATGTCATCATTTGGGTCACTTATTTGGGTATCTGGGAAATACAGAGTCAGAAGTCCTATAGCAGTAACCTGGCAATAGTAAAGGTCTTTCTAAAGGGTAGTATTTGAGAGGAGAAGCAAAGAACTTTATCTAATGACCCATCACATTATTGTGGAAAGATACATACACAAGTCGAGTTAGTGGCCTAAGGGTAATTTACATTTGCTTCTTGCTAATTATTTTCCATTTTGTTTGGAGTAATCTATTTGTACAATTTTTCCTTATCGATTTATAAATTTTGTTCACACAGACTCCAATTCATAGATTTATAGTGAGACTTTGATGGTATGTTTGGTATCTACAAATTATATCTATGAAAATTTATTTTATTTTTATTTCTAGACCTAACATAAACTGAGAAGTAAGACTCAAGTGGCTGGCGTCATTAAAATTAGCTGAAAGAGTCTTAATTTGAATTAATGCAAATATTCATTCGAGAATACTCTTAATAAAAAGAAATTATAAATTCTAAGATTGTCATGGTTAAGTTGATATAAATCATATGACAATTGCTTATTAACGTGTTATCATTCATTTGATATGATTCAATTTTATTATAAGCGAATGAGATTAAGTATAATACTTTTCTTAGTACTTTAGGAAGTCATTCTTACAATTCAAATCTGTTTGGTATAAATTCTACTCAACGTGAGTTGTCATTCTGAGACAACTTTTAAACACAAGAAGTTTTTTTTTTTTAAATTTTTATCAAACGCTCCTTTGCCTGTTATACAATTAGGCTATTAATTATTTTTTAGTTGTCTGTTCGCCTTTGTTAAGTGCTTGACTTTAAATTTATTCAGATAATTTATATAAAACTACTTTTAAGCAGAATATATTTAAAACATTAATTTTGAAGGCGAGTTTTGTATAAATAATATTAATTTAAAATAACTTTGTAAGAATGAATTTTTTTAGTTAATATTCATAAAATTACTTTTTAACTATTAAATTATTAAAAAGGATATAAAAAATAAATATTTACTTGAATATAATATATGAGGATAAATTAGTAAAATCAATGTTAAATGGATCATGCTTCGGGGTAACTTTTTGATAAAGGCAACAAAAGCGTTGCTTTTCCTCAACGTGCGGTTGAAGCTTTCTGAGGCAGAATTAATTCTCTATCAATAGATTGCCAAACAACCATATATGATTCCAAAATTAATTATAGAATCAATTCTAGCTCAATCTCAAGTACAAGGAAAATGATTTAAAAAAATATATAAAAATTCTTTAAACTTAGAGTTATTTACAAATAATTTTATAAATTTTAGAATTGTTCTAATTAATACTTAAAGTATAACAATAATATAAATCAACTTCTTTATCTATTTTTTATTTATTCAAAATTTAATTAAAAATAATTTAAAATAAATGAAAAGTATATGATAGAATTAATTTATGTAATTATTATGATTTAAGTATTAATTAGAATAATTTTAAAAATCAACAGATTATTTGTAAATGTTTAAAGTTTATGGGGTCTATATAATCTTTTTTTAAAAAAAAATGAAGGTAAAAAAATAGAAGAGAATGAAAGGTTAAATAATAAGTTATCTTTCTCTTATTTGAATGTTTTAAATTCTCAAAAATTCTCTAAGGCTATGTCTGAGAGTTTGTAGGGAATGAGAAGGAAAGATATTTAAATAACATGAAGAAAAAATAAAAGAAGAAGAATGAAAAACTAATTAATACATTCTCCTTCCCTTATTTAAATATTTTAAATCTTTTAAAATTCTCTAAATTAGAAAAAACTTTAAAATAATCAATAAAATTAATAAGAGAATGATTTAGATGATTACTTAAAAATCTTCATTTCCTTTCATTTTTTTTTATAAAACTTTTATATAATAAAAAGGCTTATGATAAATATCTTGCTTCTCATTTTTTCTCCTTAGCCTATTCAAATATAGCAAAAAATTCACCAAAATTAATAAGTTAAGATTTTAGAAAATTACTTAAAATTTTTAATTTCTTTTCTCTTCTTTTATAAAACTTTTAAATAAGAGGAACCTTTCACCATTTCTCCTTCTCAATCCCTTATTCAAACACAAAGGAAGTGGTTATTTGAGTACTTAATCGAAACTTACTTTTAAGTTTAGGGAGAGGGAAGATTGTCCAATTCATAAAATGGCATGCTGCAATCCTCAATGAAAATTTACAATGTAATGTATAAATCATATACTAATAAAAGATCATAAAAAAGAATCAAATTTAAAACTTTTAGTTTGACGCAATTTGATCCTAACAATATGGAACTATGAGGTGACCCTTTAATCTAGACTTTAATAACTTTGTCATGTGAATTTTTAAAGTAAAAAAGTTTGTCTAATAAAAGTAAGATTTAAGAAAAATGAGTTATTTACTCCAATAACAAATTAAGTTACTTCATTAAAAAAACAGAAAATCAAACAAATAACTCCTAAACCGAGAATCAATGTGTCTTGTAAGAATCCAATTGAATTGCTTACCTTAGTTGATAATGGTAACAATGTCTTGTTTATATCTTATAGCGACAAATCTCATATAATCAAATGGCTAAACCTATGCTAATGGATAGATATTTCTATATGCTGCCAACGCGCTTGATAATTAATTGGCATCAGTCACAATGAGACTGTGGTGTGATAATAATGTTTTGACATCCGATATACCAAAAACACCTGGATGCTATCGTCAACTACAAATCAATTTATCAAATAGTAATTGGTTTTGCCTAAAAAAAATTGAGGCACTTCATTTTTAAAAGCTTAAATTCATTTTTTGGAACATGTTAAGTAAAAGTATTTTTCATTACAAGAGGTGAAAGAAATAAATTTTAACTATTAAATTATAAATAAATAGTTAGGATTATATTTTATATAAAAGTTACGTAACTTTTTATTTTAATTTTAATTTAATTATTTATATAAAATATAATAGTTAAAATTTATTTCTCTTATCTTTTACAATAAATATTTTTTTTATTAGATATATTTTTTAATTCTCATTATCGATAATCTCTCTTTAGTATATAATTTATAAGTGTCGTTTTAAATTTTTACTAAAATTAATGACATATCATGATTTTAGAATAGAATATTCTCTATTACCTTTAGATTTATTGTATTAAAAAAAGATTAATTTACTAGATTCTCCCTAATTTTGCTTTCGTTTGGAAACTTTTAAAAAGTTGGTGACCTTTTGCCCTCACTCAGTAAACAAATATAAAGAATAGATCATCATCCTTTGAACTAATTAATCAAATATTTACTCGGCCACAAAAAGTTTGTACTAATATTTTATTTCCACTTACTTTTCAGATCGCAGATAAGGAAACATATCCGAAAAGTTTATATATTATCTGCCTCCATTATTATATTAATTATGTCAGTAATTATTTTTTTCCACTTTAATTATTATTTCTAAGTTTTTAAATTTTCGAAACAATAACTATGACATTAATTATAGCTATAATTAAAAAAATGTAGCAACGACAATAAATAACACAATTAATATGTGGTCTGAATGGTGTGATATAAGAAAAATGTTTTTGCATCCTAAGAAAAATTAATTTGTGCTGTGATATTAATTTTATAATACTTTATAGTACTTTTATATATATATATATATATATATATATATATATATATAGAGAGAGAGAGAGAGAGAGAGAATTTATTAGAATTTCTCGTTGTATAATCTGATTACTATTAAATATTATCTCAAGGTGGAGAAACATTTATTTATTTAAATAAAAAAAGAGTAATGCTGTTACATAATTAATATTTTTTGATAAAATTTAGTTAAATTTAAAAGTGATTATTAAATAAAATATAATATTCATTATATTTATCTCAAAACTAAAAAATTTTAAAGAAGTGATATATTTTTATTAGTCTAAATCTTAACAAGAGAACATATATTTCTTTTTATTAAATTATATCTTTGATTTCTATAATTTATATTTATTTTTTATTTAATTTTTATATATTTTTTAAATAAATTTTTATAATTTAAAATATTTTTAATTTATTTCATCTCTATTATTTAATGTTATAACACTGTTAATTTATGTATACATGACAAACAAAGAACTAACTATGTTAGCTTCTACATCAATTTATATTTTTTCACATATACAGAACTTAATAAAAAAGTTAAATAAAAAAATTTAAAATTATAAAACTTATTTAAAAAAATATAAAAATTAAATTAAAATTAAATATAAATTATATGAATCAAATATTTAATTTACTTTTTTTCCATGTGTTATATTTTGACGGTGTATTTATTATTCGTAGTTCGTACATTAATATTTTTTGCACACATAGCCCTAAAATTTGTTCACACTCGTATATAATAATTTCTCCTCCAGTGCCGTACGCACAGAAGATCCGTCATGGCAACTGGCCGCACCGGTAGCATGTAAGTACACAGACTGAAAAAGGGTAAGCATTGAAAACCTTCCGATGCCGGTTTCCACGTGGACTCTGCACGTGTCGTCAACTGGACCAAGCTGACCTGGTGAGAGACTTCCATCTCCAACTCCTGAATCGAGTTCGTTGTCCTCCTTCTTCCTCCCCTTCTTTCAAAAGCTTCCAAAAAGGTAAACTTTCCCTCTCTCTGCTCATCAAAATATCCTCTTTCACCCAAGTTTCTTCATTTCATTTTACACCCACCATTCATATCTTATCAATCTTCCATTGTTTGCATAAAAATTGTATGTGGTCAATCCCATTTTCATCCTTCAAGGACTGCAATTCACTTCCTCTTTATTTTCCTCCATCTGTGTACAATTTGTATCAATTCAAATTCAATTGAAATGATTCTTATTAGAATAATTCTGTTTCTGTATCTTCCATGATCATTCTGTATTGAAAAATCAATTTTTGAATAGTTTTGCAATATCAAGTGCGAGAATTCTGAGTTCTATTTAATGGATAATTATGGGTCATCATCTCCTCCATACCCGTATCCAAACCCATATTTGTACCCCCGCAACCCTCCTCCAGCTCCAGGTCCTGATCCATATGCACCTCTTCCTTATGCATACCCTTTCAGTTCTTCACATTCCTTCAACTATTCCTATCCCCCACCTCCTAGATCACCCTCCTCATCTTCCCATTCTGGCCCCTTGGACTACTCCTATCCTCCACCTCCTCCATCACCCTCATCAGCCCCCAATTCTGGCCCCTTAGACTACTCCTACCCATCACCCTCCTCAGCCCCTCATGCTGCCCCCTTTGACTTTAACCGACCTCCTCCCCTATTAGGCTTTCCCTGGCCTCCACCATCTTATACTACTCCCGTCCCTTATCCTTACCCCTACCATGTTCCCCCAGGTAGTCATAGTCCACCTCGGCCTTCCCTTTCACACCAAACTAGTTTACAATATGGATCATCTCATTACATTTACCAACAAAACGAGGCCTATTCATCTCCTGGAGATCAACGTCTAGTCCATTCGCGCGCCAATAGCTTCTCTGGTCCCTACTGGCAGGAGAGTTTGAGCTCGACAGGAGGTGGAGTATCACAAACTAGTGATAATTCCAATCCTTCTCAGAGTTCTGCCTATCCACCTTTGGATGATCTTATGAGCAATGTTCGGTTGTCCGATAACCAGCCAGCTGCTCCTGCATCACCTCCTGCACCTGCAGTGCAACCATTGACACATTCCATTTCAGTTCCAAAGAAAGACAGGAAAGAGGAGTTTTATGGTTATTCTAATAACTCCTTCTCAGGTTTGGGATCCTTCTACTCTGGTCGGGTGGATTCATCTAAACTTTCAGCTTATTCTGGCTCATTTAATGATTCAGTGCATGGTCAAAGTTTGCAGATTGTTCCAACACAGAATAAAGGGTCCTTGAGAGTTTTGCTCTTGCATGGGAATTTAGATATATGGGTTCATGGAGCCAAAAATCTTCCAAATATGGACATGTTCCACAAAACATTGGGGGATATGTTTGGTAGATTACCTGGTAACGTGAGCAATAAAATTGAAGGAACTATGAGTAGAAAGATTACGAGTGATCCTTATGTATCAATTTCAATATCAAATGCTGTGATTGGGAGAACTTTTGTGATTAGCAACAGTGAAAATCCTGTTTGGATGCAACATTTCTATGTTACTGTTGCACATTATGCTGCGGAAGTGCACTTTGTTGTTAAAGACAGTGATGTCGTGGGTTCACAGCTCATTGGCATTGTGGCAATTCCAGTGGAACAAATATACTCGGGGACAAAAATGGAAGGGACATACCCTATCCTGAATAATAGCGGAAAGCCTTGTAAGCAAGGTGCTGTCTTGAGCCTATCCATTCAGTACATCCCAATAGAGAAACTAAGCATTTATCATCAAGGAGTTGGAGCAGGGCCTGAATACATTGGGGTTCCTGGCACATATTTTCCTTTGAGAAAAGGTGGAACTGTTACTCTATATCAAGATGCTCATGTTCTAGACGGTTGCCTCCCTAACGTGATGCTTGACCATGGGAAGTATTATGTGCATGGAAAGTGTTGGCTTGACATCTTTGATGCCATACGTCAAGCTCGGCGTTTGATTTATATTACAGGGTGGTCAGTGTGGCACAAAGTTAGGTTGGTAAGGGATGTTGCTGGTTATGCATCAGATTGTACCCTGGGTGATCTTCTGAGGTCTAAGTCACAGGAAGGAGTAAGAGTTCTTCTCCTTATTTGGGATGATCCTACGTCAAGAAGCATTTTGGGTTATACAACAGTAAGTAATGCAATTTTTTCTGTTACATATCATGGCATTTCCATGTTTGGGAGGGCTGGTAGGACTTGGTCAGAATTTCTCTGCATGTGCTTCTCCTTGATTCATGTTGTTATCATCAGAAATAGACTTTTCTATATCTTTTTTAATTTTGTTGAATGTGACTATTATTGAACTGTGATTATGAAAAAATTAGATGTTGGCTTTTGCAAACACAAACTTAAGATAGGAAAAGTCGATCAGGAGAAAATGATATATTTGTATTAGAGCAAGTGGGCAGCAGATGTGGGGGCATTGATTCTCTAACATATTTTTCTTGGATACTAGTTTTATATTTCGTAATGAAGTTTGTTTCTGTCCCCTCCATTGGCTGATGGTGGCCGTAAATAAATCAGAGATGAATATCTTCTAAATACATTTGAATTTGGAACTTTTTATATCTTGGCTTGCGATATTCTTAAACTAGGATCTTCTGCTTAAAATCTGTCTGGGAAGTCATACCAACAAGAAAGGTAACTTGTTATTGCCCTTATCTAGATGGTAATATAAATAAAAACATGTGACCTAGCATTACCAAAGCCATTCTTTTGTCCTGTGTTAATACTTTTTCATGTGTGATTGCTGATGTCTACTTTATTTCAAGTAAGATTAAGATTCTTCAGCAAGTCTTTTAGTTTTTTTTATTATTATGAAAATGATTTTCTCTTTTATTTTTAATTATGCAAAACTCTTCTACTTTACATTCAGGATGGTGTCATGGCAACTCATGATGAGGAAACTCGACGATTTTTCAAGCACTCTTCAGTGCAAGTACAGCTTTGTCCGCGCATTGCTGGAAAACGACATAGCTGGATCAAGCAAAAGGTTAGGTTTGACAACTACTTTGCTTATTGAAATATTTTATTTTATTTATTTATGCTCAATTGTCTACAAATTGTGCCGAAATGTTGGTTCTTGTTATGTCATTCAGTCATTCTTTGAAACCTTACTTTATTGGGATTTTAACTTATGTTTGGCTTTTGGCAACTGTGTATGTTTTATCATGCACATATTACTGCTGCTGATAATGTGATCCCATTTGGTAGCTTGCCTAACATTTTAGTATATTGACCCTGAATAATGATGATTGGACTGGATATGAAGTGTTTGAGGACATAAATAAAACAATATACACGTGTTACAGTCTATAAATTTAGTATTTGTTTACATGCTGATGCATGTCATTAGCAAATTTGCACACAACTTCAGGTCATGCAAATGTATAAAAATTTAATGCTTATGCTATCTCCGTATCCTAAGCTACAGTTAGTATCTAAAAGCAGCACACAGCATGGATAACATTGTGCAGTAAGGCAAAACACGCATCAATTTTCAAATTTAATCAGTTTAGGAATGATAATAGCATCTTTATCTTTACATTATCTGGAATTACTGTCAACTCTTTTTCATTATTATTTCTTGTTGTATATTTTACTAACCTGAACAATTCTGCAAAGGCATGTGTATGTCTCTATCAAGTAAACAACTTCCATCAAAATGCATTTCAGATTAAAAAAAATTAAAATGAGAAGTAAATGCCTTCTCTTCGAGGCCCTGGAGACCTGTTCAGTAAACTTGAAGCAACCCACAGTTAGTCAAGGAATGCATCATGTCCGAGTTTTCAATTAAGAACTTTGTTGTGTGTAAAGCAAAGACCGGAGGATAAACCACGATTCTTGATTCAGCGTGGTGATTTCATGTTCATTAGTCATTCATGTTCAATGTCTTTATATTTGTTAATTAAATGAAGTAATATCCATAAAATCGAAGTGAGTTCTGAGGCCTTTTCTGGAATGAGAAACATGAAATTGAAATAAGTAAAAATTGCAATTCCTTAATGAATTAGGTACTGATAACCTATCAAATTATGTAAGTTGTTAACCTCTACCTTATACTGTTATGTGTAAATATTATGTTTTTTCTTTCGTTGTTTAAACTTACAATCAGGTTTTCATTTTTACTTTTATTGGTGATGAGAGAGCTAGTGAGATCCATGAAAAATAATGTGCTGCTGGCCCCAATCTGTGTTGTTTGCAAATGACAATCTTGATGAGAAGTATTGGAAGCTTTAGATCAACATGGTCTGTGATTGTGTATGAAAGTGTAATTTCAGAATGTTGAATTAAGGGAGCACAGGGAAGGGAATGATTAAAAAACAAAGAGTAAAACCTATTTTAAGTCCTTAAAAGATACATTATTTATCAATTTCATCTCTTAGAGATTATTTTTATCAATTCAATCCTTCAAGTTTCAAGTCACTCACAAATTTTATCAATTTAGTCCCTCAAAAGGACGACATTGTTGTGAATTTGAAACTTGAGGGATTAAATCAATAAAAGTAATTTCTAAGGAACGAAATTGATAAGTGATGTATCTTACAGAAACTAAAAATATGTTTTACTAAAAAAACAGACCATATCCATTCAAGATGACTATATGGTGATTTTTAAGGAAAGGTCACCTTGGATTGTTTGGTAGGATACACCATAATAAAGATACCATGTGTTGATGTAATAAAAGTGACAATTATGTGGGAGAATATAAAAAAGAATAGAGAAAGATCAAGGATGATTTGGCTGGGATATACAATGAATGATGTTATCAATATCTTTAATGGTTTTTGCACGATGGGGATAGATGGGTAAGAAAATTTTTGTGATGAATGTTAGTTTGTTTGTTAGATGTGGATTCTTGTCTTCAAGCTCAAGTGTTTCCTAGCTTTTTTGTTCTCTATTTTTTTTCTTGATTTATTGCAATTAGTATGGACAATGTTTAACATCTGGAGCTGATGAAGTGCCTGTTTACTAGATAAGGTCATGTGATATTCAGCTTGAGAAAGTTTCTGACAAAAGCATACAGAATGAGATGTTATGTCTCATCTTTTCTCAAATTATTGTTATAATAAATGTTGGTTGGATCCTCGTGAGCTTTAGCTAATTATTATCTGTATCATGTTTTTATTTATAAACTCTGACTGCTTGCTATTTTGCATTAACATAAATGTGTGTTCATGCATGTATACATATATGTCAATATTTTGAGTAAAAATTTTTTAGGAATTCTAATCTCTATTCCTGCATCCTAGGAACTATACTAGATATCCTGAACATTGTTTTTGCATGATGATGCCAGTGCTTAAAACTTTAGTTCAAGAGTATTTCTTTATCATAGTTGTTTAGCTGCAAATGTTTTCAATTGTTCGTATTTTTTAATTTTGTAGAATGTCTCCTCAAGTTCCTTGCATAAAGGAAAGTGAAACTTCAATTTCATGTATGTCAGAAATTTTGACAAAGTTCAGTTTTGCTAGTTGTTGTATCTACTTGTTTGCGTTGGATCTCTTGATATGTTACATATTTCTACAATTTTGGTTTTGGAGTTCCACATTGAATTTCTTCTTCTTCTTCTTCTTCTTCTAATTATCAGGAAGTTGAAACAATATATACACATCATCAGAAAACTGTAATCGTGGATGCTGATGCTGGAAATAACAGAAGAAAAATTGTAGCATTTGTTGGTGGACTTGATTTGTGTGATGGGCGATATGATACTCCCCACCATCCTCTGTTGAGGACACTGCAGACACTGCATAAGGATGACTATCACAACCCTACTTTCACAGTAATCACTTATTTCAGACTCAATTTGGTTGCATGATCAATACTAACTAGAGTTTTCCAACAATCATTTGATAAGCAAGGGACGAATGGCAGCTTTTGTAAAAATAATATGCAAAATGTATAAATCCAAATTTAATTAGTTTTACAAGAAGCCAAAGAATAATCAAGAAATATGTAATCTTGTATAGGGAAGATTGAAGAGATTGTTTTGATCAGTATATGTTGTTGTGTGGGTTTTCAATGCAGCATGCTTTGAACTATAAAATTAGCACTGTGAGTGATATGTTAAACCTATTTTTTAAAAAAAGTGTTATTTCTATCCACCTGCCCTTTGAATGTGTGAAATTAATCATATATTGCACGTTTAAAATTTGCCTGCAAAAACCAAAATTGAAGAAGGAGATGTTCTGCTGTTTAAGTTTTAGAAGTCATGCGTGGTGGAGTCCGTAGCTAGGAACCAACAAGCTGCAATTTCTAAATCTTAGTGTTTGAAACAAGCAGGCCAATTTATTCCTATGATATGGTTTATTAATGACAGGGTAATATCGGTGGTTGTCCACGGGAGCCTTGGCATGACTTGCATTCCAAAATTGATGGTCCAGCGGCTTATGATGTTTTGACTAACTTTGAGGAGCGCTGGTTAAAAGCTTCAAAACATCACGGGATAAAAAAGTTGAAAATTTCATATATGATGATGCTTTGCTTAGGCTGGAAAGAATTCCAGATGTTATTGGCGTGTCCGATGCTCCTAGTGTTGATGATAATAATCCTCAAGCTTGGCATGTTCAGGTAATTATTAATTAATACAGAATAGATATTTAGATTTCTAGATGCAATTTTATTTCTCATTTACACTAAAAGGAAATTATTGACTTTGTTTACTTTGGAATACAGATATTTCGTTCAATTGATTCAAATTCTGTTAAGGGATTTCCAAAGGATCCAAAAGATGCAACAAGCAAGGTGAATGAAAGATTTGTGTTTCAATTTTTCTTTTTCATGCTTGATTTCAATTCATCAGACTTCAACCACCTTCTATTATATTTGAGTATGAGAAGGTTAAACATTATTTTATTTTTACAGAACCTAGTATGTGGGAAGAATGTGCTGATTGACATGAGCATACATACAGCATATGTGAAGGCCATTCGTGCTGCACAGCATTACATTTATATAGAGAATCAATATTTCATCGGGTCTTCATACAATTGGAGTCAACATAAAGACCTTGGTATGGAACTCCTCTTTCTGCATAAGTGTTGCTTGTGCTTCAATAATTGCATCTGGTACTATCTTGAAGATCTTGGAGAGCATAACTTAACATGGTATATCAGCTTTTGTAGGGAAAAATCATTCAAAGCCGGAATCCAGTATGGAGAATTAATCTTGAACTAATTGAATTGAGTAACCTACAAATTATATTCAGAAAAAAAAATCTTTTAAATGTGGTATGCCATATTGGTGCATTATATACATCAAAGGCTCTGGAAGTTTAATGAGTATGTCATAGCAGATACATGATATGGTTTTATGGTTTGCAGCCAAAGCTCATTGATATAAAAAATAATTGTGATGCCCATGATAAGCCTTAACCAACTATATCTTTTTAATGTTCTCTATCATTTACTTGATGAAAATGCAGTGTTAATGAGGTGCCACATATATTTACTTAGAAGATCTCTTTTATATGTTAATTTTCATGTTTTGGCAGGTGCTAATAATTTAATCCCAATGGAAATTGCTCTAAAGATTGCTGAAAAGATAAAGGCAAATGAAAGATTTGCAGTGTATATTGTTATTCCAATGTGGCCAGAGGGTGTTCCAACAGGGGCTGCCACTCAAAGGATTCTATTTTGGCAGGTATGCTTCAACTCACAATATGAAAGCCAAATTTTTTATTTGGCAAGGATTTGATTGAACTTTCAGATGATTCTACTTGGAACCCTTCTTGATAACTTGAGATTTGAAACACCCAGCTGACCTATTGATTGCTCTACTCATCACAACAAAATGATGGCTAAATTTTTTGTGGGGATGGCATAACATTTAGGGGGCTTGTAGTTATGTGACTTTTGGCCACAGCATCTACACTAGAATTTAAGAATTTTGCCTTTTTCATTGATTTGACATTGTTTTAATCAAATATGCTATAATAATCAGGAAAACAAATTAGTGTGAATTTTTTTTTCTTATTTCCATTTAACAGAATGATATTTAAATACTTTTTAAGTGATGTCCTATGAAGGAACTTGTTCTCATTTGGCTGCACACTGTTCTGGCTTTCCTTCTATGAAATGTTTGTAATTGTGTCTTTCAACTTTTCAATTTGTTGACATTTGGAATTGTTCACTCTGACATCAAATTGCATATCAGGTCTATTCTTTTCCTATTTTATCCACCTATCATTTCTGCTGTAGAGCAGGCATCTGGTTTTACCAAAAAGATTTTAATGTATAGTCAAGCAAAATAGAATATCACTGTGATATTTTAAAGAACTAGAATAGCTTTTTCTTTTAATTTTTTTATTTCATTATTCCAAACTACTGTGAGGTATGGAGGAGAAAGACTCTTAAATTATTCCAAAAATCAGAGATCACTATGGTGGTATGGCCTGTCAAATGAGTGGTACGGCTTAATTGTTCAGAAATCTTGGCTGCCTGATGTCAAAGAAAAAGTTATAGCACCTGTCAATGCTTGGTTATTGCATTTTGTTAATCTGGAATTATCTTTTTACAGAATAAAACAATGCAAATGATGTATGAGACAATTTACAAAGCTTTGGTTGAGGCTGGGCTTGAAGAGGCATTCTCTCCACAAGATTACTTGAACTTTTTCTGTCTTGGCAATCGGGAGGCCATAGATATGTATGATAATATCACTGTGTCTGGAACTCCTCCCCCAGCAAATAGTCCACAAGTATGATTACTACAGCCCCCCTTCCCAGTTAAATTTTTCTGCGCCATTTAACACCACATTTATATTATAAATCTCCTTGTGTGAAATAAGGAGTCCATATAAAATTCTAGACATCTAGTACTGATGGCAGAAAAGTGCTTCCAGATAGCTGTTTATTGTGTTAGCATGTAAACTGCTCCTTTACACTCAGAAGCTAACACACTGTTATTGATCAGATAGTGCTCTATCCAAGTGTCTTTTTTTTTTTTTTAAATTTCCTGAAATCTGTTACTTATGAGTAAGATTATTCTTCTGACAATCATCTTGATAATATATTTTATGACGTACAATCTCTATTTAGTGAATGTACAGTAAACTTTTGTGTATGTTGTCGCTTTATTTCCAGGCACTTAGTCGAAATAGCCGACGTTTCATGATTTATGTTCATTCAAAAGGCATGATAGTTGACGATGAATATGTGATATTGGGGTCTGCAAACATCAATCAACGCTCTATGGAAGGAACAAGGGACACTGAGATTGCAATGGGAGCCTACCAACCTCATCATACTTGGGCAAGAAAACATTCTTATCCACATGGGCAAGTAAGCTTTTTTACATTATTGGCTACTAATATTTGCTTGTGAAGCTTTTTCATATAATCATCAGTGTTGCAAGACCACACCAGATGGTCTGACCGTAAACTAGTCACCCAATTGGTTATGATTTAACCCCATAACCGAATTCATGGTTAGACTAGTTTGGAGCGCTCAAAACCGATTGAACCAGGTAGTGAACTAGCCGATCATTAATTTAAAAAAAAATATTTTCTCAAATTTTATGAATGTTTTTATAGATTTCATGTTATGTGTGGATTATTTTTATAAAGTCATCTGGTTCGACCAACCGTTTTAAATGGTTGAACCTGAACCGGAAGCCTCGCATGGTTTATTGTCTAGTTTGGTGTAACCAATTTCAAGTTTCAACTGTGGCATTCAAGCAGAAAAGATGAAGTTGTCAAACATCAGTATAAATTTAGTAGATATGAAAATTATCAGATGGAATTTCCCTTTGTTGAATTCCAATTGAGAGACAACGAGTAAGGGGATGTGAAACATATCAAAACCAATGCTTAGAGTGCAGAGGATAACTCACTGCCATTAGAATTAGACTCATCACAATTAATTTGGGGCGCTTGAATGAGATTTTGTATGCACAACCACTACTTTGCCAGTTAATTCTTGTTATATTGTAGTCAGAGATGGACAGCCATGAGCTGCTTGTGACATAAAAGATCTTCTACTCTTATTTGTCACTCCTTTTTCCACTTGGCATAGATTTTTTAGTTCAATTGAACTTTTAATCATGAAAAAAAAAAAACAGAAACATCAATGTGCTGTTTGTGAGCTTCCTTAGGAACTAAATTTTTTTCACAAACTGACAACATTACTGAAAGTGTTTGTAGTACCGGAAGCTAAATTTGCATGTTTGCAACTCTGCCTGTGATTTGAATGTCCTACTTTTTTTTGAGAAAAGTGAAATTATACTTCTCTGCTCTGGTGTTCACTGTTGATGCCTCCAAAGTGGCTTTGAAGTTCGAATTTTCAGTTGACATGCAGAATAGGATAGATCTTAGTCTCTTGTAATGAAAAGATTAATCTTTTTGAAGGTCAGATTTACTGGTGCTTTATGTTTATTCTAGTTTCATAACTTGGACGAAATAAAATGAGCATGTATTTGGAACTTCATTATACATATGAAAACCAAGTCATCATACTTGAATCACTTCAAAATATTTGAGCCTTGTGATTGCATCTGCAAAATCTGTACCTTATCCTCGCCCCTTCTCTGATTCTTTTTTGTCTTTTTATTTCTCCAGTTGTTTAAGACACCAGTGTCCAAACATAGTGAAAGTCTGTTAAAAACAAGGTTAAAATGCAAATTACTCTTTCAACGACTCTTTGACAAATAGCCTCCTCGTTTCAGTTTTGGCAATTAACCTACTTAAATTTTCAATACTTAAGTGGGTTGACTTCCTAAATTAAAACCACAAGGGACTATTTGCCAAAGGGTCAAAATTGAATGGGGTAATTTGCATTTTAACCTAGAAAAGATGAAATGTTTCAGTTGCCAAAATTAAATTATTTCGTTGCTCCCTTTTTTTCCGTTTGGGGTTTGATCCCACAATATGGAAGCTACCATGCTTTATGACCATCAGGCCACAAGGCCAAGGTCTTTGGGTTTTATTTTGGTTTCTCTAAGCTGCTGAACTACAAATATGCATTTGGCTATAGAAATGTTAATTAGGCCAATAAAACTTTTAAGGCCGTACAAGTACTGAATTGAGTTTCTGATGTCAGTTAATGGTACTAACATTCTTCTGTTTTGAATGAAGCGAATAGATATAGGTTGTGCATTAGCTACAATATCAGTCTTTCCACACCACAAAATTTACATAAAAAATACTTTAAATGATGGTAGTTTGATTTTAATTTTTCTGCATATATGTTTCGAATGCCTTAACATGTATTATAACTCGACTGCAATTCTTTATGAAACCACTATGTAGATCCATGGATATAGGATGTCACTTTGGGCAGAACATACAGGAACAATTGAAGACTGCTTCCTGCAACCTGAGAGCCTTGAATGTGTGAGAAGGCTTAGAACAATGGGTGAAATGAACTGGGGACAATTTTCGGCAAATGAAATAACAGAGATGAGAGGGCATCTACTCAAATATCCGGTAGAAGTTACTCGAAAGGGAAAGGTTAAATCCCTTCCTGGCCATGACGAGTTCCCTGATGTGGGAGGAAAAATAGTGGGATCATTTCTTGCCATGAAGGAGAATCTAACCATTTGATGAATTGATTACTTTTCACACTCTGCTGGTCATTAGGATAAGATGAATGTAAATTACAAAATAGAAGTCAAACAATTTTGAAATGCATGATAGCTGAAGAAACTCATACAGTGTATAATTATAAACACATTTAGGTTATTCCTTTTCCATTCTTCGATGATTAACATACGAACCTACTGACCACATTCTAGATTATCACTCCCTCCTTGTCCATCAGATTAGCATACTTACGTAGAAAAAACTTGCCAAAACTCAGTCTGGTTTTTGTGCATGTATATATTACACTACCTGCAACACTATCTGTTCTGTAATTTAGAGTGCCACCAAGTTTGCTGTGACGAAATCATTGCCTACTCTGCTCTTTAAAAATCATGATCTGGGTTTTGTTCTGATATTTGGTTTCTGTGATTATATGTCTTTTTTTTATTCTCTTTTTATTTTTCCTCCCCCACCAGCGGTTGTTACAAGTATATATAGATTTTCTTGATGAATTGGCAGGAGTAGTGATGGGAATTTGACAAACTGCTATGGTATCCATAATTTTTAATGCTAAATATGGATTTCATTATGAGCTTCCATTGAGTCATTGACTATAGAAATAGCAGTTTCAATTTCTCAATTCAAAAAAAAAAAAAACCCAATAAAAATTCAACAGAGCATCATTTTGGAGGAGCAAAATTGGACACTCTCAATGACGGGTGTAAATTTAAGGGCCCTGACCAGAGAGGAGGCATGGTTTCCTCCAGAACAGAGTTTCCACCTAAATTTCTATAATCAATTCATCTTCCATCCTTTACAACCAGTAGAATTCCATTCCTCTGCCTTATTTGATCTTGTTCTTGTGCATGCTTCTGTCTATATATACAGTTGCCAATAAGAGCAACAATGTTCTCGCCTTAATCCCTTGTAAGGGCACGGTTTTGAGGAACAACCAGCTCCATCTTGATTTTCAAATTGTTTGATTCCTTTCCGCTATGACACCACCACCGGTACCGGTTAGGAGAGCAGCTTTTTTGCCCACTTCTCTTACTGATGTGGCATTTGGCCTTCAAAGAGATTTGCATAGCAGTAGCACCAGTCATGAACCCAAGAGCTCCAACTAGTACTCATAGTTAAGCAGCGGCAAGACTAACAGGGGCAAGAGCCAGAGCTTTACTCAACGGCTGATTCAATTGCGAGAACAGCTTCAATTCCTCCAACCTCCGCAGCGGTTAGGCATGAAGTTAGCTTTCTAACAGGGGATAGGCTTACAAAGTACAAAGGAAAGCATTGACACGTCAGACCTCTTTCTTTTTTAGAAAGGCTTCGATTGTTGCATCAAAAGACGACATCCATGCGGCGAGCGTTCTTTTGAAATCAATAATTTTATAATTTAATTTTATTTATAAAAAAAAATTATTTAAAAAATTAAAAAATATAAATTAATAAAATTTTAAAAATTTTAAAAAATTTCATAAATTTTAATTAAGTTATTTTTAAAATTTTATTAAAAATTAAAGAACTTGAATAAATTTAAATATAATTTATTTAAATTTATTATTCTATTCTTAATTATTTATTTAGAAGTAAAATAAAAAATTTATTAAAAAAATAAAAAAAAAATTTTAAAATAAAATTAATTAATTTTTTATTTTTTATTTTTTATTTTTTAAATATAATATTTAATTTTTAAATTAATTTAAATCATAATTTTTATAATAAATTATAAACATAAAAATTAATTTTTAATTTAACATAATTCAAATCAATTCAACTCAATTCTAACTTTTACGATTCTAAACGGCTCAAGGTCCCAAGTACAGGCGAAGGCGACTCTACGAGACCAACTGACAATTACACATCAACAACATCCTCTGCATCTTCCCTATTACCTCAGCACATATATCCCTCAATATAGCAACAGAGTAGCCAAGAACATCAACCGCAGCAGAGCCACCAGGAATACTAGACTTGCCTCTCAACGCTTTTTTCAGGAACCCCAATAGACTTCTTGAATATTCCAAAAACAAACAACGCAACATCCTTTGTAAGAGAAAAATCTCTGATCCGCTCATTTAAGATTTCTGATACGATTCGTAGAAGAAATGCTTGTTCGGATGAAAACCAATCATCTTTGAACTCATAATCTTTTTGGAAAACAACATGGGCAACTGAGATTCTTCAAGGAAGATTCTTGAAAGGAGATATAAAACAAAAGAATAAAATCAGTGTTACAACTTAAATAACCCCATATGACAGCATAGAAAAAACAGCAAAGTTTACAAGCAAAAGAAGAATAAACCAATGAATAAGGAAAGAAAAAAAAAACAACAAAAGAATAAAATCAGGGTTACATATAACTACTTACCAGAAGAAGCAATCCTCATAATTTCTGCCATTATAGGCCAGCCACCATCACTGGACAGCTTTTAAAAAGTTCAGGGTTTCCATCACAACATGCATAAATTAGCATACACAATGGGTCACGACTCTCCTTACTGTCGAGTCTTGCAAGAGATACAAACTCAACTGGATAGAGTTCTCCCCAAATAGCATGCTGATGATATTTCCCAGCCACAGATAACATTTGCAAAAACCTGCAGACCCCAACGAACCAATCCAGGATCAGGGTCTGAAGAACTCCCCTCTGTCCTCAAAATATTCGAAACAACAACAACTCAACAAATGAGTTTTCGGTTTGTAATTTCTGCAGCACACAAATTTCTGAGAAGCTTGAAACACAACGAGAGGATGATGATGATGATGTAAAGTATGTCACCGGCTGAACTATCTCCAGCGCTGCTGGGAGAACCCTTTTGGAAGCAAGTTCCAGACGACCAACAGCAGATTTGGAACTCTCAATGAGAACCTCTAAGGACTCTTTCACGTTAGACGAGTTGAAAACACCAAACAACAACTGAAGGGTACCCTCTGATATGGGGTACTCCAAAAACGAAGCATCAGCATCACCCACTACGTGATTGATAAAATGAGAAAAAAAGAAAACTCAAATTAAAAATTGAATTTTGATGAAAAGATCGAAGACCCCACAATCCAAATGGTTGTAATTGTATCTCTTTCTTTCATAAATAGACCCCAAAAGAATGAAGAACAAAATCAATAAGGCTTCTTCGTCACAACTTAATTTGTTTATTAACCGATGGGATAGGCTAGAAACTGCAGGCAGGCCACGGAGAGAACCACTGCTTTTGCTTACTGGCAAGAATAGCTGCCAACAACGGCGGCAAATCCTGGTTGAAAGAAGGGGAAGCAGAAGACTTGGTGGTCACTGCCACTCTCTTACGTTCAAGACTGAAGAAAGAAAGCGAGTAAGGGCGCAAAACAGCGCCTCAGTTTTGCATGCTTTTTAATAATCATGTGCCATCACATAAATAATAATGAAAAGAAATTTATACTAATAATTAATTAAAAATTAAACTCATAAATTTGTTTAAAAGGCCCTTTTTTTTCAGTTACATTGATTTTGTTCATGAACTATTTGATTGAGTTTAATTTTGACCTGTACTTAGGGTAAAGTTTTTCAGACTATCACTTAATCATTAGCTGACAAATCATTGTAAGTATTACATTATAGATTTTGCAGATTTGTCGACAATAACACATGGATGATCCTGACATGTGTTACATTATAACACAGGAAAGTGTTGACATGTAAGTGTTTTCAACAGTCCATCAGCTCAACAACTTGCTGATTGTCCTGTTTTTGCAGCAACACTTGAATATAAAGACATGCTAAGCTTCAGATACTTATTCATTCCCTTTGTGGGGGCAAAAGGAATGGTCCACATTAAAAATTAAAACAATGTAGAACATTTGACCACACATGGATGCTGATGGAAGATAAGCTTAATGCTTAACAGATTGAACCAAATACGCTTTTCTGGGCTCAAGAAGCACAGAATAACTTGCCAATTGACGCTCAGACAACTGTAATCCCAACCACCCTCCCCCATTGTGTAGGAGTAGAACAAATGCTCTCAAAGAAATATCCCGATTTATACCCAGTTGTTGATAGTGGAGCCATCCTTGCAAAACAATTTATCCCACACCTGCTTACACCTTCCATATCCTGGATTGTTGTGCAAAAGAAATGTTCAAGCTTTCCCGGTTTCTTGTCAATCAAAATAGTTGCAGATTTAATATCTCATTGTCATTTAAAAAATCTGGAACAAGAGATGGTTTGGAAGCACAGAAAGAATATCTTCCTACAATCTGGTGGGAAGGCAGTTAAGCATTTCTTTTTGATTTTATATCATGATCCTGACATGTAGGTATATCGTGTTTGAGCTCCGATAATTAGTTCAACAACTTTTGCTGCAACAGAGTATGGAAAAACGGATCAGATGGTCAAAGTAGTCTACCAAGATGGGATGGTGATAAGAAATTAAAGCAGAAGAAGAACAGCAAAGGATATAAAGAAGTTTCAAGCACACCTGTAAGGAATCCTACGACAGGTACAGGTTCCAAAACTTTCTCAATGCTTTCAAGTCTTTGCCTAAAAGATTAAAAAGAGAAATTTATTATCAATTTTTCTCCAACATAGAGGAAGCACATTGCAAAATTTTTAAAAAAATGAAAGAAAGAAGAAAAGTGAGAGAATAAATTGTAAATAGCAGCTACCTGATATACTTGCTGAAGAAAGGATCTCTCATTAGGTAAAATGCAAATAATAGTTTCCGTCTTTTAACCTGAAACAAAACTACTTCAGCATAAACTCTTTTATTGGGTTTAACATTAATGACAAATAAAAAACTACTAAATGCAGTTATTGGCAAAGATTCATGCAGAAGACCATTAAGTCCAGTGCACCTTATATGTCTACATTGTATAGCTCTAAAGAAACTCAAACCTCATCCTTTTCTGGGGCAGAAAGATGAAACATTTGCTCCTTCCCAACAGCCACTGATGTTGTAACTAGTGAAAGAATACTCATCCCTATGCAGTCAATAGCCAATGAAAGGAACCACGGGGTCCATGACCGAATACCATACTTTCGAATAAATAAAACATAAATAAGAGGCCTAGTAATAAATAGAACTTCTCCAATCAAAAACAGAACCCCGTGAAGACCCTTTTTGGACAATATGTTGAGAAGTGTTGGCCTCTCTAACACTGAAACTGTAAAAACACAGTGGGTAAGTATTAGTTGAATCCCCCATGAATTATAATCAATTACACTACTGCTAAAAGTATCTTTAAAATAGATTGCCTGGTGGATCCATAATTGCTTGTTGGTGTTGAACCCTGTGCAACCACACTGGATCTGAAACCATCCTGGCATTTTCTCCAAATCTACTTAAAGCAGAAAGTGCTCTTCCTTCCAGATTCCATTGGTTTGGACCAAGATTGTTTTTCACGTAACGAGAGCCATGATGCCCACCAGGCTTTAAGCCTATTTGATGTTGTGAAGGAAAACTATTTGAATGTGTCTCATCATTAGAAGTCTCCCCTCCAGATAGCAGTATCTCATATCCACTCTTCCGAAACAAAGATAACCGAACCAGTACCCTGAGTTAGAATGACTCAAGACAATGAGAAACACGGATCAATGGCTATAAAGATAATGACAGACTAAGAATAATAGGATGGGACATATGCTAAATTACATTATGGTGCTTACTTGGTTGCTTCGGTAACAGCAAGGAAATTCCATTTATTATCATCACCATAGTAGTGTTGCGCCACGACTTCAACTAATGTTTCCAAATCCTTTAATGCAGATAAACATAATGAATAAGGAAATGAATAAGGCTCAACAGAGCCTGTAATATTTTGGGTGGGAGCTGTATCAATTATATGTTCATTGACAGCAGTGATAATTCCCAGAATGGTCGATACTGCATAAAATCATAATATTTTCAGTAAGTTATCACTTTCTACATTGCAGCTAAATATAATAAGAGAGAGAGAGAGAGAGGACAATTAGAATTTGATCCATTATAAAGAAAATGAAGGTAATTAAAAGAATGTGACATGACTTTGAAACTTTCACACTTTGCAACAGTTGGAATCTAGTAAGGCACAAGCTCTGCCAAGTAAACTTATTTCTAGTTAGTATTTCAAGATCAACATGAACATATAATAGGAGTGATGCTTCTACATTGTTGCCAGCTCTGTCACAAATTTTTTCTACTTTGAAAATTTGTCTTCCCATTTTGGCACCAAAAGAACATATAACTGCCGAAGTGAGAGAGTCTTATATAATTTTGAAACTCGAAAGAAGTAGCCAAAAGTTACCAAAATTTCACAAAACCTGCTTCTGGTCCAATCTCTGAGTCAGAGAAACGTTCAGGAAGAAGCCACGTCAACCCCTGTCCACATTTTCAATCCCCCAATAAGATTTTAAAAAAAAATTAATGTACAAGAGCTCAACAAATTACAAATCCTGCTTCAACACATAGCCCTCTCCATACACTCATATGACCCACGAAGAACTTTGCAGCAAAAATATATAAAAAGCCACCTGAAAACGTTATATATTTACCAAGTAAAATGATTTCATGTGAACTTGAAATGGTTCATACTGGCAAAGGAATCAAAAGATAGCAGTAATGATACTAAAACTAAATTATAAACTACAGAATCCCCCCTTCCTCCCCCTATCATAAACCTTATTCACAATCTTTAAGTCTAACTACGGCAATATAGCATCAAACTAATATCAAAACCACCCTTACTGTCTCCAAATTTTAATGGCGAGTCTGTGCTGCTATAAATTGCAAATATGCACAACACAAACCCACACAATTAAACAGCTAAAAAACAATAAAAGCACGATTTTACTGAAAAGAGGGGAAAAAAAAAAGTAAGCTTACATTGGCCAAAGACTCCAAGGAGTGGACATAGTCTTTGTTCTGCTGGACCCATCTCTTGTAAGCCTCCATAGCTTCAGTTACACAACAAATTACAGAAAAGCAAGAACAACAGAGTCCACTGCTTCGAGCACCAAAGCCTAACTCGCCGAGCCACCGCCGAACCTGCCGACCCAGATGGCCAAGACAGAGAATTTCGAGACAAATTCACGATGGGTTTCGATCCTGACGGTGAATGGGACAAACGGCCTGCGAAGGAAAACAGGATCGGCAAACTGGGAACACAAAGAGGAGAGAAAAGAGAGAAAGAGAGAGATGATGAGGTGTCGCTTTTGTAACTTGATGGGTAAAGGACCTGATCATGACCGTTGATTTGTACATTGTTTTGTTCTTTGACCGTCCGATTCAACTGGTCTTGGTCTGCGGGCCCAGAAGAGCAATCCCGAGCCTCACTGTTAGGGTACCATGTGTGTTCAATGGACGGTTGAGATTAGGAATTGGCTCCCAATCGTGCGGTTAGGAGTTCACGTTGTATGTTATGTACGGATTTGTATTTAGGGAAAAAAAATGGCAATGTGTCAATCGCGCGGTTAGAAATTTACGGTCTATGATGGGAATTTACCTGCCCAAATTGATCAGACAATATATATATATATATATATATATATATATATATATATATATATATATATATATATATATATATATATATATGTGTGTGTGTGTGTGTGTGTGTTTTAGTGTGTAAACTAAGTGTATTTTTATAAAATTTTGTTTATTTTAATAATTTTATAAATCTAATTTTTTTAAAAGTAATAATAGTATAATTTTTTTTTAATATATGACTCTCAAAAATTAAATTTTAATTTTTACTTGACCATATATTTGATAAAGTGTTTGATTTGTAGTTAGATTATTTAGTTCAGTTCAAATAATTTCTTTTAAAAAAACTTTTTGATAGTAAAAATTAATTTAATTGATAAAATTAAATTATTTATTTTTAAAAATTTTAAATTCGAATTATATTAAAATATTTTTTTAATAGGTAATATACAAATATTATTTTAAACTTTTATTAAAACTTGTGATATACCTATAATAGAATAACTTCCTTTTTTAAAACTTTTTTTATCATAAAAAACAAAAATAAAATTCTTTTAATTTTTTTTGTTATGAAAGTTCTTTCAATTTAGTTCCTAAAGAAATCCTCCTTTTCTCTTATCAATTTTAATATTAAATTTATCATGATGCAGGTTATGCAAGTCATTTTTTATATTGACATTGATAAAAGCCTGAAGTTATATATTTGTTATATAAAAATAAGCTTTATCATGTCTTGAATTAAATTAATTTTAATAAAATTTATGATATTATTAATTATTTTTTTAAAAAGATATTAATTTTAATTAATTATGATATCTTACAAAATATTAAAGATTTAGAACATATTTAATTAGATATTGAAAGTTTGAAATAAATTTAATATTAATTTATTTGGATATTAAGAATTTAGAGCAGATTTGATATTGATTATGTTTTGAATGCATACACAATCTAAAAGAGATTACCTAATTAAATGAAGATATTGCCTAAGATATGAAAGTTTATGGTCGCGATTACTTATTTAGATGAGGAGAAAACTTAAGTAGTTATAAATAAAGAGGAAATAGAATCCAAAGGAGTTTTCGAAATAGGGTAAGCCAAGGGGTTTCAGAACACATCACAAAAGATGGTACGAGAGGATACCAAATCATATAAGAGGGCGAGGATTAAAGAGATTTGTTTTGCTAAGGTGATGATAGAACCTTGTTGATCTTAGTAGAAATTATGTTAGATTATTGTTACTCAATTTTAAAGATATTAATGTCTATTATTTTATTTGTTTATCAGTTAGTTTGAATAAAATTTTAGATGAGTTCATTTATACTTTTCTCATGTTTTGAGTTTGTTTTTATTATTTAAGTTTTAACGGTAATTATTAGATATCAATTGTAATTTTCATATAGGAATATAGTTGATGATTTAATAATTTACTGTTAATTAGATAAATAAAAGTATACAATTAATTATAATTTTTAGGACTTAATTGATATATTTTTTGTAAACACATATTTGACCGGTAGATATTTATGAGATAATTATTTGAGAATAACATTTGATATAGTTGATGTTAAAATTAATTTTGATAGATTTTGACCCTTAGTCAATTCATATTTGGTTAATTTCTTAATTTATTTATTGCGTTTATTTTATTTTTTTTTGTTTTGAGTAATTTAATTTCTACATTTTTTATTTTATAATTTGCTTTGTTTTTGTCCAACTAGATTAGAAAATTTTATCAATATATAAAAATTAATTCAAAGTCTTTGTAGGATCGACCTCTTATGACTCGTGCATTTGCGAGTATTTAGAACTTGTAAAAAGTCACAACAAACATGACGCAATCCATTGTACTTAAAGAAAGTATGTATAAATACTTCAATAAATATATGTAAGCTTTAAAAATATTTAAGAAAATATGAATAAGTTTTAAAAATAAAGACGAATTTATAAAAAAAAAAAAAGAATGGTGACGAGAGTAATTTACTTAAAAAGCTGCTATGACACAAAGTTCAAGTATTATTTATACTGCTATATTATTTTTATTCTTTAATATATTGAGAATATATTCCACCTTTCAAGAAAGTTGAGATGGCCGAGTTGGTCTAAGGCGCCAGATTAAGGTTCTGGTCCGAAAGGGCGTGGGTTCAAATCCCACTCTCAACAATTTTTTGTTTTAGTGATTTTAGTGCCTGTTCCATGGTCAAGGATTCTATGTTAGAATTGTTAGCTTGCTTGGTTTAACGGTGGCTAAGCTCCAAATGGATTCTACAGTTACTTCTGTCTTGCGTGATTCTACATAATCGCATTCCATTGTAGTTACTTCCCCATGTAGTTTTTGCAGGCTTGTTTGCATAATCACATTAAGCCCACACTCACCCAAAACATTCAAGGGTCATTTCTTAAGTTCTGTTGGAATATGAGCTTTACCTGGAGGTCTATTTACGTTTATTGAACAGGAGTATGTATCAAACTTCACTAGGATACTATCATTGTATCTATACACACACCTGTACGGGGGGTTTATAACAATCTCGTGTTTGGTTTTGCTTAATTTTGACACAAAATCAACTTTTCAGCCTGAAGCTATCTCTGCAACATTTTGAGTATATACTGTTTCTCAATTCAAAATAAGATAATCCAACCAACATTGTCAATGTATTAAAAAAAATCATGGAAGGGCAGAGTGGCATACAAGGACATGACTAGAGATCCATTATTCTGGTTCTCTTGGAGCTGAAAAACTCTAGTAAACGTCCTAGATTTCCAACTACTTAGCTAATGTATAAGAAAACAACAAGAACAACAACAATCAAATTATGAACAAGTGGATCAGACCTTACAGTAGCATAGAAGGGCATAACTAGATATTCATCATCCTGGTTCCCTTGGAACAAATCAGAAAATTTTACTTTGTTAACGTCAGACAAAACGCAGTTTGCATCCTTGTCAAAAAACGCAAAGTAATATGGGAAATTTGATTTCAGTAGAAGTACAGACTCTGACAATGCATATGGCATACTGCTACATAAGTTGATACCCCCATTTGATTGCCAAATTTTAATTATGACCAATGCCTTTAACAAGGACCGTGTTTAATTGTTTATCAAGGTGTAAACATTATTTCATCAAGTACAATGATCACCTACATACTACCCACCATGCAAGGTTGATATAAAAACCACCACATCTTTCTCTTCCAATAATGTATTCAGCTGGCCACTTAGCTCCCAATCACAATCATTCACAAGGACCAGAACTCCTGGTCTCCTGCAAGACAAATCACAACAAATCAAAACATTAACATATATCAGCACAAATGTAATGATAACGCCACATATTATAAGCAGACGGCACTTCAGGTACTCTTAAATCAGCTTAAGCATAAACTCCTTTCTCCTCAATTCCCCTTTTCTCTACTGATAAATTTTCTTCTAGGTGTTATTGAGGAACCTTTCTAAATATTGTCAATGCATAATTCAGACATAATTATATTATCGTATTCAATTTTTTTTTGGCGTGATCGTATTCAAATTTTAGTTGAGGCACAATAGATAACTTACACAGTATCCCCTTTCATGAACATTTCAGGCCTCTCCTTGATCAAGTTCGTCCGCACCCAAGCAAGCAAATCTTTCATGGTTAACTGATAGGTATGAAGACAATTTTATACAAATGTCAAGCATAAAAGAGTGACCCATATATAACATATTTCAATCATTTTGGTTGTCATACACTACCTTGTCTAATCCATTTTGTTGTTCAACGTTGACATCATGGATCTTCTTAGAGTCACACAGAAGCTCCAATCCCCCTCTGCCAAAAAGCATGCACATTTAAGCCATTTTAACAAAGCAGACAAAAATTAAAGGTTCTCAACACAGATGTGATATAGGAACACACAAATATTTTGAACATTAAGTAGGGGCATATAAATATGCCAAGTGAAACCTCAGTTCAGTGTCTTGAAAATGTAATCTCCCCCCACCTTCAAAACTCACCCAAAAACAGATAATTAGAAAAAGACGACTTCCAAAGGCCCTTCAATATCCTTTTTAAATTGTGCACACTGCACAATGTACCCAACAATATTAGATTATATTATTAGCAAGCCTATATAACTCAGTTGTCTCCCAGTCAGCCACAACCCAAAAGACAGCAAACAGTGAAAAAATCTTAGCCCTAAATGCAACGGCCTATAGTTATATATAGGCTTCTAAATATACATGAACAACAAATTCAATCTGTGTCAAACAAAAAGGGGGGAAATCTTCCAGATTCTCCATTTACAACCTCAAAGGAAACCAAGCAGCTGAAACCGTACGAGGAAAAGCAACAATAAAAGCATGTGACACTCAACCCAAGACTAATAGTGTGTGTATCCTTGTGTCATGATCCACAAGAAGAGAAATCATCAAACATGGATGCAGATTTGGTAGTTTCAGCATCTAAGACACCCCATTATCATCATCTTGGCTGTCAGCTGTAACATAGGCCTAGAATATGCATCTAATGAAATCAACAGCAACAAAATTGAACTCCATCATCAACTCATAATTACCATAACTGCCTCTGCAAGTCCGAGGGATTGCAAACAGTGCAAGATGAAAAAGAAAAACAAACATAAAAAGGGTGCAAAGTACAAACAAAACAAAAATCTCGGTTCATATGGGCTTAAGATTTCAAAAGATAAAGCACCCAGAAATCTGAGCAAACCCCAAAAGAAAAATTGGGGTGATGGAGGAATCCTCAACTTTTTCATGAAGATAATTTCTGGGACATAAAATTATTCACTTTAAACAGTTTTTTTTTTCACAAAGACCAAACAGCCAACCAACAAGAGAAAAAAAAAAATAAACTTCATAAAAAAAAACAGTGAATATTGATGAATACAAGATAAACTAACCCGAACTCAAGTGTCAGCTGCATATTTGATGTTTTGGCAGAATCCGAAAACCCTTTTAGAGAGAGAAACAAGCGAGAGAGAGAGAGAGAGAGACAGAGAGAAGGGGGGGGGGGGGAGGCAGCAGAGCAAGTTACAAGGCGTTCGAATCTGTTCTTAACTTCTTATTGTTTTCACGGACAGAATGATCCTTTATTTATTTTTCAAATTACGACCACTGCCTTGGCTTCTATCGTTTAAAAGAGTTTGAATATATGTTAAATATTGATTTTATATTAATAATAAATTAAAATTAATATATATATAATTATTAATATTTTTTAAATAGACAAATTTTAAGATAAGTTGCAATATCTTAATTCTTATAAAATAATTATAAGAGTAAAAAATAAGGGGAGAATTGAAGAAGAAGTAATTGATAGCAGTTGAATCTGTTTAATGTCATAGATTTTAGTTTTACAATATTTTCCTCCATTGTTTATTGTTAATAAATCATGACTTGAGGTCTTTTACGTAGGCTTGATAATTTTAATGCGCTGTGCAAGTATTCAACCCATCCCACCTCACATGAGATGAGTTTTCTACTTGCACCCGTGAGACTTGGGATAAGTTAGGATTGTTTACCCTTATTGAATAGGATGGGTGCAGGTTGGATGCAGGTTGGATGCAGGTTTGGGATCAATCCTTATTTAATATTGTACCCTTTATTTATATTAAATTTATATTTTAAAATATATTTTAATTTAAAAATTATTGTATAAATTTACTTTTTAAATTATGAATAAAGTTAATAAAATTATACTTATTTAGATATTTTTTTTAATTTATATAAAAATATGATTGATTTTTAACATTATTATTGATTATAATATAAATTTATTTAAAATATTTATAAATATGAGACGAGGCGGGTAGAGTACAAATTTTTAATATTTTTATGAAGATGAATTCAAAATTTAATCTTCATAATTCATAAGACAAGTAAAGATTAGTTATGTATTATTTTGAGAGATACGTGATGAGATCATATTGAACAAAAACCTACTCCTATCTACCCTATTACCATGCCTACTCCAAGATAACTTCCTTTCATGCTTATTGGTTTAATAGGTTTTAAAGTGTTTTTATTTTTAGACATTGCAATAAAGTATTGCTAAGCGCTCTCATCATTCATCTTGGTCTGAGGCCCCTGCCTAATCGTATTTTGCAAGTTTTGGCTTTTGATGCTTCTAATGAATAACTTTGCCTTTCAAATTAAAAAATTATACTATTCATAATTGGCACTTGCATCATTTAATAGAAGGATGGTTAAAATATATTTTTAGTCTTTATATTTTTTATTTTTTATTAAATTTATTTTTAATTTGTTTAATTGAATTTTTTATAATTTAAGTGTATATTTAGATTGATTTGTTTTGTATTTAAAATAGTTTATAATTAAAATTTTATTAAGAGAATTTTAAAAAAATAAAATTAATTGAAATCAAACATGCTATAATAAAAAATATTTATTGTTTTAATAAATAAAGGTTTATTCGCTACTTAATATTATAACACTATTATAATTTAATTTATGTTTTATATGACAAATAAAATTTGATGTGACATAATATCTTTTATATAAAATTTAAGTTAAAATATAATTTAGTCCCTATATTTATTCACAAACTATTAATGAATAACTAAGTGTAGTTAATACAATAAAAATAAAATGCATCTAAGGTGACTCGCCGCTTTAGAATGGGCTTGTCAATGCCACTTTAGAAATGGTTTGTCAATGCCACTTTTAACTCAAAATTACGCAAGTAATTATTTACATAATTTTTTCTTACCAAAAAAACTGTCAATAAATACCTATTTCAAATTTTAAATTTGGGTTCTCAAAAGATATTTTAAAGATTGAATCCTAGATTCTTTATTTTGAAAATTTATAATTGAAACCGTCAGAAAAGGTAAGGTACACCTAGATTATGGATGAAATCTCATCCCTAAAAATTTAAATTTAATTTATTATGCACGTACAATATTTTATAGTATGAGAAAACAAGAAGATTATACATTCTTATAATAATTAAGATTTTATATTTCTCATAAATGTTTTTAACTATTTCTAAAATAGGTGACTAATTGTATAAAAGCCTTGTTAGTGTATCACAATTAAACATTATTGAGTTTAATTTTATTTTAATCAATAGGAAATTTTTTTTGTACTATTATGTAATTATGTATTGTTATATTATTAAAAAAGTATTAGATAATTATTAATATAGTTAATCTCTTTAAATAAAATTATGACAAATGATTGAATCATAATTTGAAAAAGTTTTATATTGATCATAAATTAAAATTAAATTTTAAATTTAATAGTATAAAAAAATATCAAATTGAGAGAAAAATTAAGATTTTGCTGAATGAATTAGACTTAGTGTATGTTTGGTTTCACTTAATTTTTACACAAAAAAGCTTTTCAATTAAAATTTAGTTTTACATAATTTTAATTGTAAAATTTTCTAAATATAAAATATACAAATTCAAACACACATTAATAAGTCATGTTTAAAAGATATTGAATATCCTATATCAAAAATGTTTTCCTAATCTTACGCCTAAATGAGTTGAATCCAAAATCTCAAGTTTGAATCTAATAACAGCATGTTTGTTTTAGATACTCATTGACATAAATATGTGTTTAATAAAAGGAAGACGAGACTTCCTTCTTGCAAATTCCAATTTTTTGCCTTGTAATATATGTAAATTTACATTAGTTAGAATTAAAAAAGAAATTAGAATTACTAGAGTTTGTGACAATACTCAATTTTCTTTTATTATTAGTATTTTTCTTGTATTATTAAACATTTATTTTGTTGGATAATTATCTCAATAAACATTTGAAATTCACCCATCAATAAACAACACATAAATTGCAAGAATATAAAAGGAAAAAAAAAAATGCAAGGTGCCTTTGCACTCTTCCCACCTTCCCGCGAAACTTTCTCCTTGTATCTCAAGGAACCTTATATCTGTCCCATCAATGGCTTCTCCAAAGCGGTAAAGCCCCTCATCTTCTGCTTGTTCCCTCCCCACCCCATTCTCTCTCTTCCCATTGTTTCTGCTTTTTCCATTGTTTTGAGCCGTTACAATGTTTTAAATATGAAACTGTTTCAACTTAGCCTCCCAGGTTACGTGTGGTTTGGTTCCCTGAATACCTTAACGTTACCTTTGATTTTGCCTTTGACCCTTGTTTTCTTAAATTCTCTATTATGCTGTTTCTGATTGCTTAAGCACTGAACTCCAAAGATGTACATGCTCTTCTAATTGTAAGTAGGTGAGTTGAGTTTTAGTATTTTGTTCTAAGTGGAGAGATGTTTAAGAGAAAAATCAGAGTTTGGGGGTTTTTTTTTTAATATTATTGAGAAATTCGTTTTAGTCCAGAATTCCCTTTTCTGGGTTTGTAGCGTTTGGTTTTGAGAGATCTTTCGGTGGGATTTTTGGAGAAAAATCATGGAACAAGTTAAAGAACGTGATGCTGGTATAAAGAGGGAAACTTTGGTTTTAAGTTCTTCAGAATCTGAAAGCAGTTGCGGTCGTGGAATTCACAAGCCAGTCTCTCTTCAAGGGTTTGTCTCTGTCCCTCTCTTCTCTCTCTGTCCCTCTCTCTCATTTAAAGAAGCTACAAAAGTTTGGGACAATTAAACATTGCGAAACCCAGGTTGCAGAAAAAACATTGCAGTTTTACATATCCTATCATTCTATTAGGACATATTAGAGCTATAAAGTTCATTTTTTTTTTTTTAATTTTGCCTCTTAGAACAGGTGAATTATATGGAGATGAGAGGGTACTAAAAGGGTCTTTTTTTTTTTTCCTGTTTTGTTATAACTAAAAGGGTCATCCAATTTTAGTAACATATTTTCTCGTCCCCATGCTGTCCATGTCCTATGTATCATGAATTGTCAGTCTGCTTGCGTCAATGGTGTACATGGATACATAAAATCCTTACCTCGTACTTTTGAATCATGCCAAAGTAGCAGAACTAGGCTTCATTAGTTGGGGTGTTTGCTTATGTAGTCATTGAAGACTTTAAAATATGGTCCTCTAGATCTTAATACTTTCTCTGTCATTGGATCGCTGTATTGTTTCAACAATAACTCGATAGTGTAATTATCGAGAAGTAGACAAAAGGACCCGTATCTTCTGTTATAGCATGTTTGCTATGCCTTGCTATGTATATGAATTTAAAGTTGTATTTGCAAGTAGTTTGTATCAAAATCTGCTTATCTTGTTACTCGTATTTCCCTTCTTATCATAACTAATAGGAGGATGACTGGTCCTGCAAGACGATCTACCAAAGGAGGCTGGACAGAGCAGGAGGTAAGGAGCTAGAGACTATTCAATGCTTAAAAGGTGCTTGTAGACTTGTAGTATATTTAAAGTGAAGTGCACGTTGCTTGTGCAAGCTTAATGTTTAAGATCAATAGAACTCAATATCTTACAAGAGCATTTAATATTGATATGGTATGATACTATTATTTATTCGTCATTGTAATCATTTAACTGTGTGAAAAAAAGTGTTTTTCTTTCTAACAGTAGTAGCTACTAATATTATGGAAATATTATAAGAAACATGAGGTAATTGACTTAACAGTATCTCAAAATAATGTTCATTTAGTTAACTAGTGTTAAATTTAATCCTAAAATTGTATTTATAAACTCTATAAAGTTTCACGGTGAAGCAGTTTATGAGCTGGTGATATAGCCAAGACTGAGAAACCTAAGGCTCATCATATCTTGACTCTTTTGTGGCTCTATGTGTATTCATTTTGTACTTGTGCATTTCCAATCAAAGCCAATTCTGTACTTGTGTATATTCATGGATGTAGAATATCATAATAATCTCTTCAGCTGAATCTTTTGCATTCTTCTTCATTGTATTAGAAGTAGGAAGCTTTCACTTGTAGCTTTCTATGTGTTGGGGATTTTGGCTTATGTTAGCATCAAGAATTCAAATTGCTTGATACCTGTCCTTGGACTCTTCTGGGGCTTTCCCTTATAAATCTTTTGATCATTACCTGATTTACTTCACCAAAGATAGTACTATGGCTCTCTCCAATTCTTTTTTCAAAGGTTAAGGCTCTTTCTATAGTCAAACTTTTATTTGGACAGCAAAACTTATTAGTAATAGCATAAATGGCCTACTATAGGTTTGCAGTCCCCATAAGGCTTTATCTCCAAATATCTGTGTTACGTGTTTTTAAAGTTCAGAGAGTCATCTACTTTACACAGTGAAGATGCTTGTAACATTTGGAATAAACTTTGTTCTCTCTTTAAGCAGTGTTTAGTCTGCCCTGATTCCTTGGAACAGCTACTCACCATTTATTTTTGTTACTGGTGGAAAAAGAGATTTAGTCCTTGTAGAAGTGAGCTATGCTAGCAGTGATATGGTGCATTTATTTGGAGAGTAGTTCCAGAATCTTTAGCAATAGATTGGCTCCTTCAGTTCATCTTTGGGACAGAATCACTTTCTTGGCTTCATTGTGGATTTCTTCAAAGTGTTTTTTAAAGGGTTGTTCTTGCAGATATGCAAAGAAATTGGAAAGCTCTTAAAATCTGATGTTTTATGCCTTTGTTCTCTTTTTGTCTTTTTTTTTTCTTTTCTTTTTTTGTATCCTTCGAGGATTTTGTATTTTTCGTTTCCATCTAATGAAGTCTCCTTTTATAAAAAAAAATGGAAATTTCTTGGCATTAAAAATCATATACCAACTCTTGAATCTCACGTGTCTTGTTTTCTCATTAACAGGATAAACGTTTGATTGCTGCTGTGAAAACATTTAGTGGAAAAAATTGGAAAAAGATTGGTGGGTATAAACTATGAAGTTATTACTTTTCATCCTGTCTTTGGTACAATTTGATTTGAGTGCTGATGTTTACTATTGACCAACAACAGCTTGTGTGTTAAAACACAGTCTTTCAAGATTACAACATTGCCATCAAAGGAAAACAATATTTGATAAGGAGATTATATTTTTTTTCTATTGCTCTCTCACTTTTTCTGCTAAGATTGTTTAGTGACCTCATGATCTTTGCAGCTGAATGCGTTCCAGGCAGAACAGATGTTCAATGCCTGCATCGTTGGCAGAAGGTTCTCAATCCTGATCTTATTAAAGGACCTTGGACGAAACAGGTGCAAACTAAACTATATTCATTTTATGCTCCTTAGGGGAGGATCTTGTTATTTTAATTAACTTTTGAATTTGGGGTTTGCAGGAAGATGATCTAATAAGTGACCTTGTTATGAAGAAAGGGAAAAAGAATTGGTCTGAAATAGCAAAATTCTTGCCCGGTCGCATAGGCAAGCAATGTAGAGAAAGGTAAATGTAATATGCAAGCACTACTTATCTTTCTCATACTACCATTTACTTTCGGTGGTTCACGTCTGCTTTTCCCTATTCAATAATTATTGGTCTTGGTAAGAATTATTATTCTTTAAAATTGGAGGTAACCATTTTCTTTCTTTAGGTGGCATAACCATTTAAATCCAGATATAAAAAGAACTGCATGGACCAAAGAAGAGGAGTTGACTCTCATTAAAGCTCACCAAATATATGGTAACAGATGGGCCGAAATAGCAAAGTTTCTGCATGGAAGGTATTAATAAAAGATTTCTATGTTGATTATATACCTAGAAATTTTTTTCTAAGATGCAGGAACATGAATGCATATAAAGATTTAAAATGTGGTCTTCCTGTTGTTTTCTTGCTATGCAGAAACAATTTTGGCCTATCCTAGTCATATTTGAAGTAATTGGTCAGTTCTTTTTCTTGTTCTGTTATTGTAGACCATTAAAACTGACAGAGTGGTTGTTAGATTACTAACTGGCACATAGATGGGGTTTAATTATATAAACATTAAACTTATTTTCTATGACTTAATATGGTACTAGTATAGTGCATCTATTCATGCTTGGATAATGTACTGCCAGCACTGGTTGTAAATTGCATGTATTTTAGACTAAATTGATAAAATGCGTGGTGCTTTTTCCTCCATATGTAAGGAGTAAAGACGTCTTAAATTATTTAACCATCATTATGATTTATGACTAAATGCTTACTTTGTTAGCTTAGTATGCTTGGTTCGTGAGTCATTGGTCTAGCAATAGATCTGTTTAGCATTTAGATATTCTTCTTACAATTGAAAATGCTTGCATCTATGGAGATGTTAAATATGAGTATATTTACATATATGCCCTTTTTTTGGGGGAAATTGAACAGGAGTGAAAACTCTATAAAGAATCATTGGAACTGCTCTGTGAAGAAAAAAGTTGAGTTAAATGCTTCTTTGTCTTCTCGTCAGTACAGTTCTAATTTTAATGCTGAAGGCAAAGTGGCTGATGTTAAACAAAATTTTGAGGAGAAAGTGAACCTGGACCAAAAAGTAGAAGCTAATGTGGGTTTTGGAACTATGTATGCAAAAGAAAATCATGCACAATCTTTGGATGCTGAAACTTGTGTACTTGTCAGAAATGAAGCAGATTATTATACAAAAACACAATCTGCAGCAACCCTGAATCAAACAAGCAATGAATCTTGGGAAGGTGCTAGGAATTCTCCTCCTTCTCCAGTGAGATTTGAAGTTAATGACACAAGGGGAAGTATTGATGCTCCTCAAAGTATGGACAATCCACGTCTTGGTTCCTTGTGCTACAGGCCCCTTCAGCTTAAGGATTTGGACATTCTTTTGGAAACTGGTAGATTCCCAAGCACTGACAGCTATATACAGAATACTTCAATTCCCAATTCCCTTTATACCCCACCAAATTATGTGAAAGGAATATTTGCTAATTGTACAAGTCCAGAACATATATTAAGGACTGCAGCAAGGAATTTTAAAGACACTCCATCTATCATGAGAAAAGAAAGATTTCCGCGTTCTCAGCAAAATACTAGTAACAATCAATTCCCAAAGGTGGATGTCAGGTTTAACTCCACCAAGAGCCCCCGCAGACTACATTTTTCTCCATGTGAAAAAATTGACGTCAGCAATGCAGTGCAACCAGATGGAAGGCAACTTTTCTCATCTCCTTCAAAGTCTCAAAAGCTTGGAAACCCCATTCCTGTTGAATCTCTGGAAGAAATGCAACGAGGATCCATTTGATCTTGAGAAGGGAGCCTGCACAAGAGTGCTTTCAGCAAGAATCATGATTATGCTGTCAGGGCTCAATGCAGAAATCAATCTATCTTAAACAGGATGAAGTTTTTAACATGTTTATATGAATATGGCAAGGGGCATTTTCAATCTTTGTCAGTCATGCTCATGCTCATGCTCTTCTTACTCTCGTAATTAACCTGAGTTTCTGAAAACGTTGTCTCAATCATGGGGTTAATTCTTAAGATAGGCTGTTAATTGATGTGATGCACCTTGAATGACTTGGGAACAAAGTATACTTAGAAGTCCTTAGGTATTTTGGATATTTCTTTTTTCTTTTTCGGGTTTTACTGCAGTTGTCAACCTGCAACAGTTTTGGTGTGTATGTTTCTTACACTTCAAAATAGTTATTGAAAGCAAAACTAACTTGTTGGTTTCTCAACGAAAGAGATTGTTCTGTTTTTTGTTGTACTCATAGTGGTAGATTTGGCTAATGGCATTGAATTTGAATTCTGTTGATAGTATGTTTGTGATAGCTTTTCTTCATATGTCATTGTAATGATCACACATCTTCTGCTGCTAGAAAACACTTGCATGCACAAGATGTTGGAAATATATGTTTACACACCAAAATTTAGCCACTGTAAAACATAAATACAATTAATCCAGGATGAGAAAATCAGAAATGATGCCCATGACAAAAACCTTATAAGATTAGATGTGGGTGTCCCAACTAAAACTTGGACTTGCACGCGCGCGAGGTGGATGGCATGTGTGTGATATGATTAGGCTCAAGACTCCTCAAGTGCCTTCTCCAAGCAATGTGGCACTTGGTCATAACTCTTACATGAACTAAGTTTGAAACACACGTAAACCCAGAAAGTCTAACACAGGATACATATATGCAGGTCTGCTGCCTTCTATTTGGCTTTGACAGGTGTAAGCAAAATCATATTTCACCTAATAACAGTATTAATACCTGTTTCTTGGTTATTCTAGCCTCATATCATATGCAGTTTAGCTGGTGGAAAAACAACTTCGGACTTAGAAGCTTAAGTTTATATAATCATTCTGGTTAGATATAAAATTATTTGTGTGTCTTCATTTAATAATTTAAACTTTTGAGATAGTTAGTTTGTGACATAATATTTAAAGCCTAAAGAGAGATAATCCTAATAAACGTGCATACCCGGTTGATCCACCGTCCTTCGGTGACCAAATTTTTTTTGACAAACCGTGTTTTCACTCTAGTTCGCCGGATCTACTTTGTCTCGTGGTCCTTCCGACCAGATTTTCGTCTTTCGCAGCCGACCACCGTCTAACTAGCTTTCCGGTACCATTTTTCGACCATATTTTCGGCCGGCAACACCACCGGAGGACTCGTCTCCCTCTGCTCGGCCAAACCTCAGAGCCGCATCTCGAACTGCCAGCCGACGCACCCTCGCGCGCTCTGAAGCTCCAGCACCAGATCTAAGCACGCCACTTTCGGCCGGCGCGTGTAGGCCCGTGAAGCACCTTTCCAGCCGCCGTCTTCAGCGCCGCCTTTGCCGTGGTATTTCCGGCCTAACCTAGCAGGTTTCTGGCCCAACCGTTCCCTGTGACGTGCCAGATCTGACTCTGATCACTTTCAGGTATATTGTACTTCTGTTTCTGCACATTGTGAACTTATTCATGGCTTTTTCTAGCCGTTCAGATCCTCCAAAGGCGAACACTCGTCTTCACCAACTTCATCAGCGCTCTTCTGTCCACGAAAAAATTAGATGGTAGTAACTATGATACTTTAGCTTCTGACATCAAATTATGGTTAACTGGTCAAGGATACACTGACTATTTCTTCACGAAGGCTGATTCTTTGTCTACCACTGAACGTACAAAGTGGGAGAAGATCGATGTCCAGTTATACAGTGTGATTAAATTCACAATTCATCCCTCTGCCAAGCAGGTCTTTTGTGCTCATGTTACCTGTGAATCTATTTAAGAGCAAGCCAAGATTCTCTACATTAAGTGACTTTATAGTGTCTGTCATGACCTTATGATGGTCATTGGTTCCAGAAAAGTTGTTATGTCTACCTATTTGTGTAAGGGTCATGCTGCATTTCATGATTTTAATGAGTTGTTACTGTCAGTAGAGGCTCATGTGAAAGAACTTGAGCAATGCAGCATCTTTGTGTTTCTTGCTTTCTATGACTTATTACCAAAGTACTTTACAAACCGTGATCAGATTCTAAATAATATGTACTTTAATATATTTATTTATTTATGTGATCTCCTGATTTGGTTTTCATTATTAGAGTAAAAATCATCTTTGGTACAACATAATTAGGAACATGCTTAGCGGCACCATGCAAGTCCAGGAAGCAGGTTGAGGGCATTGATGTTAACTTATTTCAAGCCTTTTTTTTGGGGGAGGGGGGGGGGGGGGGAAGTCACACGCGTTGAAAATAAATGCTTAATAGTTAAAAAGTTTTTTATTGAATAATTTTTATGGGGGATTACTAGCGTTCCTGACGGCCAGCTATTAAGGAAAATATCTTAATATGTATACCACTCCTACCAACACAAGAACAAATATATCACATGTTTCTTTTTATTATCATAGCTATAACTTTCATCACAATTTTATTATGGGAAACTAAATATCATTCCGAATTAAATTATTAATTTGGGACAACCGCATTCTTTTTACTCTAATGTCCAACAAAAATATTGAAACTATTACAATATTGCATAGACAACCAATTTTTTTTTCAAAACAAAAGGAAATAATCAGCTACCAAAACAGTGATTAATTTTTTCTAAATATAATTTATGAATATTTTTGTAAGTGCTTGCATATTAATACTTATAATTAATTAAATATAATTTATGAATATTTTTGTAAGTGCTTGCATATTAATACTTATAATTAATTAAATATAATTTATGAATATTTTGTTAATATTAGATTAGTTTATTAACCAAATTTGTGTGGACACATGCAAATTAATATTTGTAAAATAATTTTTAATACAATTTATACATAATTTTATAATAATAACTTGGTTTTAAATAACATGCAGTAATATATTTTATTTTTTTATAAAAAATTATTTTTTAAGCTTATTTACATATTTTTTTATGATAGCGTAGCTTAATAGAATGATTTAAACTGTCATTTCTTTACCAAAAAAGTAATTCCCCTCCGTCTTACTTTTTTTTTTCCTTCGAAAACTTTTAAACATAATGTGCAAGTAATTTATAGTTTAGGAATAACTAATTTAAAAAAATATTTTTTAATTCTCTTAATAAAATTTTAATTATAAAATATTTTAAATATAAAATAAAATAATTCAAATATAAATTCAACACTCAATATTCACCTTTTTTTTTATCTCTCAAGCATACAATATAAAAAAATTTTCTTCTAAAAAAGAAAATGTTAAAAAAAGTAAAAAACTGCTTGTGGTTAATACTTGGACTGTTACTGATAGGACGGTGACGAGAATAGAAAATCCAAAACGATCGGAAGGAAACTCGTAAGGCAGTGTTTGCCAAGAAACGGTACCCATGCGATGGCGACCAAACCTTCCACTGCTGCAACTGCTCCTCACCCTCAAACGCTCTCTTCCTCCACAACACTCCCAAGTTCCAACCAGATTGAACCTCGAAATGTTTCTCAAACCCTTGCTTTCCTTCGAAAGATGGGCATGGCCACCCCTGTTCCTCAGAATTGCGATACCAATGGCTTCTACTCCCACTTGTTTGGGAATTTCATCAAGGTCGATCGAATCCAGCGGGGGCGAATAGCTTGCACAGTTGCCGTCAAACCCCCTATTTCTGTAACCCCTTTTGTTCTCTTGCTTGCTTCTTTCTTGTTTTGTTGTGTTATGTTGTAGCTCTTAATCTTCTGTTTGGTAGCTGAGAAAATTGGGAGGAAAGGTCACACTTTTTGAATGTTTTGTTTAATGGGTTCATCGCGATTGCTTATAAATTTCTAGATAATTATCAGAAATCGCCGCTATTAATTGTTTCTTTTTCCTTTTATTATGTTATTACTCTTGATGTTCTGTTTGGCAGCTGAGAAAATTGGGAAGTTCACACTTGTATTTTAAAATGTTTTGCTCAATGGTTCCATCGAAATTAGTGATAGTTCGCAAGATAATTGTTGGAAATCGCGACTATCAATTGGTTCTTTCTTGTTTTTCTATTATGCTTCTTTGGATCTGGATGTTCTGTTTAGTAGCTCAGAGAATTGGGAGGATAATTATTCTTCTGCTTTGAAATGCTTTGGGAGTATGAAAGTCTATGGTTGATTGAGATTTACGCAGTCAATTGAGAGGCTGCAATTTTGTTTCATTATTAGCAATTTCTCCCATTTTCTTTCTAAGCAACCAAACTTATTTTTCTGGGTTCAAAGTTACAAGTTTATCTAAAAAGTGGGAAAAATAAAGAAAAGCGTTACATGATTGTATACGGACATTTTCATGTTCTTTATTGGAATTGCAGAATGCTTATGGAACACTGCATGGAGGGGCTGTTGGGTCTGTAGTTGAGCTGGTGTCCATTGCTTGTGCTAGAACAGTTGTTGCTGAGGACAAGGAACTTTTTCTTGGGGAAATTAGCGTGTCTTACCTCTCTGGAGCTCCAACAAATGTGAGTTCTGTGTATTAAATTTTGATTCTTTCTATGGTCATTGCATTACTGCATTGCTCATTCTGCAAATTAGTAAATGATAGATGAATCATTTTGAGTTCAATGTTTCCGAATGACTGGTTATGCTCTGCCTGATGAAATTTAATACTTTTAGCCAGCTTAGGACTTCAAAAAAGCATTACACTTCAACTTTAAGCAATGAGATGTGGGATTCGGGATTCTTAGCATTATAAAAGTGTTGCTCACTGCTTAGCATCATTCTTAGCATGCACTTAATGAATTGCTTTGGATCAATGTGATTAGGGCCTCATTGATTATGCTGCAAAGATGAAAATGTGGACTTAAAAACTGGAATATTTATTAAATTTAATTACCTCCTACTCATTCGGCATGTAATGTTGGTTAGTGGTATTCCCATTGGCCAGATGATTCTTGCATCCCATATTGAGGCTTTCAAGGGTTGGGTCGACATATAATCTTTTACTGCTTCAATTGATGTTCATGTTCCTTCTTATGCTTAAATTCTTCAATAAATGGATTTGTGCTTATATTGTTTGAGCAGGCAGAAGTGCTGGCTGATGCATCCGTGGTGAAGAGTGGAAGAAATTTGACTGTAGTTGCATTAGAGTTTAAACTGAAGGAAACTGGGAAATTGATCTATATTGCTCATGCTACCTTCTATAACATGCCAGTTGCCAAGTTATGAACATTTAGCTTCCTGGTCATTCTGCAATTCTATTCAATGATATTCAATACAAAATTCTTTAAAGTAATTAGGCGGATTCATACAATTATAGATCTAGAGTGCTGTACTCTCGTGTGTTATGCCCATTGCTGTAACCTTCAATGTTTTATGCATTTCAAAGTTTATGACTCCAAATTGTTATTTTTTTGGTATGAAAAAGTTAGGAGGGAAGCTGTCTCACTTCAAAATCATGACATGCCATAAGCCTGATTGAGGACTTACCGTGATGTTCACAGATTGCCTATATCATTGGAGAATTGTTGATTGGGAATCAAATCGAAGCTTTACAAAGAAAGTGCTTTAAACCTTACTAGCTTAATCAATTCTTGTTGGCGACTCAGAATTATTTAGTACAGTAATAGTAACTAGTAAGTAGTAACCTTGTATATATTGGAATATATACACTTTCACATTACATTAAAAGTAGCCATAGGCTAAAAGCTTGCAAAGAAGAGTCAAACAAAAAATAAACCAATTAAAAAGGATTATGGTTCTCTCAAAGGCTTCCAGGACATGTAAAAATCGAAGATTAATCATCTAACAGGTGGCAAACGGGAGTGATGAATGTCAAGCTTGAAAATTGTCCCCAGATAGGTAGACACAAGAAAAACAATGAATAGTAATAGGAAACCACATTATATAGTCGAAGGATGGAAATATGATCAGATATTGACAAATAATGGAGCATGTGTTTACAGTTTACATTTTCCATATTTTCATCTACATGCATTTCCCAACCAAATCTGAGTTCATAAACAGCGGGGATATCAAATCCCATCTCTCATTTGCATTGTCAGAAACTGCCAGCCACCAAGAGCATGCAAAAGGATTGTATACACTCTCAACTGCCCTGCACCACAAGATCATTTATACACGTCTGGAATGCTTGGCCTCTTTGAAGAATGGCATCAATATTAAAATGCCATCATTTCTGACCTGGCAATGCTTTGCATCTTCATGTCAAGCTGTTCTGCCAATAAATGATTCTAAACCGTACTGTATACAGCCCTGTCAAAAAACAGTACATTGAAACAGCCAGTATGCAAGAAAAAAAGCTTCAAGGCTAAAGTAATCCTAGTTACCCAAAAAATCCAAGACCTTTACTGTGTAAGACCTTATGGGAATCAAATCCAAGACCTTTATTCTAACCTGAACTCATGCTTACTTCAGCTTTACAGCCCAAGCGGTAATTTCTTATATTTCACATTATGCTTGACACCTAAGAGGACAACCATGCCTATGATATAATTACAAAACATGCAAATGAGATGCTCAGGTGAGTTGTAAATATTGCAAAACTCCTCAGTGGGTAGTGTGTTTAGGATGTAGGCTCCAGCAGGGTTGGGTGATCTCTTTTAAATTATAATTTATAAAAACATATATGGGGAGGGGCAATGGGGAAGATTTAAGGGTAGTGTCAATTACAATTAGTGTGACAGAGGTTTGAAAATGATTCAAACTCAATTTTGAAAGTAATGGAAAGGACAAGTAAGTCAAATGATGTACATACCAAACCCTAACACTGGATTTACGTAAAAATAGCATTGACAAAGGCTTCTGCATCAAAGGGCTGAAGGTCTTCGACACCTTCACCAACACCCACAAATTTTACAGGGATTCCAAGCTCATCAACCACACTGACCTGTCAGCAGAAATTACTGCCTTATTCCTTATCATGATCACCCCGGCAACCAAAAATAATACCAATAATGAAAATTTATTGACCCAAAAAAACAATACAAAGTATCATTGAGATAAAATGAAGAGAATACCACACAGCCACCTCTAGCAGAACCATCCAATTTTGTCAAAATTAAGCCAGTAACACCCACAACCTGGCTCATGTTCAAACTTCAGAGTCAAATCAAATTTCAATAACAGTTAATAAAAAACAGCAGGGGCAAACATAAAGCTAAAATAATCAAAGGTAATGGAAAACAAGAGTTAGAAACTCCCAAAAACATATTTGTGACTGACCATTCATTTGCTGCAGTTTGATGTAATATACATAACGAAATAAACCTCTAAAACTTCATGAGTTCCCTTTTGATATTTTTTCAACATTTAAATGGTGGTTTATTTTTCTAATCTATTCCCTCCCCTATCCGGCTATGCTCCCATTTCAGGGCTTGTTTAGTACATGTTAAGTACCCTAAGATGACTAAGGAATATTTTAGGAAAATAAAAGGGTACAATAGGAAATTAGAGCCCATGAAGGCAAGGTGAGAGGTGTGACTTCATGTAACAACCTGTTGCACATGTGGCAGCAGGGGAGTGAGGGAAGTAAGGGAGTGATCCCTCTATAAGAGAGGAGGGGAAGGGGGGGGGGGGAACACAGAGAAGCGAGGAAGAATTGGGTAAGGATTAGGAGGGAGAGACCAAAGCCTCTCGAAAGCCTTGGAATAGGTTCTGTTATCTCAGAGATATACCTCTAATTGTAAGGAGCTAATCTCCATTGTTCTATAAATAAATATTAGTTTAACAGGTTCCTATCAATTTGGTATCAGAGCTCCCGATTTGGGAGCTGTGGTGCGTACCAAAATGGAGACACTAATGAGAGATTTTGAACGTTGGAAGAAGGAGGACTAAGAAGAGCTACAAGCTCGAGAAGCTCAACTCAAACGCATTGATGAGATGCAGGAAGAGATACTGCAACTACTCCGGAAACGTAACAGCAAGCCAGCTTTAGAAAGAATTGGAGTAGGACAGAAGAGATCAGGAAGGAGTCTGGAAGGCACGGCTAGTGGAGGAGCAACAGTGGGGTTGAATCAAAGCACCCAAACGGACGTCCGAAGATGATGGTTGAAAACCTCCATGATTTCAGGTCTCCATGATTTCAGGTGAGATCACCATGTTTTTCGGTGAGGACATGCATGAATGGCTGAACGGAATGGAGCAAAAGTTTTGTCTCAAAGCCCTAGGCAACGATGAGAAGCTATGGACGGCCACAGCAGCCTTGGAGGGTCGCGCCCTTAACTGGTTCTACTGGTGGGAGGCACATACTTCCCAACCAACATGGGTGATGTACCGAGAAGCACTTGTCCGATGGTTCCAACAGTTGTTCCACACACTCCGCAAAAATCAAATAGAGTGGGAAGGTCGTGACCAGCTGCGAAGAAGAGACACTGCAGAGCACCCATCAAGACGGTATGGTGGGGGACTTAACGAGCTCTGTGCAGCACGCTGATGAAGGTAACTTGGAGGTAGAAGGGAAGGGAGAAATAAAGGGGAACCCGCACCCACTGACCGGCGTAATGGACGAACAGGGCCGGGAATGGCTCGCCTTGGCCATAGAATGCAGCGTCTTATGTATTTTAGTCAACCACCCGCCGCCGACGAAACTGCCGAAACCACTTGAGCCACCAGATTTATGCGATGGTATTGTTGAGGGTGGGGTGAGACGGACACCATGGAGAGAAAATGAGTTATGGGGGCGCCTATGTTGTGAGGTAGGCAAACATGGCGGTGGAAGGGAAGATGGCATCAGCAGTCATGGTAGAAAAAGAGAGGGGTCTTGTGGAAAACAGTGATGGACTGCATGATGGAGTGAAGGAGGAAGCTAGGGCAGAGGGACGTGCCTTTGGGCTGGAAGTGGATTTGCTTTTTGGAACTAATGGGCCAGACCCAATTGAGTAAGGAAAAGAAAAAGAGTCTTGGGAAAAGGAGAGGAGGGCTTAGATCTGAAAAATAAACTGATTTCCATAAGGAACCAGCCCAATCAGACCAGAACAAAGGAGCCTGGGCTACGACCCAATTTGCAAATCAACAAGCCTATTCTTGGACTGGGATTAGACTAGTTAGAGGGGATCAGGGTTTCCAAGGAGAATAACCTGGCCTCAACAATCTATTTCACTTTTAACGCATGCGACACTTACAGAGGATTGAAGAAACGGGGTGGAAACCATATATTGAGAAACTTGGTGCAATTCTGGCGAGGCTGGTGGCAGCGGCTAGATGGTAGAATGCAAGACCAATGGAGGAGACGAAAGGAGCTTGCAAGAAAAGCTTTGAAGCTTACGAGAGAGAGTGGGCATGCAAGGAGTAGATTGAAGCCCAAGTTGAAGGCGCTGAAGAAATACTCCATCGCAGGGAAATTGTGGGAGCCCAAAACGGAATTTCCAGATGGGTCTCAATCAGAGAGAAAGCAGTCACAGAGGGAGTGGGTTGCTGCTGATCGTACCACCTATACGAAGGATTGTGCGCAACGGTTGAAGATTCCTACAATCTTTAATGTCGAGCCTGTGCAACCTGCGCAGATCACAAGTGCAAATCGCAAAAACAGATCGAAAATGACTAGTGCTAGAGAAGATAGTTTTGAACCTGCAATCAGAAAGGAAAATTTTGCAATTTTTGATAGTTTAAAGGGAGATCTTGGGGGTGGATTTGGAAGCTTGTTGGAAACATTGTTAATGCTACCCACTATAGATCCTTGTGCTACTACTTTGGATGATTTTCGATGTGGATTGAGGAGCTTGTTGGAAGCATTGTCAAATTCTCCAACTTCTCTGGAAAAAATTGCTGGTAGGGATACTTCAAAGCAAGGAATCGTTCATGCTGCAAGGGTACTTCATTCAAAATTAGTCACAAATTTAAAAGTTGACGTGCTATGCAGATGCATCAAATCAGTGATGCTTCATGAAGGTTCAATTACAAATTTTGGTTCCAGATTACAAGGGATTGAACACATAAAAGAAGGTCAACCATATTCATACAGTAATGTGGTATTAAGTACTTTTGATCCAAGGATTCTCAACATTTCTACACCAAATTTTGACTACAATGTAGCACACTAGTGGAGCTGTTAGTCAGGGCATAATTTTGTCCACTTTTCCACTCCTTGTAGTGGGAGAACGCCAATGGGACTCCGTTGAAAGCTCCTATGCTTCAAGCATAACTTGGTCAACATGTTTTTAAGCAATGGGACCCCGGTGGGAGTTTCTTTCAACTGTTTTACGGGATCCTTACTGCACCTTCACCTTGAGGACAAGGTGAATCTTTAAGGGAGAGGTATTGTTAGGTACCTTAAGATGACTAAGGAATATTTTAGGAAAAGAAAAGGGTACAATAGGAAATTAGAGCCCACGAAGGCAAGGTGGGAGGTGTGACTTCATGTAACAACCTGTTGCATATGTGGCAGCAGGGGAGTGGGGGAAGTAAGGGAGTGATCCCTCTATAAGAGAGGGAGGGGGGGAACACAGAGAGGCAAGGAAGACTTAGGTAAGGATTAGGAGGGAGAGACCAAGGCGTCTCGAAAGCCTTGGAATAGGTTCTGTTATCTCAGAGATATACCTCTGATTGTAAGGAGCTAATCTCCATTGTTCTATAAATAAATATTAGTTTAACAGGTTCCTATTACTACATCTCTTCTTTTTTCTCCTTTGCATCAAACTGTTTACTACACCTCTTGACTATTGAACATCAGCATTTCATGTTAAAATCGTGACCATGATAGGAAGGACCAGAATGAACTTTAGTATTCCTATTACTAACTATTATATATTCCTATTACTAACTATTATATTCCTTCCTTAGTTCAAGGAGAAACTTAAAGTTGATAGAGTAAAAATTTCCTTTGGAAACCAATTAAGCAGGTCCCTTCCATTACTGCAGAAATGTTTCCCCAATGAACATCAAATAAATAATTGAGCCAAAATAATGAGTTAACTTTTATAAATGTAGTTCCTGGTGCAATGACACTTAATCTCCCAACTGCTACCTGCCTTCCAAGATTCTATCAAGGAATTGTTTTCCCATCTCTTGACATTTTCTATCTGAACTATAATATTGAGATGCAGATCCTTAGCTATAAAGATCTTATACCCATTCCAGAGAAATAAACTGCACAGGATTCTCATATTTTGATAGCAGGTTTCAAATATGTAAAATAACAATATTCCTGAATAGAAACAATAAGACAAATATCCAGTATTCCAGTTTAAAAAGCAGAATTAGCATTTACTTCGTTGAACTCTCTTGCTTGTGGCAACATATTCAAACCAGTCGTCCCATCCAGAACCAGTAGGATCTCCTGCAAGAATTGTCGACACCCAAATAATACAAAGTTGCTAATTTGTTATACTAAAAAAATAGATGAAGGGTACTTTAGCAGGATACAAAAAACTAATTCATACAAAAATGATAATCCAATTTAATGTACTAAATTACTGCTATAGCTGGAATCCTATCAAAATGTCTAAGGCAAGGGAAACAAAAAAAACATTAAGCGCAGTTCACTATATGGAAAATCAATGAAGTCGTGACAATCCATTAACTCATAGACTGCTAAGTAAGAAAAGATAAAAATTTAAGTAAATCTTCTCGAACATTAGGAATAGGCAATGCCTTGAACGATAGATGAATAGAAATCTGCACACATGGGCATATAAAAGCATGCTTGTATCATCAAAAGACACCATCGATTATCAGTATTGAGAATAACCAGCCCCACCCTTTTCATTTTGACAACATTTCCTTTTAGAACTGTACATTGCTTGTTGTAGTCTTCACTAGTAAAAGTAATTGTGCAGCAAAAAGACTCTGTTCTTTCTATGACCACAAAAGCCATCAATGAAACTCCTACGAGATATTATTATATAAATGCCTACAAGTAGGTAAGAAACAAGTTCCCATTTCCCAATTGCAGAGGCCTTAGCCCATGTCATCCTTGATCACATTGTTTGCCCACTTCATTTGAGGAATAAAAACGTGAAAAGAGCACAATCTGGTTGTATAGGAAGTATAAATCAGGTGATGTCATTGTCATATATCCAGAACAAACAAAAGCAAAACACAAATGTAAGGAGTTTGATACGTCCACAAACAAGAGATGATAAATACCATCCACGTTATACTGTTTCCTCAAATTTCACCTACAAATCTAAAAGATTTCTAGTCCTAAAAAAATTGTCAGAAAAACAAAGGAATATAATCACAATAAAACTTAGGAATAATTTTAAAAAACAAATAAGCCATTAAACTGGCAGTGGATATGATAATCAGCAGGTATGACCTAATTAGCTCAGCAAAGCCCAAAGATTTACCAGCAGCAAGATGATTGAGCAGGGAGGGAGTAATAAATGTCAAAAACTTGGGCTTACATTAGGTGCACCAGGAACTACTTTAGCAACAGCCTTTTTACAAGAAATCAACTCTTCCATTAAGCTGTAATTAGTGTGCAAACCTGAAAACATAGCATGAACCACAATGCTAATATAAAACTAGCCAAGTAATTCATAATAATACAAAAAATCTAGCTGTAAAATTTCTGTACTTACGTCCAGATGTATCACATAAAACGACATCAAAACCTTGCTCTTTTCCCTTTTTTACAGCCTGTGAAAGCACTGCAAATGATACACTAGGGTCTAAAGTTGGTATCCATAAACTATATAGTAATAAAGAAACAATAAGTTATCTATTTAAAGATGCTATACAACTCAAAATTGATGAACAATAGATCTAGGAGAACAATCTAATTCCAATTTTACCTGATGATGCTTTGGCTTTCTCAGATTCAGCCACAATAATCTCACACCCAGTCCTTTCGGCCCATATTTCCAGCTGATCACTAGCAGCTGCTCTAAATGTATCACCAGCTGCCATTAATATCTGGTAGATTTTTATAAATGAGAAGAGAAAACCAGCAAAATTGAGCTGCACAGTAGGAGTGGACTAAATTTGAGCAAATTAAAACATTCTATTCAATTGAGAAATTTAAAAATAGAGACCAAATTGAGTAATATTGTATCTTTCAAGGATAAAAAAAGCAGTTTACTTCTGGATTTATAATAGAAATAGCTATTTCTAAAGTTTCACTGCACTTGATATTTGATAAAAACGAAAGTCATTCTTCCTGATATTTAACTTCAACCCAAAAGGTGCTCATTAGTCCCCTAATGACACTGTTATACAATCCCTCAAAATTCAGAGAAGGAAACCCAGCAGGTTTAAGCTGTATAACAATTGAAGCTTCAAGTAATGGGCATTCCGTGTAGACCGACAAACTCTCATTCAGAGATCAAAATCATAAACCAAAGCAAAACTCAGATAATAAAATCTAACCTTCGTGCCCTCATTCTTCAATCTATAGGCCAGCTTTCCTGCAAGTGAGAGTCAATCAAATTGGCATGGTTTTGGTTTTTTAAACTGTTAAAAGATTTTCCTTTTTTTTTTCCATTCCTTAATGGAGGGGGATGGGGAGCTTCATTTAAAGACTATTACTTTAATGTATGTATATAATTACCCTGAGCTATAAATTTTTTATAATTTCCCATCCTCACCAGACACAATGAAACCTGTGTAACATTTTATGTTTGTTCATTAACTCTAAAGAAAACAAATCTCTCCTGGGAGAAAAAAAGCTGCATTCTGTCTCAATTCTTTATGTCATTGCATGGCAAAGAATTGGCTCAACAGCTGAAGTCTTTTTTCTTTTCTTTTTTTTTATTGTGTAATAACACCTTGAGTCTTTTTCTTACCCAGAGATGTTGTCTTCCCACCACCATTAACACCAACTATCATTATTACAGCTGGCTTCCTGACCACAAAAAATTTAATCCAATATCAAGCACAAAAGTGAAGCCTAGTAAAATTGAGTAACTCATAACAATGTCACAAATCAATTGTTAGAAAATCCTCACACCTGAATCCAAGTTGAAGTTCAGTTTTACTCCGCTTTGTGGTTAACAATTCCAGAACATTTCTCTTCAATGATTCCTAAAGCCATTCAAATCCATGCATAACACATTCCATATCACAAAATTTGATATTGCCTGGTTTATTACGTAATATATTAATTAATAAATTGTGTGTTTAGATCCATATACAAACATGGAACCACAACTCGTAGATAAGTATATCAAAAAATTTCTTTGGTGTGAATCAGGAGTATCCTTGCAAGGTTCGGTCCATTTGAACAGATCCATAGGCCTAATTTCTCCTGGTTGAGAGTGATAATGATATGGCTTTTCCTATGAGATTAGGCTAATAGGGTAGTTCAAATGAGTCAAACCCTATGCAAATACTCCTGGTTTACACCAAAAAAAAATATATAAAAAATTTTCTAAACACCAAAACAGCAACAAATCAAACATCTTTTTTTTTTTTAAAGAAATCTAAACCGCAGCAAACTCAGCGTCAGTTCAGTTACCCATGAATAAAGTTCAAAGATTTTCTTCTATCTTCTCTTTGTTGATACCTTTATCTCATTCCCTGATTTAAGCTTCCCCGACAATATATCCTCGCGCAAATTCTCCACTATCTTAATAGTGATCTTTGGCCCAAAATCAGACACTAGAAGAGCCTGAAAATAGAAGATATTAAATCAGAAGCCAAAAGAAAAACCTGTGCAGCATTAAAAGAATTTCTTAGCCTTTAAGTTCAAAAGATAAAAGAACAAAATAGAAATTCATTGTTCATATGTTCCAAACAACAATACAGATTTGAATTTCCAATGGCAGAATTAAGCCCCAGAAATACTTCTATATTCATGCCAACCAAATAAAAACTTCCAATGGCAGATTAAAGCTGAATTTTTTATTCAAAGTTGATAGGAACCAACCAAGCATTATGCTTAAAGCCATTCCATCTTCTATTTCAGAGTGAATTTCTTTTTTTTCTTTTTTTTTCTTCAAATTCAACATAAATTCTCTAAAACAAATTCACCATTTTTTTCTGGGATGCATTTCAGGGAATTGTTTTCCAGAGAAACAAAGCAAACACTGAAAAAAGATACACTTTAGAACTAAAAGCAACAGGAACCTCTTCGAGTTCGTCGAGGACTCGGTCGGTGTCGGACAGGTTCCAATACAGAAGGAGCTCGTCGATTACGGCAAGGTTGTTACGGGTCTTCGAGAAACCGGAGAAGATCTTCTCCACATCACTCTTCGCCTTCTCCTTCAACAACCGGCGTAGTCGCGTGAAGAACCCGGTCTGCCCCGCCGAGCACCTGAACCGGGCAGCACCGGTTCGGCTATGGGCGATTCCGGTTCGAGGAGGGAAGTTGAATAGAGCGAATTGGGGTGGGGAAGGTAAAGGTCTTGAGATAACAGAGAAGCAAGAGAGTGAAGCAGAAGCCATTTCTGCGGCTTGGTGTACACTCTTCACAGCTCAGTGTTCGGTTCCCTTGAAGAAGAAGATAAAGTGAGCACAACTGACGCCGTTTTGGGTGTGAAACTGTAGGGACGTGAAACGGCGTCGTTTTCTGGTTCCATAAACGGATGTTTTTTTCTTTGGGTCTTTCTTGACACCTCCGTCTTCACACTCTCTCTGCGTTATTCTCTGTTTTGCTCAATTGAGAGCAAATAGAAAGGGTAAATATCTCAGCTTTTTTAAAAATATCTCTGCCCCGCCGAACACCTGAACCGGGCAGCACCGGTTCGGCTATGGGCGATTCCGGTTCGAGGAGGGAAGTTGAATAGAGCGAATTGGGGTCGGGTAGCTAAAGGTCTTGAGATAACAGAGAAGCAAGAGAGTGAAGCAGAAGCCATTTCTGCGGCTTGGTGTACACTCTTCACAGCTCAGTGTTCGGTTCCCTTGAAGAAGAAGAAGATAAAGTGAGCACAAATGACGCCGTTTTGGGTGTGAAACTGTGGGGACGTGAAACGGCGTTGTTTTCTGGTTCCCTAAACGGATGTTTTTTTCTTTGGGTCTTTCTTGACACCTCCGTCTTCACACTCTCTCTGCGTTATTCTCTGTTTTGCTCAATTGAGAGCAAATAGAAAGGGTAAATATCTCAGCTTTTTTTAGATTACCTCAACTGGGTCATCTCCGGTTTCCTTCCAAGTTTGCTTATTTGAATTTTCCTTCTTGGATGGCTTGATTTGGTAGGGTGTTTTGGGATGGAAATGGATGACTACTTGTTCTTCACTAAAGCTTGTAGTTTCTTTGAACCTATGCTTAGTTTGTGTTATAGATTCTTTATATATGTATGAAGAGTTGTTACTGATGACGCTTGTTTTGGTTTTTACATGATTTATTGGCTGAATTCGAGTTGATGACTTGTCAGAAATGTTTTGCAACTGGAAATTTTTACTTTCATAGATGAGCTAGGAAATATATCTTCATGCTGGTGATGAGTAATCCAATTCCACTCCATTTTCAGCGCAAGTTAATTATCTTGTTTAAGTTACAGATATAGTATTTATTAAACCAATATGCCAATGTGTCCATGATTATACATATTCAAGCCTTCAAGTCATTTCTTAAAATTTTTAGGTTCTACCTTCAACAAAGCTAAATAGTGTTCCCCTTTTTAGTTCCTGCTCTCGTGGACAGTTAGCTGATCAGGAGTGAGAAGATATTGGAGATGGATATGTATTCATTCAAAGGAACTCATACTATGGTTGAGTCAGTTTACAGGCAGTTGTAGACAACTTGCTTTCAGTGGAGTGGAGAGTCTTAAGTAATTAAGATGTTGTTTTTTTTTTTATGTTCTATTTCTATTTGTTGTGTTGGGTTTGGGCTAACTGAATGATTTCTTAGGGTTTTCAAGGATTCAACTTAAATATCAACTAATTTATGTTTGCTGAATAGGTTCATGGATGTTCTTCTTCTTGTTTTTCTCTAAGGAAATTGTTTAAAATTGCACATTTGTAATTCCAAGAAGCTTGCTGTTTCTAGAGCCTGGTTAAAAAATATAAAAGAAGGAGACAGAGAAATTGGGTAAGAGTGAGAAACAAATTTTTTTGTTGAACTAAATGCGGTATCTGATAGAAGTATGTCACAAATCCAATAAGTTGATTTAGTATTGAATTCATATTTTATATGTACAACTAATATGGAATGTATACAAGTTAGTTTTGTACTGTTTCTTTGATATTCACATTAATTGTATTGAAAGGTTTACCATTTTATGCTTGCTACTCCTGCAGGAACCCCTTCTTGTGAGTTGTGATTTCTGTTCACAAGGAAGGAAGTGTGAAAGATTTTTTTTTTGATTGAGTTGCATGGTCAAAGCTGTTCAATTAATTTGTTTTCTTTGAGTGTAAGGAAACAAAGTATGGAAAGGTTATTGAATTCTTTACTTAACTAAAGTTGTTTAAAACCCTTTGTTTTCACTCCAAAACTCAGTCATAATTTCCCAGTGATCACATGAACTGAGCATTTCAATCCTAAACTTGAGCCATGCATTGTGGGAAGTAATGGCACACATTTAGGTAGAGACACTGCCACTAGCTCCAGAGGAGCTATTATTGCTGAATTGGATAGTAATTAGAAAGGAGAAGAATGTGATATGGACTGAGAATTGGAGTTTCTTGGAGAACTTGATCCATTTGGTTACTGAGCTCCCAAGAACCGGAGAAAACAGCTCCCAAGAACCGGAGAAAAACAACAGAAATCAAAGTTGCTTGAATACACTGATGGAATGGATTAGTGTGTAAGGCAAGAAAGATGGAACTTAAATCAACTGAAGCCAGGGGCATGACTCATACAATGGAAGATTTAGTCACAGTTAGAAGAAAAAGAAGAACAAGGAGAAATTGGAAAACAACAAGAAAACTATTAAGAAAACTGAAGAAATAGAAGATTATCTTGATTATAGTTCAAAGGAAGACTCTGTGCACAAACTATGGAACCTCTGAATGATTGGTGATTGGAAAAGGATGGTGAGTTTGATGGCTGATGAAATTTTTTAACAAAAGAATAAAACAATGGAAGATTTTGTCCATAAGCTGTCCCAATAATCTGGGCCATCTGACTGTAGAAAAGAAATCAACTTGAACAAAGCAATTATAGAAACAGACTGCAGAGGAAGTGTTAGACATTACCTCAGAAACAATCTGGCAGTTGCAAAAGGCTTAAGCCCCTTACTTCTCTCTCCTTTTTCTACTGCACTTCAGTGTATTTCTAAGAACATGGAGAAAGTTTCTGTGATGAAAACTCGAAGACTGGCTTTTGCTCGACAAAGAGAGGTGTCTATGCTTGTGGGCATTGCAATGGCAACCTTACCTGAATGCTCTTCTCAAGGAATCTCTAATATATCTTGGGCATTGTCCAAAATTGAAGGTGTAGTATACTGCTTTATTTTTCAGGAATGGATAGAATTGCAGAGGTTGCATTGGCCGAGGTTGAAGAACTCAACTCTCAAAATGTTGCTAATATTGCAGGTGCTTTTGCTTCAATGCAGCACTCAGCACCTGACTTTTTCTCAGAATTATCAAAAAAGGCTTCGGATGTAATTCTCACTTTCCGAGAGCAAGAACTTGCACAGCTTCTGTAGGCTTTTGCATATTTATACAAGTCTGCTGCTTTATTTGATTCTATAAACAGTGTCTTCAAAGATGGTAGCCAATTGAGATGTTCAATAGGTTGAAGGAACATCAAAACGTTATGAACAAATCAGTGTTGATAGCAATGGTGCCTTAAATGGATCTCTTGGCTTTCCTATACTCACTTTAGGTAGGGATCAGCTTGGGAATATAGCTTGGTCCTATGCTGTCCTTGGACAAATGGGTAGCAAAAAGGATTTGAGACAGGGCAGTGTAGGGAGGATGTCATGTTTGCTTCTCAGGTTCACTTGTTAACCAGTGCTTGCAGCTTGAGTTCCCACATCTTCAGTTATCTTTAAGTGGTGAACTTGAGGATAGAGTTGCTCATTCTGGAAAAACTGAATGGTGTAATCAGAAATTAAGTTCATCATTTCATGAAGAGGTATATATGTCTTCTTGTTAGCACTGGCCTTGAATGGGTCAAAGAATATGTTGTGGATGGTTACACTTTGGATGCAGTGTTAGTTGATAAAATGCTTCCTCTGGAGATTGATGGTCCAACTCATTTCTCAAGAAATACTGATGGGTGCCTTTTGTTTAGATAAATTAGATTTGTACAACCTTCTCTACTTAACAACCATCACTTACCAAGTCTTTTTTTTCTTTACTTGTTATAGGTGTACCTTTTGGACATACCATGCTAAAATGCAGATACATTAATGCTGCTGGTAGGAAAGTTATATCATTATCCTATCCGGAGGTGAGCTCTCACATGTCATATTTTAGAGTGAGTTTATTCCCTTTTCATCCCCCGATATTTCTTAATGCCAAATTAAAAAAACCATGATGTTGATTATATGTTTCATTATACAGAACAATACCTAATCATCTAGAAAACAGAAATGGAGTGCAAGTTAAATTTATAATACCTTTTATTTTTTTTTCTTTTTTTATTTGTCAGAATCCTTGTTGATGCTATTCTCCTGAATTGTAACCAAAATATATTTCCTTTACAGAATATCTGCCGGCCATGGTACAATCTTGATTAGTTGGTATATTGTCAAGGCATAGAACACTCAGAGCCCAGTGACAAAAATATTGTCTATTTAAATTTATCTTATTAGTTCATGTACCTTTTGCAAATGGTTGGAGTGGAGAGAGTGTCTTTGAAATTACACATGGCAGGAACATTCTGTCATAACCCTCAATTTACACCAGTCATCATTCCAATTTTCAAGGAAGACCTAATCAATTTCATCACCTGATGGGATTCAATTGTAACAGCCTCATACATATTTGACCTCAAGAATGCTCATTTCGAAAGTAGAGGATATAAGAGCTGTAGTTGTTCCTCAACCAGATAATAAGGACTTAAAGGAGCATTTGAGCAAGCAAAGTACCTTAGAGAAATTCTCAAAAATCATTTAGGCTAGGGATTTGCCAACACTACGTTGACTGAGGTAAAATGATCATCTAATTCTGTTTCAGTGTTTGTGAAGCATTTGCAGTTATTTATCTGAGTTGAGTGCTATGCTCTTGAGAAATTTTATTAAGGAGCATGTGCATTTCTTAGAAGTGTCCATGTAAATGCCGTATTTGTTCTTTTTTTTTTTTTCTCTTTTGTTAATTTATAGATGGAGGATTTTGGCAACTATATGAGTTTAACAAATTTATTTTGACAATGGCTACACACTCTGACCGTTGAAAAAAAGTAATGTGGAAAGAAGATGGAAATAATTTTCAACACCACTTTTTGTCACAAATTTATAAACATTTTTTGTATTTTAATAAAAAGAATTAGTTAAAGTTGTGGGTATCAAAATATTTCAAAATTGGGGAAAAAAAAGAAAGAAAAAAAGAAATCGCTGTAATCAAATAATGAGACATCATTTTTCTGTCTGCAACATCCTTATCATTGTTAATTTGTCACTTTTAAAATTACTATTATTATTATTATTCCTTATCTTCTCTTTACATTTTTTTTATGCCCACCATCTTATTTCCATAAGTTTTTTATGCATCTTCCTCCTCACAGCTTACTGGTATCAACTACTAATTTATTATAACACAAATCAACCCAAATGCTCAAAAATTCAGTTCTTTGGGAAGCCTCATTGAAATGCCATTTATTTTTCCAAACCTGTAATATCCCAATTCCCAAATTCTCCAAAGTCATCTCCAGGCTCTGTCTGTGTAGTTGAATTTACAGAATTCTGTGTCATAGGATCTGCTACAAGTGTCCATATGAGGAAGTTTCCTGGTATTTTTCCTGGAACTCGTCCACAATTGGCGGTATTCCTAACTACTAGGGCTGTTGACTTGGTCTGGAACAAGGCTTATTCATTACAGAGCCTCAATTCACCTCATACAAAATCTTGGGTCTGAACTTTTCTCTCCCCTGGAATTTACTTAGCATTGGGATTGTGGAGCTGGGCAAATGAAAGCCAATTCCCAGCATTACATGAAAACTCCTCCCAACAGAACTGAAATTTCCAGGTAACTTCCTTGGTCCAGCAGCCACAGCCCTTTCTCCAATTAACCTTCCCCAGCAGTTTCAAAACGTCAAACACTTTCCTTGGTCCATCACAGACTTCCAAGCCACGAGCCATTTATTCTAATGGCTCTGTTTCTATCGTTTCCAAAGCATAGAAAGTAAATCAACGGAAAAGAAAGAAGCAACCTCTCTCTTTCTCTCTTCTTTCCCTCATGTTTCCTCCCAAAAACCCATATATAACACTCTTCTCCCTCTCCTTCCCCCCCCCCCCCCCCCTCCCCTTTCCCCCAACATTTTCCTCCCAATATTTCACTTCCCAAGATTCCTACACAACTCATGTATCCTATCTATATGTCTATATCCATCTAAACCTGCACATACATTGGAATTGTTTTCCACATTTTGGAAGGAATCACGACATGTCTCGCACTCTAGAGATCACCATTTTGTCTGCAGAAAACCTCCGAATAAATAAAAAATCCATCAGAAAGGATGCATTTGTTTCTGTTCAATCTGATTCAAGCGGTGATATATGTTCAACCAAAATGGACTCTGAAGGTGGGAGCTACCCTTCATGGAATGAAGAAGCTTGTGGTGGACGTGCCATTGCATGCAAGGTTTGTAACAGCTGAGGTGAAATGCAAAGCATCAACCGGGATTAAGAGTGTCGGAATAGCCAGAATACCAGTTTCAGATTTTCTGGGAGGAAATGTACCAGAAAATGAACTGCGTTTCTTGAGTTACAGGCTATGGGACAGTAAGACAAGGAGAAATGGGGTTATCAATATTTCAGTGAGGGTAAAAGTGCCGGAATGTTCTTGTTCGGCATCACAGCCGGCCGGCAATGGTTCCACTGGGGTTGTAACTGGGGTTCCAGTTTTGCTAAACTGCCAAGGAAATCTTTGATTTTGAAGGCTTTGTTATGTATACTGGTAAGGGAAGGAGGGGAAAAGGCAACATGTATTTTCATTCTCACTCTCTTGTAGACCAATCATAATAAAGAGCAAAAAGAAGGATTCAACCAAAAATAAAATGAAAAATGAAGCAAGCTAGTATTTTAAGAACATTTATTAGTTCAATTATAATTTTTCCAGCATAATCCGTCAAGGTATAAATTAAATTGATAAAAATAAAATAAAAACAAAACTTAAAGAAAAGATCTATAATTTACATAAATAAAAGTGATTTTTTTAAATACAAAATCATAAATAATCTAATAATTGTACACTTTAATTATGGTTTTCCTCTTATTAAATTGAACTGGTAAATGCACGATGAAAGATTCATCATCATCACCTGACTTTTGAAATGTTGTTTCTTCTTTTGTGAAAGAGAAATGAAAACTCTTTGCATTATTTAAAGTGAAAAAAGCGTACAAATCTCATAAATTTTGTATCATTTATAAATAACTTTTTAAATTTTAAAATCATCTTAATTTATACTTAAATTATAATAATTACATAAATTAATTTTTTATCTATTTTTTATTTATTTTAAATATTTTTTATTTAATTTAAAATAAATAAAAAATTAATTTATATAATTATTATAATTTATATATTAATTAAAATAATTTTAAAATTTGACAATTATTTACAAATAACCTAAAATTTAGAGTATCAATAACCGAGTGAATTTCTAACAATTTGGACCCGCCAAAAAGTAAACGTAAATGTAGAATAACTAAATAATTAAAAGTATTATATTAAAATCTCTGTTGAAGTTATACATAACTCTTGGAAAGCAATAAATCATACACATATAATAAAAATAATATATGGTGAGCATACATAAATATATAAATATTTATAATTCTCTTAATTAAAAAATAAAAAATCACCTTTTTTTTTCTAAATTTTTACATTCAAATATGGATCATTCAAGTTTTTTTTTTTTTTTGTTGAGTGAAGTTCCTCAAGAGTTTCACGATCCCAAGTATTTAACACTCTTTTGACATGCCTTAATTAGTCTTCTGTCTTTTTCCTTGATTTTTCTAATATTGCTGCTGAACTATAGACTAAAAGTGTAGCATATAATTCTCTTTTTGATGCTCTGGAGTGTAATAAGAGAAAACAAGATCCAAGTAAGTCTCAACGGTTGGAACCTGTTAATGTCAAAAATTTCTATGATCATCTTAAAGTAGGTTTTGTTTTTAGTTGACTTGATCTTAAAGTAAGTTTTTTCTTGGAGACAATGACAAAACCATCATGAATATTTATAGGTTAACTATGATATATATATATATATATATATAATTGAATTGGCTTGATGGCAAGAAACAACGTTGAGGAGAGCCAGTCAAAAAAAAAAAAAGGTTGAGAACAGACATAACTTAATAAGTTAATAGAAAATAACACAGCAATAGCTATTGCACCAGTGGTCTAGTGGTAGAACAGTACCCTGCCACGGTACAGACCCGGGTTCGATCCCGGCTGGTGGACTCAGTTAAGAGAGAGCTGTGAGGATCACTTGCACTTTTTGTGATTGGGGGTTCAATCGCTTTCATCATCATCTATATGAGATTACGTGCATCTGAGCTCCTTCTCTTGTATTTTTTTAACCCACAGAAACGCTTCTGCAAGTCTCAAAGAAACACAAGATTTTTTACTTGGTCTTTGAAAAGTAATATGCTATTACCAACCATATTGTACCAAATGTTGGGGCCTTTAGCCTTTTAGGTGCTTTCGCGGTTGCTTGAGATTTTTCTAAGATTGCTTGTGCTTCGTTAATAGGGCATTAATTGGGTTCTTCAGTGGCAAGCAGCCACCATGAATAGGTGACACAATGCACCTGAACATCTACTGCAAGGAAAGAGGGGCAGGTGAGGTGAATTGTACAAAGCAATTCCACCATTGACATCATCAATGTCTCAGTAAATTTGTATGGGCAAGCTTTTATTTCTACTATTAAATAAACTATGTTGCATGGTTTAGTTTTTCAGTTTTTATTTATTTTTTAAATGAATACTAGTTTCCACCCTGTGGAACCCCGTTGAGCAACCCACTGGAAGAATCTAAGGGTTAATAAATTGAGAGAATTATAAAATATTTATAAAAATAAAAAATAGAAGACATAAAAATTATTTGATAATTTTTTATTTTATTTTTTTATTTAAAAGAATTTAAATAAAGAGAATTTTTAATCAAAATAAAAATTTATTCTTTATTTTTTTTTCTCTAAACTTCTCCATCCATATATGTCTTAAGTGGCTTGGGTTTAAGTTATTTGGGTTAGGTTCCGAGCTTGGTCTAAAAAATTAAACTCAGTACATTTTCAAGTCAAGCTTAAGCTATCTTTTGGATTGACTCAACTCAACCCGAAATTATATAATATTTTTTTAAAATACTATTTTTTATTTATTCTTTATATTATTATAAACATTATTATATTATCACTTAGACATTAAAAATATAACTTTTTAAGTTTTTTACCTTTAAATATTAAAATTTTATAACATAATTTACTAGTAATAAATGTAAAAATTTAAATTATATTCAAATTTTAGACCAACCCAATCCTATTCTAGTCTTAGTCAAGCTACACACAAATCTGAATATGATCGTACACGTAAATCTGAATATGATTGTATCAGCTCGGGTTTAGGATTGGGTCTAAGTCAAAATAATTAACCCAATAAAAATATCAGATTGAGATTGGATTAAGTCAAACCCGAGCCATGATCACACCTCTAGTCCCAAGCTCTAACCACTTGAGTTACACCGCTAGGATAGTTTTTCAGTTAATTTAAATAGTAAGAATCCAACAAGACTAATGCACAAATTACGATTAAATTTGTATAACTTTAAGCCAATTTTAATGAGTTGTGCATGAGAATCTAGGAATTTAATCCCTTTAGTTTCTCATCATCGGTTACATATATTATTTTGTTTGCCTAAGCAAAGCATTATTTGAAGTATTTCATGTTATATTACCACATGACTATTTAAAATTTAATTTGGACTGTTAGAAAGCTTGTTGCGAAAACGCGAAGTAAAATCCATTGCTTTGAGTGTTTAATTTTATATGGGTTACAATAATTTATACCAAATCAAAGTATTTTCTTTGAGCTTTTATGGGATATTACCGACTGCAATTACAAAAGAATCAACGCAAGGAATTGGCATTATGATTATTATACCATTAATCAATTTTCTACTTGGAATATTAATTTAGCATTTTTTTAATTACGCATATTCTTTAAGTTCAAATATTTGTAACTTATATAATTAATAGAATTGATTTAGCTATTTTTAATTACACATATTTCTATTTAATCAAACTGTTTTCAAGTTCAAGTGCAACAGCTACCGGTATTTTAGATATGTTATAAAATATTTATTAATTATTAAATTTTTATTAAATATTTAAAATTTATAAAATATAATTAGTAATTAATAAAGTTTGATAATTAGTTAAATTACTGATACTATAAAAAAAAGTATCAAAGTAATATCCTTTTATTAGTTTTGTTAAATATTATTTTAATTAGCAAATAGGGTTAACATTGCTTAATAGTTAATTGAGCTTATTAAACTGCATATTAAAGTTCAAATTTATTTTTTCTTTTCACTTTTTTTTTTAAAAAAAAAGTCCAAAGGGATAAAGAAAAGAATTGCAAAAAGTCAAAAAAAAAAAGCAGAAGTTTGCATGGTGCACTATTAAAGTGGACGAAATGTTGTCAATTCACAGTTTCACACACAAGACAGGCAAGACGCAATTACCACATTTTAGTTTTGATGGTGACGCTGCATAGTCAAAGTTAGGCTTACAATAAACTGAATCAACTCGTAAGAAATTTGATATTTAAATTATTAATTAATTTGATAAATTTAATTTATAAATTAAATAAGTTAAATTTAAATTTAAATTTATTAAATAAATGAATTAAATTTGAGCCAAATTATGCTTGAGTTATTCAATTCATGAACTGGTTTGATAAATATATATACACATATACACAATAATATAATTTAAAAATTAAATAAGTTTAAAAAAAATATAAAAAATTTGAGTTGATATTTGGTACATTAGATTTATTTTATTTTATTTTGGTTCATGTTATCTTATTTTATTTATTTGGTTCATATAACTCGAGTTAACAAGTCGAACTGAACAGTTCACGAGCTTAATCTGAACCGAACTTGAGCCGAAAAAAATGGTTCATATCAAGCTCGAATCGAGTTTGAACTATTTTTTATCGAGCCGAGCCAAACTCAATCTCAGTTCAATCAGATTTAACTCGTTTCTAACCCTAGTTAATGGTGAGCCAGGTGACACATCTCCAACTCAAAAGCTAAGCAAAATATCCAATGCCCACTTTACTATCAATGTTGTTAAAATTGGATTCAGATTCAATCAGTTTAGGATATGTTTAGGTGAGTGTTTGACCAATTCAAATTGACTTTTAGAAGCTCAAACGAGTTTTTACTTATTTTTTGCCTCATTTGTATTGGCCTTTGCATCATTTTCTCAAACGTGATTCCGACTTCAAAAGCTTGTTGAGTCTGAAATAATTATTTCTTACTTTTGAGCTGAACGTAATTTTTTATCAAATATAAATCACTTCATTCAATTTTATTTCTGACCAAAATCAAGTTTTTAAAATTAAGTTCATCCAAAATCAAGTTTACAAACTCTAATCTAAATACACACTTAAACGTCTAAACTAATTGGTCGAATCGAACGACATTATCAAAATAATTCACACATAAAAATATGAAATTCATGAAAAAAATTAATGATCAGTTGATTTAAGTGGTTCAACCATTCGATTCAAGTGGTTTTAACTAATTTTATCTAGTTTTAACCAGTCCAAATCAATCTGATTATAAATTCGATTATGAGTTTAAATTATAATTAATTAAGTATTTGATTTATAGTCAAATTGCTTGGACCGTCTGATGTGATTCATTTTTGAGAACACTAGTCACTATGAATTTGAATCATCTTATTTTAAAGGAGAAATGCCACATAATTGAGGTCATTTAAAATTGAAATGATGCTACGCAAGCAGTTACAAAAATTTACTTGGGACAGGATATGAGAAGCTTAATGTGAAAATAATTTTTTTTTTAATTAGGAGTTTCTCTACAAATTCTATTCATTTAAACTATCCTATATGTCTAATCTCTTCGAGTTAGGAGTAATAATAATATGATTATACTTATAAGATGTAACTTTCAAAAATCAAATTATAATTCTTATACCTGAGAGTGTAACTCATTGTCATTGTATTAATACATCGTAATAAGAGAATGGGGAAAGAATTTTGGTGGTCACATTGGTATTTTGATACGAATTGATCCTTCGGAATTGGAAAGGAAGGAATTGTCCAATTTTATGACGTGTGTCGCTCAAAACTACTAAATACTAGTAGTAATTTTAAACTCTGGATTCCACGACAAATAATCAACGTGAAATTTAATGATTCCTTTTAGTTTGCCCCCACATTTACCAAAAGAAACTAGAAATCAAGGACAAAAACACAAGTTGAATACTCCATCCAACACTTCTTTTTATTGTTACTATGCAACTTGGAAAACCAAGTAGATTCGCTCCACTTAATAATTCTAGGTGCAAATCCAACGGACTGTTATATTACGTATAGAAAGTATTAATTAATTTTTTAATTTTATTTTTATTTTTTAATAAAAAATTAGTGAAATAAATAAAATTAAGAAAAAAAATATTAATAAAATAAAAAAAATTTATATTTTTTTATAATTGAGACTATTTAATAATTTTTTTAATTCTTGTATAATTACCTTAAACAATAGATAAAAGTGAATTGAGAAAATACCAAAGTAATCTCCTTTTAAGAGTAATATTAATGTTATATTTTTTTAAAATATTCTCTTAATAATTATCTTAATATTTAATAAAATAAGTATTAAATAAAAAAATAAAATATTTAATATAATGAAAACATAAAAAAAGTTTCATACTTATTTTATTTAGTAATTAAAAATATTATTCTAAAAATGAACTAGAAAGATATAGAATTATGGATAATTTTATATCTTAATAATTTTATATTCTCTTAACTTATTCTCCTACTAATCTCCTTGATTACTAAATGAAGTAAATATTAAACACTTTGTATTTTTTGAAGATATTAATTGCTTTAATTTTTTGTTAAATATATACTTACTTTATTAAGTATTAAGAATATTATTAAGATGAAGTTTTAAAAGGACATGACATTAGTTAAAAATTATTCTGTTGTTAATTAGCAATTAGGGTTAACTTTTGTTAATAGTTAATTGAGTTTATTAGCTGCATATCAAAGTTCAAATTTCTTTTTTTTTCACCTTTTTTTAAAAAAAATCCAAAGGGATAAAGAAGAGAGCTGCGAAAAGTCATAAAAGAGCAGAAGTTTGCATGCTGCACAATTAAGCCGCCGGAATGTTTGTCGATTCACAGTTTCACACGCAAGACAGGCAAGACGCAATTACCACATTTTAGTTTTGATGGTGACAATGCAGAGTTAATGGTGAGCCAGGTGACTCATCTCCAACTCAGAAACTAAGCAAAATGTCCAAATCCCATGTCACTATATGAATTTGGATTCTCTTTTAAAGGATAAATGCTGCATAATTGAGGTCATTTAAAATTGAAATAGTGCTACGCAAGCAACTGCAAAAATTGGGATAGGATATGAGAAGTTGAATGGGAAAATATTTTTTAAAAAAAAATCAAGAATATTCCCGTAAATTCAGCTCATTTAAATTATTTTATAAATTTAATTTTTTAAAATTATGAGTAATAATGATAAAAATTCTTTTAAAAATTTGATTTTTAAAAATCAAATTAATGTCTGAAAGCGTAAAGTCGTAGGTGCATGGGAAAAAAACTTTGGTGTTCACATTAGTACGAATTGGTCCTTGGGAATTGGAAGGGGAGGAAGTATCCAATTTTATAATCTGTCTTGCTCAAAAGAATTTAATCCTTTTAAAATAATTTTTTTAAATAAAATAAAAAATATTAATTATTAATAAAAAAATAATAATTAAAATTATAATAAAATATATAATATACATATATAATAAATTATGATATTATTAAAATTTATTTTTTTAATTTTTTATCAATAATTAATATTTTTTACTATATTTTTAAAAATAAACCTATCACTTTTGGTGAGACAAATCCTGCTCAAAACTGCTGAATCCTAATAGTAATTTTAAACCATGGATTTCACAACAAATAATCAACATCAAATTTAATGATTCCTTTTAGCCTGCCCCCACATGTGCCAAAAGAAACTAGAAAACAAGGACAAGAAAAGCAAGTTGAATCCTCCATCCACCAATTCTTTTTATGGTTACTATGCAACTTGGAAAACCAAGTTGATTCGCTCAACTTAATAATTCTAGGCTCAAATCCAACGGACTGTTATAGTACATAACATTTTTTTATGCAAAATTTAATTCAAAATAATCTATTTTTAAGATGAGATAAGTGTAAAAATTATACAAATAATTTTATCTTATGTATAAATATTAAATAAATATAAAAATAACTAATTAGTAACATGAATTTAATCTTAGTTATATAATAAATTATTGTTTTATTTAATTTTTTTAAATTTTAATTTAATTTATTATTAATTTAAAATTTTTAATTATTATTTAATTATATATTGTCACTTATTATTATTAAAAGAATTCAATTATAATTACAACTAATCAAATGATCAATAATTATTAAATAATAATATAAAAATAATTTATAGTAATAATAAATTAAAATTTTGAATTTTAACCTAAATTTATATATCAACAATGTTATTTATATATCATTTTTATTATATTATTTTTTATTTTTTTTTAGATAATAAGATAAAAATAATTCACATTTTACATTTTTTTAACTTTTTTTAAAACAAAAAAAAGTATAGTTGATGATGTAAATAAATAAGAAACATATTTATGTATATATTAAACATTTTTCGAGACAAGAATGCTTGATATTGACAACAAGAAAGGCTGCTAAGCCTAAATACTACAACTATGAAATAGATGAGGATCTTAAAATAGATCAAATCCGTGGGGTCGACTCATTTAATTATAAAAAAAATATGAATTAAATTTTTTAAATTTATAATTTGTATAAATGTAAAATTTTTTGAACTAGACTGTTTAATTCTCGAGTTAAATGGGCAGAATCTATTTACCTGCGGGTTTGATTTATTTTTTTAAATTTTTTTAATTACATAATTATATTTATAAAATATACTGTATAACTTATTTCTTCAATACTCTAATACTGACATAACAATACACTGATTTTTTATTATTATACTTATCAATTTAGTTTAAATTTTAGATAATATTTAAATTATGTAATATATTTATATATTTAGTTTAAAATTTATATAATATTTAAATTATATTATGTATTTATAGATATAGTTTGAATAATATTTAAATTATATAATTAATGTAGTAAGTTTATTTAATGATAAAGTAGGTTTAAATATTTTTTTAAAATTTTTGATTAAAAAATAGAAATATAAAAAAGTTTATGGAAGCTAACCTATTTAAGTTTACAAATTTATGCGAGACAAATTAAACTGGTTTTTTAATTTATTTAAATATAAATAATTTTAATTAAACTTATTTAATCTGTGATCCGTTGCGAATGGATTTAAACGAACGGAGCGAGTCCCTTTGACAACCCTAAAATAGGTCGCACCTTATAGGTATATTCAGGTTTAAAGAGAATTCTATTATACTGTGAACGGTTGTCATATCAGCACGTGAGTTAATGTTGTCTTGTATTATAGTGATTTTTTTAATAGTAATCATTATTAATATAAAGTAATAAAAATAGTAATGGTTGTCACATGCCACCAATGATTTAGAGGTTATTTAAATTAAATTATTTTATATTAAAGAATAATTTATAATTAAAAATTTATAAAAAAATTTTAAAAAATAATTATTTTAAAGATTAAATTTTATTAAATAAATACTTCAAATATATATTTAGATTAATTTATCTTATATTTAAAATAATTTATAATTAAATTTTGAATAAAAATTTAAAAAAAGTTAATTTTTTTAAAATTTTTTTTAAAAAAATTATATTAAATCAAACATATAGTTAATATAAAATAATTTTTTAAGACCGACTAAAAATCCATCACTTATAATTTTTATGTAAATATTTAAAATTAATTTTTTTTACATATTTTAAAAATATAATAAATATATATTTTAGAATATATTTTTATTATTAATTAATTTTAAATTTTTAACATAAAATTTATATAAAATTTTTTAAAATTTATAATAAAAATATTTTTTAAAATATGTATTTATTGATGTTTTAAAAACGTACAATAATTTTCATTGAAAAGAGTGCTGAATTTACTTTGGCAGTGCCGTTTAATTTCTTGGAAAATTCTCTCACCGATCGAGACAGCACGCGGCCGAATTCATTTTTGACGTATTCAAACAAACTTCAGAGTCAACACTGTTCCGCACATAATAATCCCAAAACACCGCCGTAAAAACCTTTCCGCGCCGCGGAACCAAAAAGCAGAGAAAAGGAAACAACGCCTTTCTTTCTCTCGCACTTTCTCTCTCCCTTCCCCCCCTCTCCCTCTTTATAACACACCCCTTCTTCCCAATCCCACTCACTTCGCTCTCCAAAAATCTCTTCCTCCTTCATTTCTGATCTCAACCGCAACCGAGAACTCTCAAGTTCCAACCTTCGTTTCTGTTGCTTCTGCTGCTGCGTTTTGACATGGACACATCCACAGCTTCTTCGAGAACACTCGAGCTCACCGTTCTGTCAGCCGAGGGCCTCCGCGTGGACCGGAAGCCCGCCACCAAGAACGTGTACGTCGTCGTTCGCGCGGAGTCCATCAACAGCTACAACACCGGTGTGGCTGCGGCGGAGGGCGGCGCGAACTCCCCTTCGTGGAACCAGAAGTTCCTGGTGGACGTACCGGCTCACGCGAGGTCCATAACGTTCGAGGTGAAGTGCAAGACGGCAGTGGGCGTTAAAGACATTGGAGTGGCGAGGATCGCCGTCTCGGATTTTCTCGGTGGGGTGCTGCCGGACCATTGCCTGCAGTTCTTGAGTTACAGGCTGAGAGACTGGGAAGGCAGGCGCAACGGCGTCGTGAACTTCTCCGTAAGGGTGGTGAAGGCGCCAGAGAATGCGCCGTGTTGTTCGGCTCCGAAACCGGCGAGGGTGGCGGCGGAGAAGATGGGTTCTTGTGGGTTTCAGATGCGGGGTGCTTTGGGTTCGACTTCGAGGGATTCTTCTGGTGGAGTTGTCACTGGCATTCCTGTTTGGTGGAACAACTACGCCAGCAATGTTTGAACTTTTGAAGATGTTAATTGGCACTTTAGTAGTTTTTTTCTTCTTTTTTTTTTCAGTACATTTGGTGCCACATAAGATGTATATATCAATCACAATGAAAGATTAATGAGGAAAAAGAAAGCATGGTTCCAACGATGAAAAAAAAAAAAGAAAATTATTTATCTCGTTTTGTTTTGTGATGTTGACAAGAATATTATTCTACGCGCACGTTTTACTAATCATTTTCAAATTAGTGGCTTTTTGTTTATATTATCTTTTAAATGCCATATTTTCTTATTTCATGTATGTGCGTAGGTACATAGCATGTGGGAACACAATATTTACACATACATGAATGCGCCTTAAAATATGAGAAGGTATTGAATTATTTATTTGATTGCTTAAGTCTTTAATTTTGATTAAAGTAGGAAAAAATATATACAAATTTCTTCAATTTTGAATATCTTGTAAATAACTATTATCAATTATAAAAAAATTTATTAAAATTTTAACTTAATGATTTATTAAAATAAATTTTTTTATCCAGTTCTTATTAAAATTTTAAAGATAAATTAATAATTTTAAAATTATTTATTTATTTATTTATTTTTATTTTAACATATTTTAATAAAACTAAAATGAAATTTCAAAACTAGATTAGAATGCCAAGTCCAAACCCCATCAACGAAACCCTTTCGAGATGTCACCCCTTAGAGTCTGAATCTGCACAAGAGGAAGAAGAGATTGTTGGTTCTCCACCGTAGTCGTCATCTAGCACCGTCGTCCTCCTGCACCATGTTCATCTTTGCGTCATCTCTACACCGTTGTCTGTTCTCCACCCAAGGCCTTTGAGCTCATCCGTCAAGCAAGAAATTATGTCAAATATTATCCTTTTTATTAACAATAGTTATTTTATTAATATTATTTTCAGTCTATTTTATGAAATTAAGTCTATTTTAAGATATAATCTCATTATATTTACTTTTATGCTGAAATTAATTAATAAAATAAATTTAAAATAATATTAATAAAATAAAATCATTAATAAAAAAATCATAACAACATAATTTTATAACGTTTGAATTAAAATTAGTATAAAATAATCATTTAAAGTTAGATTAAAACTTTAATTAAATTTTAAAGATCAACATAAGATTTTAATTTTATATATATTATTATCTAATTATATATTTTATATCCTTAAAAAAAATTTGCTATAATAAAAACTACCTAATTAAAGGTAATGCTTTTAGGTTTCTACCTTCTTTTCTGATTTGTCTTTTCGGGTTTCTTTTACAGTTAGGTTCAAATTTAAAGTAACGAAGTGAGTTTGCTTTCCACGTAGTAGCTAGTAGCTAGTAACCTCAGTTTCCTATCTTATGCTAGAGTAGCTTTTTTTTTTTTTTTAACATTTATGGTAGAGTAGCTGAGTCACTATTATCTAACTTTTTTTTTGTTACAATTATCGTCCCCTCTAATTTTTTTTTCTTTCGGTAGACATGGTGCCCTCTATTCAATTACAATAATGTTGCCCCGTTGTTTTCACTTCACATCAGTAAAACTAAAAAAAAAAAAATCAGGTCATCAAATTTAATGCATCATTAGGAAGAAAGATATTGCCACGTTGACAACAAATTGATAGAGGGAATAAATTCCATAAATTTGAAAATCATGAGGAACATTAATTCTTGGTTGCTGTTGGATTAATTAGGGGTACTCTTCTTCCTCTACTCCACTACAATCTTGTGTTTTCTTTTTCTTCAGTGTTGCAACACTCCTCTTCCATAGTGTTGTGGCTTTTATTCCTATCCCAAGTTTATATTATATAAGGTGTTGTTTGGTGCACATGATAACAATGGAATTAATTATTGCACTAATCTTTAAAAAAATGAGAGTATCGTAGCACCTGATAATAAGACTTGATAAGAAGATAAGATGTGTTGAAAAAACTCTTATATCCTCCTTTCACATATTAGGAAATAACATCACACACGAGATTTAATGTAGTTGAGTCATCATGTCGAATAAGAAGAATAATTTCACTATCAAAATAAGATTTTAGGATGATATTTGTAGGTACTCTCAATATTCTCTATCTCACAATTATCTTTTCATCTCTACCAACTTAGCTCACTATAAACATCATATTTTGTCCAGCTCTTTTAATATTAATTTTATTTAATCACAATTAAATTTATGTTAATCTTAACAAATAATAATAAAATAAAATAAAATAATGAGATAAAAATAATAGTCAAATTCAATAATTAAAGATGAGAGAAATTTAATTAGGAGAAGTGATAAAAATAGAATAAGAAGGAGAAGGAGAATAATTTAATTTGAATTGAGATAGGAGATCATATAATATCTTTTAAGATAATCTCTAATAAGATAAAAGGGCTCTATATAAAGAGAATATAAAAATACGAGGGAGATGAGAGAAAAAAAAAAGAGCACTCAGATACAATAAGAGTAAACACACAATTAATGAGAGAGATGAGAGTATTTATATTAATTAAAGAATAATGAGTATGTGGAAAAGAGAATGTCACGACCCACGAAGCATTACACTTTAGGTCCTCTATGTGTTTTCAATAAGGAAGTATGTCACTCTTCCTTTGTTACTTCATCATAATTCATAATCCGAAGAGTAAGAGTCATTCAATTGGAAAGCCATGATTTTTGTCCACTTTTTTTGGGAACTCGAAACAATATCATCTTATTTTTTTTAAGCTTTCAAATAATGTAAATTATGTATCCTTTATGCCATTATTGTCTTTCATGATTAATTGTTCATGGATATTTATTTTGTAGTTAAATGTGCTAATATTCTTTTGTTTGATACGTAGCTATGAATTTGGACTAATGAACCATTCTATGTTAATGCTAATAGAGGGATTTTTATTTCCATTATCAAATATAACTCTCCATGTATGATATATATTTATCATCTAGTTAAACTAGTACTGTTAATATTATTGGATAATTTGAATTGATCTGAAGAATAGATTGATCTTGTGTTTGAATGCATTTGTATTATGTACATAAGTCCAGTAAAAGGTAGAAGTGAATATATATAATATCTCTTGTTCTCAAACATAATATCATGCTTGAAAAGAATCTCTCCTAACCATGGGTTTAAATGATAAAATTGTATAATAAGAAGATATATATGTCTCATACTTGGTGTTAAATAGTTTTTTTTCTATATGCATATGATATAAAATTTTCTTTGTTTTTATTCTCAAGTCGTATAACATATTCAAATTTTCTTTTAAAAGAATAATAAAGTTTGTAATATATATATTAATTTGATTTGAAAAAATAATTTTATTAAAATTAATGTTAACGTGATGGTTCTTTTAATTTTAAAATAAATTTTAATCATGATAATTCAAATATTTATTGATGTGATCTACTTTGATCTTTTAATTTGACTTATTCTATCTATTTGGTTGCGTTTGATTTTTATCTTGATATTCTGCTTGATTGCATAGGATAGAATTTTAAATTTAAATTGGTTATCTCTATATCATAATTCTTAATTTTAATGAATTTTAAAAAATAAAAAATTTCATAACAATTATCTCTAAGTCATTTTAGCTGTGATAGCTTGTTTGATTTGAAAAAATAATTAATTGAATTAATGTTATCGTGACAGCTCTTTAGCCCTAAAATAAAATTTTAATCATATTTAAAAAATAATTAATTAAGATTAATGTTACCATGAGGGTTGTTTAATACTAAAATAAAATTTTAATCATATTTAAAAATAATTAATTGGGGTAAACATTGCCGTGACGGTTCTTGAATCTTAAAAGAAAAGCTCAACATCAATATTATCAGGATATCTCTTTGATAATTTTTTTAAAATTAACTAATTATTTTATTAAAATTTACCAACCCACAATTATTTTCTAAACAAATTACGTAGGCTTTGATTCCTCACTTTGAGAATACATAGGCACTTTTGGTGAGCTCAACCTAAATAAATTCTTTTTTGGGTTTATCAAGATTTTAAAATATATTTTTAATCAAAATTAGTAAATAATTTATTCTTTCTTTGATTTGTAAATGAGTATTTATTTCTTTCATTTCAAATTTATAAGCATTTTAATTTATTATTTAATTTTCTTTAACTTTTAAGGGTAAATTAAATATTATTAAGGTTATTAATAATCTACATAATTAATTTAGGGTAACTATCTTATGATAGATGTATCAAGGGTGCAGTAAGATTAAGTTCCTCACATTCTATTACATAAATAGACTCTCGAATCCAATTTAATTTTAAAATCAATTTTCTTTTAAAGGATTTTTTTAATTATTTTTTAATAAATAAAAATTAATAACAACTCTATTTTTGTATCAATTTTTCTCATCATTTCTTTTACAGTACCCTCTAAAGACGGTAGTGACACTCACAATCTCTCACAAAACTTTTCTATCTCATTTTTTTTTTGGTGTAATTTGCTAGGCACTCTTCCACTCTTACTCTTTGTTGGATAAGATCTACTAATTAATTTCCTATCATAAAATAAAGGGTAATGCTGAATACCACAAAAAAGTTTCGAGAAAGTTGATACAAATGGACCGTATGAATTGATTGAATGGTTTTTCTTTGTTTCATGAATTTTTGTTTATTATTTTTTTAGCTAATTAAAAAATAGGTGAAGTGGCAGTGTCACATCTTTCCTAAATGAATTTGTGAAAGATTTTTGGTGATATATATCACTACTATAAAATAAATACATTCTAACTAAACTATCAATAACCATCCACATCCAAATTTGGATCGTTTCTATCAGGATGATGACGGGGAGTTGGTGTCAATGGAATCGTAGGATGATAAGGATAGAGTGGAAATATTATTATACAAGTTATCTTATTTGGCTTTATGTCAACTCCAAGATCGGATAGAGTTGCACGGAAAAATACTTGATATATAGTATTGTATGGAATATATTTATATAATATAGTGTGCGTACCAAACAATTTATAAGATTAGATAGGAAAACTTATCACAATCTAATTATATATATCTAGCATGGCAAACGGGTTGCATGCATGGGATTAGGGATGGTAATGGTATAGGTAAAGGTAGGTTTTTACACAATGTGACCACATTCCTCATTTTTTAAAATATAATACAACTTACTCTTATCTGCTTTGCAGGTTTTGATTTCAAAACCGGAATTCACCCTTATAAAAATATTTAAAATTTACACTTGACGTGCTCCATCTATATTTATGAATATTTTATATAAATTTATATAATAATTAATCATAATTTTAAAATATATCAAAAAAAAATGTTCAAAAAGATATATTTTCATTTTCATAATTTAAACAAGTAAATTAGTACACTAACCTTTAAATTTTATATATATATATATATATATATATATATATATATATTTATTTATTTATTTATTACGATGCAAGATGGGATGTGATAAATTATTCTAAACTCACACCCGTTTATTCGGATAAAAATATACCACTGTAACATGTCTCTATACCTCACGGTGAGTAAAAAACCCATCTCATGAGCGGCAAGGTGAGTTGGATATCCACATGCAAGTTCATATTGCCATCATTGTACTGGTGATGTCATCCCCAGTCTTTAGAGCATTATTTTCTAGTTTTCTCTTTTGTTTTCACTTATCTATACTTGGATTTGATCATTTCTTGGGTCGATATGGTAGTTACCATACTTTTTGCTACCAGATATCTAATGCTCTACAAAATCTAGGAATCCTATGCCCCAAAAGTATTCCAAAACATGTAAAGATCATACCATGGCCCCTGTCTTCTCAAAGGATGTACGAAAACAGATGTTGGTAAGAAAATTTGCTCATCACCTTGTTGTCCAATGTGAAAAGCTAAAAAGTCATGTTATCGTGGATCGGGGTCTATAATAGATACTACACATGACAAAATATTTATTTATTTTAGATAATTAAAAATTATTAATTTGTAGATATTATAAACTTCAGTCTATTGACGTGTTATCACATATAGAGTTTATCATAAACCCGAAAAATAGGTTATCTTGTGTAGTATTAGATATGTGCCTTTGCTTGAGGTTATGTTTTGATTGATAGAGGAGAGGTTAATAATAATAGAGCGGATTGAAAAAAAATGACTCAACCTTCGGAGTTTTCAAATGAATAAAGTGCACCCAACGATATATTACTTATCTTTTTTTCTGTACTTGTTAGACAGCATGATGTGTCATGTTACTTGATTCTTGTTCTGTAAGAAACCATCAGCTGTGAACACATTCAATGCATGATTTCAAAATATAATTAAGTTATGCAAGCAACTTCCTAAAGCTGAGGTGATTCTACGAATCAAATTATACATACAGTTATAAAATTCAAATATTGGAATATTAAATTCAAACTTTTGGATTGATTGCACCTGCACAGAAGAGCATTTATCTACTTAAGTAATTAACTAGCACCTATATTACCCTGGAATGAAAGAAAGAAAACAGGAGAGAAAGAAAATTTTAAAAATTTGAAAATTTTTATTGTTTGATTATAGAGAAAATGGAGAGAAAAGTAAGAAAAAAAAGCTCAAAAAATAAAAAATTCAAATTTTTTCTTCAAATGTTATCTTCAATTTAAATTTCAAAATTTTCTCTTCTCTCTCGTTTACTTTCCACTCGTCTAAACGATGTGTAAAGGTTGTATTACTCTATACGATTTTGTACTACTTAATGGTTCATTGGATATTGACTCATTTGGATGGTGACCAGCTCTACTGACAAAGACTTTAATCTTTTGAATTGTTTGTAAATTGTAACACTCTTTTTGCTTTACATTTTTTTGTTTCTTTCTGACTGCTTAATATTTTATACCAGCAGGTGGCAGGAGATAAGTGTCATTCAAATTAGAAATAAATAAATAAAATGATTTTTGTATTTTAAAAATTGTTTGATTAATATAATTTTTATCATAGTTACAAAATTATCACAACATTTTCAATTTTTTATTATTGACATTTTGTAAAACAGAAATAATATTTTTTTCAAATTTAGCTCTAATTATGAAATTTTTTAATAAAAATTTTCATTGAAAGTCAACAAAAACATGTTTTCAAGTCTATTTACAAAATATTTTACAGTTTCTTTTTTAAAAATATATAATGATTGATGAAACTTTCTCATAGTCTCTAAGATTTTAATACTTTGCATATAAAGTAATTTTTAATATTTTAATGAGGTTAACTTATAACAAAATCACGAAATTTAACAAAAATTGTTGATATTTAATTTTTAAATTTTTTTGAAGACTATTTGATTATAAGATAGAATACCAAATGCTTTACGAATGATGTCAAACAATCACTTCACTTAGTTTTCAACTTCTTTTTTTGGTCATCCACTTATTTTTCAACTAAAACATAACAAATACAATTTTTTTTAAGTAAATCAACTCCAACTCATTCGTAACCAACTTTCACAAAACTATTTCATGATAATCAACATTTCTCAATATATATATATATATACACACACACACACACACACACCTAACGTTTTAGCTAACATACGTATAACTATTTTGTGGCATATTACCACATCAGCAAAATACATGGATTAATTAAAGCATGAATTATATTTTATATGACTATGTTTAACGCTAATTAAAATGACATTAAAACTTGAGAAGACAATTATTAGGAATCTAACATTTCCTCAAGCTTGGCCATCTCGGGCATGCTCTGTACAATTTTAAATTACTTAAATTTCTGTAAAAATATTCTTTGTTTTTTCATAATCGAAGCGTAGATACCAAGGAATAACTTTTTCAGAACTCATCCAGTAAAGCACCTCACAATAAAAAAGAGCATTGGGATTTTCGAGCAGAGTAAATGAAAGCCAATTCCCAGCATTACTTGGAAACTCCTCGCAGGTGAACTGAAATTTCCAGGTAACTTCCTTGGTCCAACGGCCACAGCCCTTTCTCCAATATTCAACCTTCCCCCGCAGTTTCAAAACGTCAAACACTTTCCTTGGTCCATCACAGACTTCCAAGCCCCGAGCCATTTATTCTAATAGCTCTCTCTGAACCTACACATACATTGGAATTGTTTTCCACATTTTGGAAGGAATTACCACATGTCTCGCACTCTAGAGATCACCATTTTGTCTGCGGAAAACTCCGAATAAATAAAAAATCCATCAAAAAGGATGTGTTTGTTTCTGTTCAATCTGATTCAAGCACTGATATATGTTCAACCAAAATGGACTCTGAAGGTGGGAGCTACCCTTCATGGAATGAGAAGCTTGTGGTGCAGGTGCCACTGCATGCTAGGTTTATAACAGCTGAGGTGACATGCAAAGCATCGACCGGGATTAAGAGTGTTGGAATGGCCAGCATACCAGTTTCAGATTTTCTGGGAGGGCATGTACCAGAAAATGAACTGCAGTGCTTGAGTTACAGGCTATGGGACAGTAAGACAAGGAGAAATGGGGTTATCAATATTTCAGTGAGGGTAAAAGTGCCGGAATGTTCTTGTTCGGCGTCGGAGCCGGCGAAGGGAGTGCCGGTGGCCGGCGATGGTTCCAGTGGGGTTGTAACTGGGATTCCAGTTTGGTTAAACTACCCAGGAAATCTTTGAAGGCTTTGTTATGTACTGGTAAGTGAAGGAGGGAAAAAGGTGACATGTATTTTCATTCTCACTCTCTTGTAGAACTATCACAATAAAGAGCAAAAAGAAGGATTTGATAAGGAAGGTGTTCAGGACAAACCTAGTTTGGATATTCTAATTTTAAGTTTCAATTTGTAATGTTTATCTTTCATCTGTTTGTTGCATCTTATCTGTTGTAACCAGACTCGTTTCTGTAAATACAGTATTCTCGGTCACTCCTTGATTAAGTGAGACCGAATCCTCCTTCATACTTCGAGCTTTTTTTATGGCTAATAACCCAACCAACCCATCCCAGAGTGTCTTCCTCCCACCAACGGGTGGGTGTTGGTTGAATTGAAGAGGTTCGAATTCTTTTAAGGTTGATTTTAGTGATAGAGGTTCAATTTTAAAGTAAATATTTTTAAAAAAAGTCTTACTTTAGCACCTAATTTTTTGAAAAAGTCTTATTTTGACACTTAATTATATTTGGAGAGATTAATTTCGTACTTACTAAATAAAAGAATATTCTAAAAAATTAAAAAAGAAAAAATGTCTTCCTCCTCCTCCACCGTCGATACCACCACTTCTCCATGCCGATACCCTGTCACTTTCAACGTCAGCAATTTCGATTCCCGCCTTGTGCATTTGCTTAAGAGAGCTGTGTACTTCTGTGATTGAGGGTTCAATCGCTTTCGTCATCAACTTGATGAGAATATGTGCATCTGAGCTCTTTCTTTTATATTTTTTAACCCACAGAAACACTTCTCCAAGTCTCAAACAACACTAGATTTTACTTGGTCTTTGAAAAGTAATATACTATTACCCACGATATTGTACCAAATGTTGGGGCCTTTAGCCTTATAGTTTCTTTAGCAGTTGCTTTAGATTTTTCTAAGATGCATATGCTTTATTAATAGGACATTGTCGCAAGCAGCTGTCATGAACTGGTGACACCCGACAGGATTCATGCACACCATTTTCTTTTATCATATCTTTACATCATGCATTGGAATATGTATTTTTTTATTTTATTATTTAAAATAATAATAGTTTAAAAAAATGTAATAAAAATAATATATAAATAATATTATTGATAGTGACACAATGCACCTGTACATGTATCGGTTAATTAAACAGATTACGGAGCAATTCCACCGTTGACTTCATGAGATAAGATAAAATACTAACTAACTGATGATAACGCAAAGATAAAACTAAAGGTAAAATATCCTAAACTTCAAATAACGAGAAACTAAATACTGAGAAGACAAGGAAGATTCTCCTTTTTCAATATATATTGTCTTTTTTTCGGTACTTGTTGGACAGCATGATGAGATCATGTTACTTGATACTTGTTCTGTAAGAAACTGCCACCTGTGAACATATTCAATGCATGATTTCAAAATATAATTAAGTTATACAAGCAAAAGCTGAATTGATTCTACAAATCAAATTATATATAAAGTTATAAAACTCAAATATTGGTAATATTAAATTCAAAATTTTGGATTGATTGCGCCCTGCACAGAAGAGCCGTTAATGGTTCGTTGGATATTGACTCATTTGGATGGTGACCAGCTCTATTGACTAAGACTTTTATCTTTTGAATTGTTTTTAAATTGTAATACTCCTTTTGCTTTACATTTTCTTTTTTTTTTGGTGAATTACATTTTTTTTGCTTTCTGACTGCTTAATATTTTATACCAGTAGGTGGCAGGAGATAAATGTCATTCAGATTATAAATAAATAAATAAATAACATGATTTTTATATTTTAAAAAACATGTTTGATTAATATAATTTTTTATTATAGTTACGAAATTGTCACAGCATTTTGAATTTTGAATTTTGAATTTTGAATTTTTGACATTTTGTGAAAAAGAAACAATAAAGACTATTAATTTTTTTCAAATTTGGCTCTAATTAAGAAAATTTTTAATAAAAATTTTCATTAAAACTCAACAAAACATGTTTTCAGTTCTTTTTACAAAATATTTTATAGTTTCTTTTTTTAAAATATATAATGATTGATGAAACTTTTTCATAGTCTCTAGATTTTAATACTTTTCATATAAAGTATTTTTTAATATTTTAATGAGGTTAACTTATAATAAAATCACGAAATTTAACAAAAATTGTTGATATTTAATTTTTAAATTTTTTCAAAGACTATTTGATTCTAAGATAGAATACCAAATGCTTTACGAATGATGTGACACAATCACTTCACTTACTTTTCAACTAAAACATAACAAATAAAAATTTTTTAAAAAAAACTAAATCAACTCCAACTCATTCGTTATCAACTTTCACAAAACTATTTCATGATAATCAACATTTCTCTTCATGATGGAGTTAGAATTTTTTTTTTTTTTTGAGGGCGAACGAAAAAGTAAATTAAATACAAACCAAAAAGAATACTACAATATTTTATATATTTCTTAATTCTCACTTTTATCTAAAAATTTAAATAAAATTTATAATTAATATATACACAGTCAACCTTATATAATTATATATCAAGTAGCAAATTTAACTAGTAAAGGATAATTAAAAGGGTGAAAGCCAAATTTAAATAATTAGAACTATAAGTTTATTCAAAAGCAACTATAATAAAATTATAATTATTTGAAATATATGAAGGTGCTAAATTTAATTTCATAAGTTAAAATATATCTTTTGAATAATTAATAACATACAATACATGCATGTTCACTTGTAAAAATTAGAAGAATAAAGAATGAAAACAACAATATATAATATTAAAACTTAGTCAAGTTTCACCAATTGCACTTGTTATCATCGATTAATATTGTTTTGAAGATGAAATGATAAAAGTTTCTAACATCTCATTGCAAGGGTACATGGATTAAGACTTCATTCTTAAATAAATGATAATTTTATGTTGATTGAACTTAACTACATAAAATTTTAAGACTTAAACTTAATAAATTACAATTTCGTGTTGATTAAGCTTATTCTAAATACAAATCTAGAACTTTGACACTAAGTTGATGATATTTTATATATATGTTTAGTCCAATAATAATTCAAAATGAGATTTAGTATTTTTATTTGGAGGGACCAAATTAATAAATTTAAAAAAATTACATATCATTATACAAATTTTAAAAGTTGTCCTCCCATCTCTCTCTCTCTCTCTCACTCTCTCTTTATCTATCTATCTATATATATATATATATATATATAACATGTTCTTTAACATTCGTATAACTATTTGATGGCATATTACCACATCAGCAAAATATATGGATTAATTAAAGCATGAATTGTATTTTATATGACTATGTTTGATGCTAATTAAAATGATTTTAAAACTTGAGAATACAATTATTAGGAATCTAACATCTCCACAAGCTTGGCCATCTCGGGCATGTTCTGTACAATTTTAAATTACTTAAATTTCTGTAGAAATATTCTTTTGCTTTTTAGTTGAGCGTAGATCCCAAGGAATAACTTTTCCTGTCTCAGTACTAATCAAGTAACAAGTAAAGCACCTCGCAATAAAAAAGAAGAGAAGAGGAACAAAGCAAAACCAAAAAGAAAAAGAACAAACTTTCGTGTCTCTCCAACCAAGCCAAATATATTATACAGTTTAGAAGCTAACGCAAGCAGATCTAGCTAGAACATCGTAATTCTGACGATGCCAAAACGCAAGAAGAAAGTGGAAAGGCAAGTTCAGGAGAATTGTCTTTCAATTTCACCGTTGGCGACGCAGTCAATGTCTCAACATTATTAAATTTGTAATAGTGATTGGGGAATGCAATTCGTTTTTCTATATCCTTCCCTAGTTTCCTTCCATTGATTATTAATTTTATGACATTGGTTGGAATTTACAAACTTGGGACGTGTTGCTGACCTAAGAATTCCATTTTTAAGTAAAAATTATGGCCACTAAGACGAAATTACATTATCATGTTATGAAAGAAAAAGATACAAATTATTTATATAAAGAGTAAAATACATATTACCTTCTTGAAATATATGGATCTCTAAAATTATTTCTTTAAGTTTATTTTATATCACTTGACCTCTTAACGTTTGGATTGAAATAAAAATATTACTTTGACTATTAATTCAAACGAAACATATGACGTGTGAATATTTTTTTTTTCATATAACCTCCTTGAAGTGTAGATTTTAATCACATAACCTCTATAAAATTTGAATTTTTATCATATAAAGTCCTAAAGTTTGGTTTTAAATGTATTTTTATTTGATTTAACTAATTTTTTTAATTCAATTCAAACATTAAAAGATTAAATAATACAAAATAAAATTTTAAAAATACGTTGAAAAAGAACTATATTTTAAAGAAAGAAAACATATTTTACCCTTATGTAAAATGATTGATGGACCCTTACATAATGGTGCGTCTCTTTGCCCAGCTAAAGCCAAACACGTGATTCTATCTTCTTTTAAAAAAAAAAACAATGAAAATATCTAAATCCTAAATTTTATATATATATATATATATTGGTAACAAGATGGTGTCCTATTCTTTTAGAAAAAATAAGAGAATGCCAAATCTAGAAATCGATGGAACATTGTAAATTTGGAAACTTAGGGCGCACAGAGAAAAGAATGAACACAACAAAGAAAGTAAAATCTTGACACTATATTTTATGTTTGGAAAAGTAAAAGTTAATCTTCCATCATACTAAGTGGAATTTGAGCAATTTGTGGAGGAATTCACTTTCTTGTCTTTTATTTTTTTTTCTTTTGATTTAGAGGAAAGGTGTTTGATATGGTTCCCTTCTTCAAACAGTAACAGACAGAAAAGGAGACAAATTGTTTCATATCGGGAATGTGCATGTATGTATTGGCAACTGGAATTGCAATTCAACAGAAGCGTCTTTGACTCGTCAGAAAGAATATTTGTTATCTGCACATCAACTTCCAAGTTCCATCTTCATTTTAAATTACTGCACATACACACATAATTTCGAATGTGACATTTTATTATATTAAATTGATAATCCAAATACATATATATTCGAAACAATAATCCAAATAAAAGATGTGTATAAAATGAAATAGCGTTATATTCATTGTAAAATATGATGGGAGCTGAGTCATAAAGTAGTTAAGAAAATTCAATCAAATTTCAAAAATATTAGAGACATTTTTTGAAGAACTAAAAAGACACATCTCGTGCGCAAAATTATTAGATTGCCAGAAAATTTATTTTTAAAATATTGGAACAAGTACAAATATAATTAAAATCAACGCATAAGTCACTTTTACAGTTTGTTTTGTTTTTATTATTATGTGTATCTCACGGGTTTTCAGGTTTTAGTAGACCTTCCTTCAAACCTGAAACTAAGCCCAAATACGAGAAATTCATTATCTGCCTAACCCACTCCAGGTTAAGCCCAACTCAATCGAAATATGACTCGATCAACCACTATGAGAGCATGACCCACAACTAGCTTCTTCGTCAGCCATTGTGAAGCTACTCTAATCCTTACCTCTCTCTACGACTTGTTCACGACGGAGACACGTTCTTCAAAATTAATTATTTAATGGAGAGCAAGTATCATGAGCAAAAGGTATGTAATCTAATTTCTTTATACACTTATCATTTCATTATGTCACGTACTCATTTAGGCATCAGAGTATTTTTACAGGTACACCCACCTCATAATCAACTTAAAATAGCATCAAAGGCCCCCTAGAGCAACAACAACTTCATCACTATTGTTCATCTTCTGTGTTCGCATATGTTGCTTTTGCCGCCGACGTGAACGCTATGTTTTGAGAGGCACTTTTTTAAAAATTTATAAAATTATTTATTAGAATTATAAATTGATTAGTCAAACAAAAATAACCTGAATTATAAATTTATCATAATTATAAATTAATTCATTAAAAGAGATACAATATGTTAATTTGTAAGTAATTAATATAAAAAAGAAGATAAATAAGAGTATTTTAAAGTAATTGTAATTGTATGGTATGATTATAAAAAAAGTATATTTTTAAATTTTTATGTTTTTTTATTTGTATATAATTAGTTATTATTGACTTTTTAACAATAAAAAAATTGAATACCAAAAAGAGAAATCTTTTTATAGTAGTGCGTGTGTGTGTGTGTGTATAAGATTATTATTATTTCTGTCAAAAAAAGATTATTATTATTATTATTTTGAGAGTTATTGTCTTATCTCTTAATATGGATTTTTTTTATTTTTTTATAATTATTTTATAAATTAATTTATTATAATTTTATTATAATTATAAATTAATTACTTAAATAAAAATAATTTTGTGAAGAAATATATATATCTAAAATTAATTATTATTTTACAGATAAAAAGAAGATAATTTTTTATATTTAAAAATAAGTGTACCTGTCAAAACGTAATTATCCCAAAAAAAATTAATTAGACTTTGTATTTAAAATGTAGTTAAAATATACAGTCCACTCTTAGTGATTAAAAATATATAATATTATAATTACAAAGCCAACGCAAAAAGCCAAGAAAGCACGCACTAGCTTCTTCGTCCAAATCCTTTTATTCCTCCCTTCTTTTTCTGTCTCCCCAAACACAAAATCCTTCAGAGCTATTCCTCCAATTCACACAAACACACATATATTAGTATTCGTCTTGACATGGACGCAAGAAGAAGATCTCATCGCACCATCGAGATCACAGTCTTATCCGCAGAAAACCTCTGCATGAACCGCAAGCCCGTGAGAAAGAACGCGTTCGTTGTCGTTCAGGCTCAGCCTTCGTCGTCGGCGACCAAGTGCTGCACGACGAGGATGGCAGCAGAAGGTGGGAGCTACCCTTCATGGAACGAGAAGTTCTTGGTGGAGGTGCCTGTGCATGCCGGTTCCATCACGCTGGAGGTGCAATGCAAGACCTGGCTGGGCGTTCGAAGCGTGGGAGCAGCACAAATCGCCGTCTCTGATTTTTTCGGCGGCGGGGTTGTGCCGGAAACTTGGTTGCAGTTCTTGAGTTACATGCTTTGGGACAGGAGAGGGCGGAGAAACGGGATCATCAATTTCTCGGTGAGGGTGAAGGCACCGCCTGCGGAAGAAGCTTCGGGTTCGACGACGCAGCAGATAGCAGCAACGGGAACAACGATGGCGGCGAGGGGGACGAACTCGAGAGGGTTTGAAATGGCAGAGGCAATAGGTGATCAGAGGGATTCTGATGGGGTTGTTACTGGGATTCCAGTTTCCTGGAATTACCCTACTACCAACAATATTCCACGACCTTTCTAGCTTTTCTTTGATTAGGCACAAGACTATATTTAAGTGAAATTTTTATGTAACTTTCATTTATAAATTTGGGTAAATTTCATATTGTGTTTGGATTTAAATCTTTTATTTCTTTTTTCTCTTCCCAATGCAGACAGGTAAATGGGATAAAAAATTTAATCCTATCGAGTTTGAGGTATAAAAGATCGGATAAGAAAATCATTGAAAGTATAAAAGCATCTCTATAATTTACTCAAACTAGCTACTTCTTCGTGTCTTTTTTATGAAAATTTCTTGGTTTATATATATTAAGTGGCTTTTAAAAGAATTAAAGTAACATTAATTGTTTATTTTTAAATTTTATTCTTCTGATTGTGTTGTATAATAATTAATGGAGTAAATAAGAAATTAATAAGATAGTATAAGATGTGAAATAATTAATTGCTATAAATTGAGTAAATATAATTTACTAAAAAAAATTTCATAATTAAAACTTGTGTTACTTTTCTTAATTCTCATGCCTTTTATCAAAAAGACACTTATTTTAAACTGGAAAGGGTATTTAATAATCTATATAAAGGTATATTTTAGGTTAATCATAAATAATCTTCTTAATATAAATGTTTCAGTGCTCTATAATTATGATCAAACCATGCAATCCGTGGTTGTATAAAACATTTTGTGAAAATTATCCAAAAACAGAAAAGTTACATGAAATAATAATTTTCATTAATTTTCATTATATACAACATAAAAACTGGACATTTAGCTACGGTTTTTTAAGTGCGGTTCGATTAACCGCGACTAAATGTTTCTTTTAGATGCAATTTTAGAATCTACTTTTAGATGCAGTTTTGGAATCTAACTAGGACTAAACACCACTAATTACGGTATTTCTCTTCGAGCCATTTCTCTCCAAAAACCACGAAATACTTAAAAACCTTTCGCAAAACTCTCCCTCTCAAATTTTCTTTAATTTGGGTTTACGTTGCAGCAATTCAGATAATGTACTATCTTTCTCTTTTTCTCTCAAATTTTCTCTCAATATCACTAATATAGCTGATTTTTGGCAAAGGATTGTTTCGCTGCAACTCCAGAAGCGGCTTGCCGCTAGCGTTCTCAAACCCCAACGAAGCCAAAGCATTGTTTCTGGTAAATGTCATTTAACTAATTTGTTTTTGTTATCATATCTGTTTCAGTTCACCATTCATATAAATATTCTCTATTCATTCATTTAGTTTTATTAATTCATAACATTATATATTGGCCAATGTGATTAGGTATGATTCGAGAAAAATGGTGCCACTATCTTCAACTTTTTTTTTCTTTTGATTTTTCTATTCTCTTTCTCGCTCCTGTTTTATCACTGATCCACTGTGCATTTTTGCATTTGTGCCTATGGAAAAGTCATGTGATTCACAAGGTAGTGATGTTGATAACAACAGCTTTTCGTGCTTTCTTATCTTTTAGTGCTTGATGTATTATACTTAATGTCCATTATTTATTGCCATTTCAAATCAAGGAAAAAATTATTAATATATGTTCTACTTTACTATTTCTTATTTGATATTCATTACAATTCAAGATTTTTTATTCCTCCGAAGATATACGTAATATCTAATGACCTAAGACATAATTTGTAAATTACGTTAAAATCCCAATTCTTTCTATTGGTTTGTGAACATCTAAATCTTCGTTAGAGGAAATAGAAAAGAAATGAAACTAGACTATTCAGCGTTCACCAACATTAAGGTAGGTGAGCTACCAATATAAGAAAATGAAGTCAGATTGATCTGTATGAGTCTGGATTGGATTTAGAAGTCTAAATTTGCATACAAATGATTCCAATTTTCTTTTTTTTTTTTTGCAAAGTTTAAATTGAAAAAAAATAATATGAGGAAATGGCCATTATTGACTTAGTTCACCTAGTAAGCATGTCTGCTTAAAACCTTTTTTTCGGTAAATTACTTAAAACGTTTTTCTCAAACTTCTTAACTTCTTTTTTTCGCATTAGAGAATTTAAATGTACAGTATGTCAATCAGTGGATAATAGCATTACAGTATTTGATAATTTTATAACAAATAATTTTAATTAATTCAATTGTTGAATACTTAATCATTATTATATTATGTCAAATTTTAAAAAATATATAAGTATATCAACATTTGCTTTTGTCTAAAGCATTTTAGATTGTAGCTCAACTTAGGCAAGGTTTATTTTAGATTTTTCCTTGAGACAAACGGGTGCTTAAGAAAAAGAAAATTTTTTTTATATAAAAGTGCGTGGAAAAGTATGAAATGACATAAAAAATTAAAAAGTAGGATTTGCATTTGGAAAAATCCAAATCAAACAGGCACTCAAGCATTTGTTTGAAAGAAGCAAAAAAGCTTTTGCTTTGAAAAAGAAATGTCTTGAAATGTATGAAACGGGCTTTTGCCATAGGTAAAATCCAAAATAAACATGCTTTAATAATTGATATATATTGATAAAATATCTTGCTAAAATATAAAATATATCAAAATTAATGTGATATTTTATTAGAATGACATGAAAGATATATTCTTTCTGGGTTTTTTTTATCTGATGTTGTGAGGGTGATAATTTTCAGATCTGTTTTTTTAGTGTTTAATTTTCTTTTGGGCTTTTAACCATTTTACAATATATATATATATATATATATTCTTTCCATTATATGATGAGTTTAACAATAAATTTATAAAACAAAATATTTTTAACTTAAAGTTGATTATAATATGAAAAAAGATGAAGGTGCCCAACTTATTAGTATTTAAATTTTTGCATATTAACGACGTAATGGCTTATGACATGCATCCTTACGCATTAGCTACGACGGACCCATAAATAATTGTGACAGAAAGAATCCAATTAATTAATAATATAATCATCACTATAACTACAAGTTATCCAAAATTTGACCTACCTTTCGTAAAAGTTTATCAAACAATTTTCTTGTTTTTTTAATATCTTTTAACGATAAACATGTTGCACAAGTTACATCGAACATATTTTCATGAGGTCTTAGTCCTTTTATCCTTACCTTGTGTATATATGAGTTATTTCATTTTGGTGATCTTAGAATCTAATTAAGCATTTTGTTGTTTTCTTTCTATCCATTTTAATTCAATATAAATATTTGTCAACAACTGAGACTAATGCAAAATCATTTGTGTAAGTACCATATGTTCATTAAAAATCTATAAATAAGTCGTGATTGATCATGTGAGATCTATATAAAATGGGTTTGACAGCCTAGCTTTTACTTCGCGTAGAGAAATTCGTATATAGATTTAGCTAATATAAAATTGATATATTATTATTTTACGCTACATAATTATATAATTTTGTATAAACTGTACTAGCTAGATAGTTATTTTACAATTAAAATAATAATGTATTAATTTTTTATTAGCTTAATTTCCACATTAATATTACCTTTGTTTAAGTGGACTGATAGGCTAATTTGTTATTCTTCTTGTTTTATTTAATTTACACGATAATCTTTTTGTAAATATCACGTGTTTTTTTTAACATGTCTTTGTTTTGTTTTCAGCCTGAACATTACTATCCACAGTGAATACAAACTAAATACCAAAAAAAATATTTAAATAGCTAAATTTTACTTCTTGATTTTAAAATAAATAAAATAAATACTAACCAAAACTAAGAAAAAGAAACTATTATTCTAAGAACTAACACTACAAAAATAAAATATTACATCTATTATAAATCCATACTTGCATCATCCAGTTCATGATAACAAGATATAACATAATGCCATGGTTAAACCAATTTCAACGATTTTACCAAAATCATATTATCACCTATGTTTATGGCATTTATGTTATTCTTGTGGCTAAAAATATTATTGGTATAACAAGTAAGCATTCTAGAATAAAATACTAAAACATTTAGTAACACATAAAATGACACAAAATATATTATTAAGCGAATCAAACAGTAAGTGAAGGGTACACATTTGTAGCATATGTGTTGACTGTTTTCTGCTACACGACTTTGTAGGTTGTTAAACCTACCAAATAGAAAGAAAAAAGAAACAAAATAGAGAATATAATTTTTTATGGAAACTCTAGATTTGACATTAGGATGAGTCACACGACACATATCACTCCCTCTTTTCAAGGCAACTCACTTCCTAGCAATTCCTTTCATCTCTTGGAGCAGTGAGATTGAGCATGTCTGGAATAACTTTTCTTTTACAAAAATATTATAAAAGATTAAAATAATAAAAAATTATAAAAATAAAGTTATTCAACGGTACACACAAGGAGTTAAAATAAGAAGTGTTTAGTGACTCAAGCAAGAATCTTATTTGTAATATCAAAGGTTCGAATCTAGACGAACAAATTTTATCATACTATTCTTGATCTGTAATTACTTGCACAATTTTTACTTTACAAAAAAATATATTTCATGAGCAATTAATAATGAGTAAAAGAAATTATTTATAGTTCAAGAGCCTTAATTTAAATCAATCTAAATTTTTATAAAAATAATTTTATTCTGGCCGATTTAAACACTAAATAGACTGTTTTGCCTAAGAAAAGCATTTGTAAATTGATGTAAAATTTCTTCTTCTTCGTGAGTAAAAGAAACTTATGTGTGAAGGTAAAATTTCTTCTTCTGGGACACTTATGTGTGAAGGAGATCATCAATATGTGCTGTGGTAAGTGGTAACGAGGTCACCCAGCATATATAAGACACTAAATGCATATTGTAATTAGGGGTATCTATTGAGTTGGGTCTACCTACAAATTTGTGAGTTTAGATATAATTTAATTCACAATTGACAGATTAAATTGAAATCACTGGTTGGGTTAAGTTTTGAAACCCTCAACTCATAGATGATGGGTTGAGTTATGGGTTAAAATTTTTATAACTCACAATCCTATCCAACCTACATACACACATACTTCAATTTTACAAAATAATGTCGTTTTGATAAGGTTAAATAAAGCAAATCTATTTTTGATTTTTAAGACTTGTATATATTTAAGACTGATTATGTTTAAGATTTGTTATATTTAAGATTTGTTATATTTAAGACTTGTTATGTTTAAATCTTTAGTTTGTTTGAGATTTGTTAAAAATTTGATATGTTGATTTTTGTTGAGACTGGTTATGATGTGTCATAAATATTTGATGTCGCAATAATTTCAACATTTATTTAGTGGGTAAATATTTACTTACTGCAAGTATAAATCTTGAATACTTATACCATTTAATAAGTTTTTATAGAATGCGAATTAAATTAATTTAATATTGAATTATGTGATATTAACTTGATGATTATACATGTCAAATTTGAGATAAATTAAATATCTATAAGTATGTAATTAATAGTCAATATTTATTTATATTTTAAAAAACACATTATGTGTTGAAATAAAGTTGTGAGATAGAGTATCGGCTTATTTTTAAATTGTATAAAATTTTATAAACTTAATATACTTCATGAGAACATTCAATCCAATTGTTGGATTAATGAAATTCAACGTTCATAAAAAGTTATTAAACAGCATAAGTATGTTAAAACTTATACCTGGTAAAAGTAATCCCTACCCTTATTTAGTAGATAAAATTTTTGTTTATGTATGTCGAATTTACGAGTCCAACTCAATCTAACTCACTCATGTCCAGGTTGAGTTAGGTTAGGTCAGATTTAAAAAAAAAAAAATTCAACCCAACTCACTACTTTAATGAATAATTGGATACAAAAAATACTCCAAACTTAACCTAACTCAACCTAAATACACCCCTGGTTGTAACACTTGAAATAGCAAATTGATTATAACAACTATCACAAAACTCATCCGATGATTAAGACACTAACTTCCAGCTTCCACTATATATATATATATATATATATATATATATATATATATATACCAATAAAAGAAAAGGAAAAGAGGGAAGAAGTAGGCAGCAGACGGACTGCTTAATGCATTAATAAATATATGCAATAAAGTAGTGAAAAGAAGGGGAAAACAACCGGAACGGCGGTAGTCTGCACAAAACCGGCGAGAAGGGAGAACAGAAGAGATTAAAATACAATTGTATTGATTGAAGAAAGAAACTTACAGAGGCACAGAGGTTCTCTCTCTTAAACTCTCTCTAAATGGGTTATTCGAAGCGTGTCCCCCAACTGAGTTGAGGACTCCTTTTATAACCGCAGATTCTACTGTTTCTACAGTATAAGTTGCCTAAGTGCACAGTGCAGGTTACAACCGGAACTATTTAAATAATATAAGTTTACTACAGTAACTGACACATGTGATGCTACAGTACTGTTGGTGATGATGACGAGATCATGCGTCAGCAGTCTTCGTCAAGGTTGATTTCGAAGTCTAGATCTTCATTCTGGTAGAATGGATGATTGTAGTCTTCAGAAGATTCTGGAGGAGAGGATGGCTTTACTCCTAAAGTACCTTCCCCTGTTTTTAAGAACTTGAGAATATCTTACAATTTTTCTGCAAAATCTTCTCTGTTGGTTGATGCTGTTAGGGCTGCCGTGACCTGTGCTCTCTGGTTGAGAAATCTACAAGTGTCTGGATCAGCTGCCTTGAGCATTTTTGGGTTCTTTTTGAACCAAAGTCTGATGTTGGCGGGATAGGCTCTCGAACCGTCAAACTCCTGCCACCATTTGATAAAAGCTTGTCTTATGAGGATTGGAAGAAGCAAGCCTCTTACTGATTGAGATGATCTGGGTCCATAATTGTATCTCCATTGAAGAACTCAGGCCAATGATAATTTTGAAAAGAAGTGCAGATCTAGTGGGAATGGATCATTCAATAGTTCTATCTTTTCTGAAAAGATTGAGAGTCCTTTGAAAACATCAGGTGGAAGGATCTCAATATTTGGTCCAAAGAAATTCCACCAATTAGAAAACCATTGAGGCAATATATATTGGACATTTTGTTTGAAATAAATTAATCAAGAATGATGATTAATTTTATTTTGATACCAGAACAAGTGAGTCCAGGCATCGACATAATCCCAATAATTATAACCAGTGGGGTCAAATAGTTGGGAAAATTTTTTAGATTTTATTCAAATCCTGTCCAAATTCTTTAGGATTAATTATCTTAAGAATTTGGATGGTTGAATGGGTGTATTGATCCTGGTCTTTGGGGTCAGGATAATGTTTGATTGAAACGGAGTCAGAATCCACAAGGATGAATTCATAAAACCGTCTAGTTTTGTTTAAGGCTTTCGGTTGGAAGTGAAAGTCTTTTGAAAAGATTTTTCTTGAGACTCTATTAGGATTGGTGTCCCAGTATTCTGGTTCCATTTGGATTACATCGACAAATTTATTTTTTACGATGTAATTTGTTTGTGTTTTTGGTGATTGGGTAGAGATAGGTGTTGGTTGGGAAACTATCTCTTTTGAGGTTGGATTGGCTAGGCTTCTAGGGAGTTTTCTGGTGGTAACTTCTCCTGAAGGTAGCAGTTTGGTTTGTTTGTTTTTTAGATTCTGGACTAAGATAGCCAGTGACTGGGCTTCTTCGTCTCAATCATCTTCAGAGACTATTTCTGCCCATGATTTTCTGGGGAGATGGGTTAAGTCTCTTTTAAGATTGTCGAAGGCTTGGTTTGACAAAGCATAGTTAGCTTTGGTTTGTTTGGCAATCTACTTTTGAGATTGTTGGGTGATTGTTTGGGTGGATGACCCAATTTGATTGGTTTGTTTCTGGGTTGATGACCCAGATGGGGTAGATGACCCTGCTTGTGGCTGAGTTATCAGCTCTGATTGATCAACTAGTTCTGATAGAACCAGTTTTCCTTTGCCTTTTCCCTCCCTCAAGAGGAAGTCGTTGATCGCGGCATTGGCTGTTTAATTACCCTGTAGAAATTCACGGGTAAGGTAGTCAGGTAGACTGTTTGAGGTGCCTTTAATATATTGGATTTCAAAATCAAAAACACTTAAGATTGCTTGCCATCTGGCAAAAATGTGTTTTGATGCTAAATTTTTAACATCTTTTTGCAAAATTTCTTTTACTGATTTACAATCTACTTTTATCAAAACTTTCTGATTAAGTAAATCAGATTGAAATTTTGATATGCAAAGAACAATTGCTAAAACTTCTTTTTTAACAGTTGAATAATTCTGTTGTGCAGAATTCCAATGTTTTGAAGAAAATGCAATGATATGTTCTTTGTCTGCGATTCTTTGTTTAAGAATGCCACCGTAACCTATGTCAGAGGCATCAGTTTCGACAATTTTAAAAAATTATGGATTTGGAAGATAAAGGCATGGAAGATCCTTTACCTGTAGTTTGACTTGTCTGACAATGTTTGTATGAACATCTGTCCAAGGAGGAGGATCCTTTTTCAGACGATCATGGAGTGGTTTTATCAGATTGCTAAGTTGCGGGAAGAAATCTGCAACATAGTTTAGACAACCTAAAAATCTTTGTAATTGATTTTTATCAATTATTTGATTTGAAAATTTATCAGCAAACTGAATTGCTCTATTGATTGGAGTGATTGTTCCTTGATGAATATTGTGACCAAGGAATCTAATCTGGGTTTGGAAAAGATTAATTTTTGTTTTTGACAAAGCAAGACCGTTATGCTTGATAACAGAAACAAAATGATTAATATGTTTGAAAATGTTGGTCAACAGATTGAGAATATACCAGAACATCATCAATATAAACTATGACATATTCTGAGTATGGATTAAAGATCTCATTCATGATCCTTTGGAATTCAGAAGGAGCATTTTTAAGGCCAAATGACATTACGATGCATTCGTATTGCCCAAAGGGAACAGTGAAAGCTATTTTGTAACGATCGCTTTCTTTGATTTGGATTTGCCAAAATCCAGATTTCATGTCGAATTTTGAAAAGATTTTGGCTGAATGTAACCGATTGAGTAAATCTTTCTTATTTGGAATAGGATACCTAATCAATCTAAGAGCTTGATTAAGAGGTTTGTAGTTGATGACCAATCGAGGTGTTCCTCTTTCGATTTCAGCTTGTTTGTTGACATAAAAGTCAGAACAAGACCAAGGACTTTTGCTTTTCCTAATCAAGTTTTTTGCTAATAAGTCAGATATTTCCTTTTGACAATGAATAAGGAGTTCCTCATTCATTTGGATTGGACGAGCTTTTGGTTGGAATCTGTTGTTCATGAAAATCCTTCTCATAAGGAAGATCAACATAATGATTTTTTCTATTCCAAAATGCATTTGGTAAATCGGAACAGATTGAATTTTGGATTTGCTGAAGAACAGAATAAACTTTCTTCTAGATTTCTAGTTGATTAAGTTGGTTACTAATTTTCTTGAAAGAAATTTCTTCTTTTAGAAAATTAATTTGACTATGTTTATAATGGACAAGATTAAGATTCCTAGAGATAGGTTCTTTAAGGAAGCTAAATTTAATCCTTTTGCCCAAATGTTTGGTGATAATCCCTTTGTCAGAGATTTCAATTGGAAAAAGTAATCTAATGAACGGAGTTCCTAGGATTACTTCATTCTTAAGATTTTTAACCAAGAGAAAAGGTGTGTTAACCTGAAGACTCTGGTTTTCTATGATTGCATCTGGAAGTTTGAAATTTATTTTGAGTTTCGAACCACTAGCAGTACTAAGTTGTTCAGAAGTTTTCTCAAAATATTTGGTTGGGATTAAACCTTCTTGGATACAGTTTGAATCTGCACCTGTATCAAACAAGGCAACTGTTTGTAAGACAAAGTCTTTGATTATAATTTTTATATTAATGTAGCACTTTTGAATTTTAATCTTATTGATTAATCCCAAAAATTCATCATCAGATTGAATAGGAGTTTTTCTTAAGATTTTTGATTCAGAATCTATTGTTTCTCCTATTTGTAGATTAGCAAGAAATTCTCCATGAACATCTTGTGTTTCTTTTAAAAGTTTAACCTCTGCTTTGAGATTATTAATCTCATGTTGCAGATCTGGGATTGTGATCGGTTTTAATGTTGATTTTTGTTCAACCCGTTTTATGATTTCTCTTAAATCATATTTACTAGTTGAAAACGGTTTTTGAATAGTCTTGGCGACTAAAGAGGTTTTCAGTTTATCAAGATATTGTCTTTTATCTTGATTGTCTGGGAGTTTGTTGATGACTTCGAACAGTAGGTCCTGTTCTTTAGTCAAGACATTGATTTGATTTGAAAATTCTGTTTCTGAGTTGGATCTAAAATCTTCATGTTGAATTTGATTTAAATTTTCAGAAGATTCTTTGTCGGATTCTTCTTCAGATGATTCAATTAAAAGATTACTAATCTGTTGATGTACCGATTGATCTAGGTTTAAAGACTTAATCTTTTTGTTGAGCCTACAGTATTTGCTCATATGTCCTGGTTTGTTACACCTATAGCAAATTATTGGTTTTTTGGGAATTTTCATGTCAATAGGAGGTTTCGACCTGATTTCCTGTTTGAGTCTCCTGGGGGGAGTGTTTCTCTTATGTTTATAATAAACTGATTTTCTAAACCAGGGTTTATCATCTTTTACCGGTTTTGGCTTAGACCTAGGTTTTCTAGAACAAGGAAGTCCAAATTGTTCACAGAAGTTTCCTAGATCTCTTTTGTTTTGAGCTTTCTCTTTGGCAAGTTGATGTTGAATTTTATCATCTTGACAAATTTTTAAAGCTACTTTTTGAATATAAGTAACAAGTTGACCATAACTTAATTGCTCATATGGGATTTTACCGTCAGTGGTATGGCTACGGATTTTATCCCTAACCTTGTTTCCTAAGGATTCAGGAAGACCGGCTAAGAATTTTCTTTCCAGAAAGCCTGCTGACTATCTTCTCTAGTGTATACTCTAGTTAGGAAGGTATCTCTATACCACCTAAAATCGGTTAAAGTTTTACACTTAAGATTGGATAACAATTCACCAGATTTATCTTTCCATAAGGAAGGATCTCCAATAAAATGTTGGGTAATTGTGACAATTAAAGTGTTTACTGTATCGGGAATTGTTTCTCTGTTGCTTAAGACTGGAGTTTCATCAGGTTCGGTTTTGATAGCAGAGAAGATGTTCTGTTTATCTTCTTCGGTGAGATAGTTATCCCACCAGCCTTTTAATTGACCAGAGAATCCTGCAACGAGGATGTTGACTACAGTTTCTTCTGGACAAGTATAGGTTGTTTGATAAGCCGTGGCTACCATGGTCATATGTTGGAGAGTATTCAAGACTTGATACTCAACTTGACCATCTATGTTCCATTCATAGATGTTGTTTGCACTAAAACTTAAAAAGTTTGGATTTCGTTCTTCTATCATCAGATCCGGAGCTGTTGCTCTCTGATAATAGAGTTTTGATAGATTTTTCCAATTTAAGGTTTGACTAATTACTGGATTAACTTTAATCTCAGAATTAATAGATTGAGTGGTCGACTGTTCACTTTCTTCCTCAGAAGATGAACACTTGGAGGATTGACCTAAAGTGTTGATTGCTGGACCTTTAAGTTTTAAAGGTTTCTGTTGAGGAGTTTCTAATGCAACTAAAGCATCTAACTTCTCATTAACTTTTTTGAGCATGATCTGCTCTTTGGAGAAATTGATTTTATCAAAACTTTCTCTAAGTTTTGGCGTTATTTTGAATGGCTTAAAGATTGGTTTCTGAATCTTAGGTTTTGATAATGAACTGGTTGAGGGTTCAGTAGATTCAGTTGTTTTGACCTTTTCTCCTATGGCTTGAAGGTATTTGTTTGTATAATTTAATTGTTCCATAAGATTTTTAATATCTTTGGAAGTTACTGGCTCATCTTCATTCTTTGTTTTGAACGGAGTTGCCATGACTGGGTTATTTTTCTCGTCCCTAGTATTTGGGAGTTGAAATGGTTTAGTTGGAGGTAGTTCTGTTTGAATTAACTCTCCATCTTTAAGGTGCCAGATAGTGTTTACTTCTACTGGTCCGAAAGGATTTTCCTTTTGCCAAGGATAATCTAGATTGTTTTTGACTGTGTATGCCCCAAACCAGTCAAAGAATGGAATGTTTAATTTTTCCCTTTCAAGAAATTCGTAATAAATTTCTTGAATGGATTTTCTGTTTTGACCCTGATAATGTTTGAAAAAACCATTCCCTTTGAGGAGTCCTCGGAATAAAAGTTTTTTTGGAGGGCTTTCTTTTCTATTATGAAGTTAGATGACATCATAACCTTCATTAATAGAGGAATAGGTTGGAGATTGAATTGACTTTTGGTCGTCTTCAACCTCGGGTTCGTAAGTTGTTCTGGGTATTCTTGACGATGTGTCGATACCCTTAAGTTTATGATCCTTAACGGACACTGGGATTGTGGAGGTAGATCTTCTAGAGATTGCAGATCTAAAATCATCAGACCTAAAATCATCAAATTTGACAGAGCTACTAGAGCTAAAAGATTTTCGTCTATCAAAAGTAATTTCTACTTTTCCAGATGGAAATTGTTTGATTTCCCTAAAGTCAGGTGTATTTCGTTCCTGAGAAGGGGTTGCTTTATCTAAAATCCATTTTTCAGATAGATTAACATCTTCCCATTTAATGGTTTTAGGGATATTAACGTTTGCTTTGGAGAAATCTGTTAAAAACAGTGTGGTTTCTCCTCTTTTGGTTTTTGGTTTGATCATCCGAGACATAGAGGAATTCATTACCTTGTATTGAATCCTGTACATCAAGGATATTGGATGACAACCTTGCAACATGTCTATACCATGGGTATGGATATCAAGATGCAAGACTTTCATGATATGTCTATCAGTTAAACTAACAGTCAGATCTGGAAAATTGTTGAAATAGATTAGTCCATGGGCTAAGCTTGTTTCTACGGTTCCTATGAGGGAATCGTTATATTTGTTGTGCCTAGCATCCCTAAGACATAAGAATACTGAAGCATTTACTGCTTCTGTAATTAATGGTTTGATGGCTACTTGTATACTTCCTATGTGAAGGAACTTATATTTTTGCCTATGTTTAAGGATTGATTTGTACGATAGAAGTTCAAATTCATCTTTCTCTCCCGGAGTGAAAGGAATTTTCTTTTCTACCGTTTTGATTACAAAATCGGAAATGGAGAAAAATTTCCATTTGGTTTGTAAAGTTCATCGGTTGGTATTTTGGGGATTTCCCAACTTCCGATGTCTTGATTAAGATCTTCAAAATGAATTTCTTCATCGAAGATATTGGTTGGTTCCCTAATCTGGGATTGAGTTTGTTGCTCAATGAGCGAAGAAGAGTCAGGATTGGATAAACGAAAAGAAAGACGAGATGAGAGAGATCTGAACAAAGACATAGATTTTTATTTTTCCTTCCCCTGATATCATTACCATCACATGGTTTCATAGAGATAAATAGATAGATCTAAATTTAAGTTTATCAATTAGATTGAATTTTTACTTTCTCTTATACTCAGGTTATTATCTCCTAATCTTAGCCAAAACATTTAAATTAAATATTACTTAACCATAGCCATTGATTCTCTTTTGATCGTCATCTAATTTATGTAGATATGGTCGACTTAGACTTACTGCCCTATCCATCGGGTCTTACTGCCTTTCCCACTTCATACATAAATTTATCAGATCCAGAGATTCATACTATCTGATTAAGAAATATTAATCATAGCATGCATACTATCAGATCAGGATATAATAAGCAAGTATTAAGAAAATACCATAAATCTAAGTAGATAAACAGAAATTTAGATCCAGCCATGTATTCCTACTTCCCCATCAGGCTCTGATAGAAATTTATATATATATATATATATATATTTTGTTAACTAATAGCAACTTCTTGATAGTAACTTGATCTATGTAATTTTAGTAATAATTATTAAATTCAAGTGAGGTTGAGTAGTTTATTCTAAAAAATTTCATCCATAAATGACGTGGTGATGGCAAATTTTGTAAGTCTTTCTTTGACTTGAGATTTGAGACAATGACATTTGATTTTTATATGGACTCGGTCTAACATAGATCAAGCCAAAACCAAAAGTCACCCTTTAATTCGAAATTTTGAAATTTCCGACCCTTCGCAAAGCTGCATAACTGACATATTTATTTAGCTTTCCAATTTTGATTATATATATATATATAGTGGTACGTCCAGCCTCACTATTCTCTCATTCACACTACAAACATTTACTACTTGGTCTTACAAATGCATTAATGTAATTATACTTATATTTATACTTATATGACGTTTAGTATGTAGGAATGGTGATTCTATTTTATGTCAATTCCATAGAATCAGGAATGTCTATATTTATCATTCTATAAAATCAAGAATGGAGCATGGAATCTATTCCCTCTTAAAAAAGTGAGATTGAGATTTCATACTTAATGAAATGAGATTAAAATTATTTATTTCTAATATACCCTTAAAAATTTTATAAAATTTCGCATATTGTCCTTCTTTTTTTTGGGTAATAAAGTATTGTCCTTCTTAATGTTTTTCATTTTATTGTGTAATTTTTTTATGGTCAAATTTTATGCATTTTTTTTAGTGTACCCAGAGTATCCCCTCACCCAGAAGATAAATGATTAATCTCCTGGCCTTCGGTTATGTCCCTTGCGGGAGAGAGGCCTACCAATAGCGCATACTCCATTCACATTTACCAGTGATTGAATCTCTGATATAATACTTAAGGAACTCAAGCCACTTCCACTTGAATCAACCCATGTTGGTAAATTTTATATATTTGATTACTTATAAACATTAGTGGTATTTTAATTGATCATTATAATTTTTAGTTTCAATGTAAGTGTTTTGTCTTTGATTTGAAAACTTATTTATCTATAGAAATAAACGTAAAATATTTACTTGACGTGATAACATTATTTTTTATATTTTTTCTAATCAAATTATAAAAAAATTAAAATTATTAATATTTAAAATATTTTTTCTTATAAGGATATTTATGTCCTTAATATCAACATCGATTCCATTTTCCAGTGATTTTATGTACCAAACAGTAGAGTGACTTAGAAAAATATTTCATTTCAAAAGTTATCAAACTATGGAATAGAAATTATCATTCTATGTCATTTCATTCAATTTTGTTCCTATTCCATTCTAATTTCATGAAATCATTATTTTATGTACTAAACGTTACGTTACTGTTCTTAAAATCAGATTCCACAGTGAATGGAAGAGATTTTCGGTTTAAATCTAATCATTTAAATTAATTAGTTTAATTGAATGATGTTATAAAAATAATTTTGTATAATTACATAAAATATAAAATAAATATATTCATAAAATATGAAAAAATATTAATTAATTAGTTCAATTGTTTAAACTAATTGATTCAAGTGATTTTTATCGGTCTAAACTATTTTGATTATAAATCTACTTATAAGATTAAATCATAATTAATTGAACGTTTGATTCATGATTGAATCGATCAATCATCCAGTTGTGACAACAAACACATCATTTGAGTTTAAACTCAAATGAATTAGTGCGTGCCCACTTGTATGCAATTATAAATGGAATGAGGTGTAAGTACAATTAAGAGTCAACTAATCTTAATTAGTTGAGTACAGCTTGGTCAATGAAGCTTAATTTCTCACAGTTTAATTGTTGTGTCTGTTACTCGAAACAAAGGGCGAAAGAAGAACAAAAAAATTTAACCAATAAATTGGTTTACAATTGAAAGTGTACAAACGTTCAAATCCTATATTATCATTGAGGTGAAATTCTTGCAGGGCCAAGCAATGTGAAATTTTTTCTCGAATCTCCAAATTAGTAGATGTCTGTTTTTTTTTTTTTGGGTAATCAATTGGTAGACGTCATTTGTCAAATAATGAAAGTGGACTAGTAGATATGTGCAAATTAACGAGTCAAGACCACCAAACAACAACACATACCAAAAGAAATCTAAATTTAATTCAAACATCTATTTAAATTTTTTATACTAACAATAAATAAGAATGTAATACATTGTTGAAAAAACTAAGATATTTTACGTACCTGTGGTAAAAGAATCTAACAATTTTTTAAAACATGTAGTGTAAAATCATTTACATGTTTAATAAATCAAAATTAAGTAAAAATCATGAATCACAAGAGATGCCCTTGTATGGACATTCCTTAGCTAATTAATTAATTAGATTAAAACAAGAAAGATAGGTTGGTTGAATTGTGGCATAAGAATATGTAATGCATCTCAAAGTATCAGTTTGTTCAATTTGTAAAATCTACCAATAAAAGTATAAATCTAAAAACTAAATCTAAATCTTATCAAAGACGAAAAGGTTTAAAAAGTGAGTAAAATTGATTAGCTATGTAATTTATAATTTATTGATTGACTAAAGGTCGAAAATATAAGAGATGTATGCCTAAATAATTGCTTTTAAATTTGAGAAAACTTGGCCACAAAGTATAGTACACAAGAAGGAATCGACAGAATTTGAAAATCTCAAGCAAATAAGGAAAAACTAAATGAGTAATCTTATTGATACACATTTCTTCATACTCCTTACACTTACTTTTATGGGAAAAAAAAGAGAGATAAAAGGGGAAGGTGAAAGAAAGATGAGTTACTCCTTTTTTTTTATCATTAAAGTTAAGTATAAATGAAAAAAGTATAACTAAGTGTAAGAATAACATTTTTAAACGGAAATTTACTGTCACAATTTTGTTTCGGGTCTTTTTGTTGAGAAGGCGTGGAAACTCATTTCCTTTTTCACATGTATTCAAGTAATGTTAAAATTAAATTGAATAATGAATTGCAAAATTTATGAAAATATTAAAAAAATAATAGTTAGTTTATTTTAAAAAAATTAATGATCAGTTTATTTAACTTATTAATTTAATTAATTTTAATTGGTCTAAATTAATTTAATCGTAAGCATATTTACAAGACCGAAGTATAACCGAGGGAATGGCCGGACAACACCGCGTTCAAAAGACACGAAATAGATGGAATTCCCATAGATCCTGCAGACAGTTGAAGCAGTCCAACTTCCTAGACAAAGGAAGTGTTTAGATTGCTCAATTATAAACAGCCGCAAATGTCGAGGAAATTCACCTACTCCACCCAAAATCTGATTTTCCGTGAAACTTCCACGTCATTCCCAATGGGAAAGTCACAGTCAACCCCCCTGTCACACACACTCTCTCTCTCGTCTTTTACAAAACGTCTGAGTCTGAAAAACAAACAGCGTATGCCAATGGGCATCGAATCCGCAAGAAACTGCAAATTTCTTTCTTCCCCCCTTCTTTCACGTTTTCTCCCTATTTCCTAACCCATTATTTAAACCCCCACCCTTCTCCTCCTACCCATTCACATTCACTTAAAGATTTTCACATTTACACATCACATAGCATTGCACATTTTACGTATAGATTCTTCGTTCTCACTTCACACATATATGGTCATGGAGGCGAAGCCACGCACCCTAGAGATCATGGTCATATCCGTTGAGAAACTGTGCGTTGATCGGAATCCGGTGAGGGAGAACGCGTACGTTGTGGTTCGGGCCGAGTCCCTCAGCTGCTGCACGACGAGAATGGCGAAAGAAGGTGAGAGTAATAATGATTCGAGTAGTGGTACTGGTTTCCTTTCGTGGAACGAGAAGTTCTTGCTGGACATGCCCATGCATGCAAGGTCCATCACGTTCGAGGTGCAGTGCAAGGCCTCGAATGGAAGAGTTCGACTCGCTGGGGTGGCGAGAATAGCTGTTTCGGATTTTCTGGGAGGGACTGTGCCGGAAAGTTGCCCGCAGGTGCTGAGTTACGGGCTGAGGGATTGGGAAGGACGGCGAAATGGGGTCATTCATTTCTCTGTGAGGGTGAAGGCACCGGTGGAGAAGGAGGAGGACTCATGTTCAGAAGTGAAACCAGAGAATGGAATGGCAATGAGTTCTGGTGGATTTGAGCCACAGGTTATGGGGTTTCAGGTGAATGATCAGAAGAATCCAAATGGAGTTGTCACTGGCATTCCAGTTTGGTGGTGTTACCCGAACAATGTTTGATTTTGTTTAGAAGTGGTACCTTTGTAATGAAGTGATTTACGTAAAAATCACTTTGTATGTGTAATTGACCCCAAAAAAATGTATTTGTTTGTGCGTGTTTAGTTTAGATTGTAAAACAAAAAATGAAAGACCCTTTTATAAAATATATATATACTCTAAGTGTTTTTATATATAACCAACAAAGTTGCACCCAAAACCATTCAGATGACCCAATATAATTATGTGGTATGAATGCCAAACATGTTGATACCATTTTCACGACTTCATACAAGCTTCTTCGTACTCAAAAGGTATTAGTACAGTGGAAGTGAATTATATCCTCATATACGAAAACTGCGATTGGATTTTTAGGAGTCGCATCTCATGAAAAGAATTTTACTGTTATCACTCTCTGTCCGAGGAGATTAAGCCTATCTGTAATAAATGGACCAACCCCCATAAAGATACTCCTGTTTATATAAAAGAAAAAAAAAAGCTTCTCCATGGTTTGAATGAGGAACCAAACAAGTTCTAGATATCCTTTTGTTTTTGTGACTAAGATTACAGATGGCATGCTTTTGTTTTGTGATTATTCATCTTTAAATAGGTTTAAATACGATATTAATATTAATATAAAGAAATTAAGTTACCAAACGGCAGTATATGTTGTTAATAACTTGTTGATGATCCAAAGGCCATGAAGTGACAATTAAAGTAATCTTGAACACTAGAGTCCCATAATTGGAAAGTAAAAATAAACTTGATGAAGGCACCTTAGTTTTAACAATGTTAATGATGAGAAAATTTTTATCCAGAAAAAAAAGAGAAAATTAGAACAGTTTGCTTCAATTTTCTTGCGTGAGTTTTCCGGCGTTTGTATAATATTTGAAATGAACAGACTTGACTGGCTGCGCTCACACATTAATTTTCATGCAAGGATGGAAATGGCTTTTACTTAAATAGATAAATTCAATGTCCTTAAAATTTTATGGAAATTATTTTCATCAAAATGATGTATTTCAGTGTCCTTAAGAATTAAGAATTTTTAAAGTAATATTTAAATGACTAAGATTGAATTAAAGATGAGTGTGTATAAATTTTAGAAGTCCTTAATTAAGTTTGAACCTATGCGCTATCATTGTATGAAAAAAAAAAATGCAATAATAAATAAATATGTCCATATTCATTATTATTTTGTGAAAATATTTATGTATATTTTTGTGTTTTAACTTTTAAAAGAAAACGCACAATCATGTTGGGAGATACTTTCAGAATCTACTTGTACTTTATTTTATAGTCCATACACAAAACAAAATACTTTGAAATGTTGTAAAGAAGTTTCAGGTTAGTTTATTATAACCATTTCAATAATTGACCTATGACTTTGATGGGATCATGGCAAGCTGGGTCGTTTTGCCCTTATTATGGGGCAGTATAGTTGAATTATAGTGTTTGAGTTAGAGAAATTCTTAATCAGTAATGCTATACGTGAATCCCAAAATCCAATATTTGATTAGTTAATTATATCATAAATTGTTCAATTTACTGTCGAAGGCAAAACTACATGCTCACTTTAAATTTATAAATCTAAAATTTCTATTGAATTTTTGTTATTTTATCATGATATATAAGAAATTGACAATTTATGAGTAATTCTCAGAAATATATTTTTTTATTTTAGCTTGGCATATGAAAAATTTACGAGTCTAAAACAAAAAACAATTATTGAGTAGTCCTGATAACATAACTCAAACTAATTAAACGTCACGTACACTGTATCAAAAGATTCAAAACTTGAATTTTGTCAAAAGTTCATATTGATTTAATTAGGGTTTAATCTTTTAATTCTAATAGGGTGGACCGAGTCTATACAAAAAATTAAATTTCTATGTTCTTGCAACTAAATTCATAGGTAGTTCTTGAACTCATTAATTTCTAGCTAGTTGTTGAATAGTCAGGGTCCTCGTCATTGTCGTCATTGAAGTTTTCTAACACGTAACGTGAGGGTAATGAGTTCATTAGTTTTTTTTTTTCTCTTGGTGAGATAAAAAATTTAGGTTGAGACGTGGACGTCATTGTGTCCTCATCAGTGAAGTCTTCTAACACGTAACTTGAGAGGGTAATAAACTCATTAATTAATTTTTTTTTTGTGAGACAAAATATTTAGTTTGAGAGAAAGGCTCTTAAATATAAAATTAGAACAAGCTCTCAAACCGAACGAATACTTATAGGAAACTTATAATTAATCTATCATTGGAAGATAAATGATCGAAATAGAAATTAAACTTATAACTGTCAAATTACAAACATACTTATTTATCATTTGACTTACTTCTTAATGGCTTGTTAATTAATTTCTAGCTAGGCTGCAGTGCATTGCAACTTTTTCGTTTAAGTTTAAAAAAATATGTTTACTAATAGCATTTTTAGGAATTATAATCCTAGAAATATATATTTTAGAAATGATGATTATCACGATTAATTGATCTAAACATTTTTAAGATTGACTCTAGCCACCGCTTGTGGTAGAGAATTGTCAAATTCCAGCAACCAACTGTGATCATCAGCAATGACGAGATGATAGTCAGAACTCAGACGTGGTCAATGACAATGACATGGTGGTAATTAGTGACGGTGGTTAGTAGCGGTGGCTATCGCAAACAATGGCATGACATGACAAAATATCCCATGTCACGAGAATGAAAATATGAAAAAGTTAGATAAAAATCATTTATGGGAATTATTTGATATGAGAATTTTTTTTTAAATCTTGTATCAAATATGAGAATTCATGATTCTTATATAAAGATTTCCAAGAATAAAATTCATATAAGTCGTTTAGTTGACCCATCATCAACTTCAAGCTTCTCTAGTTGTGTATACTATGCTAAGAGAAGATGATACATCAATGAATTAGCATGAAACTAGACAAAACAAAATCAAATCAAAACAATACCTCACCAACTCCTTAAAATAGTGTTGGATGGACTCAAATCTTCTGTTTCAATTATGTCCTCTTATATAATAAAATATTATTAAATTAGAAAAAATATTGTAAAATATGACCAAAAATCTGAATCTATGCCAGACACAGTAGTTATTTAATTGTTTAATATATATACTCTTTTTAACTATTTTTATTTTAATATTTTTATATAAAAATTAAAAAAATTATTAAATAATTTTAATTATAGATAAATATAGTTTAAAATAATTAAATTACCTTTTCTCTCACTTTATTAATATTTTTTTTTCTTAACTTCACTTATTTTTATTAATTTTTTTCATTAAAAGATAAAAATAAAATTATAAAATATTAATTAATATTTTTTTAATATTTTTAAATGACATATATTCTTAAATAAAAAAAAATTCTTACATATAAATAAAAATAAACACAGGAGAAATTAATTAGCGTATGTTATAGACATTTAAAATTCTTTCCCGGCCCTCAATGCTCAAGAGTAGGGAGGATATTTGTCTCTACTGTGTGATGGTTTTGGGTCTCTTGCATATGATCTCCAATTCTAGTTGCGGTGAGGCCAGTGGCCGAACGACAATTGTGATGTCCTCAGAAAGCCGCACCCCGGGTTTGATACTTACCCCCGAACCCCAACGACCCAAAAAAAAAAACATTTCTTCAATTCTAGTTTGAACAACCGTTGGTGAATAGTAAAGTATCTCATTTAATTTCTAAGCAAAACATAACATTATGTTTTAATAATTTTTTTTCGAAATATAATTTTAATAAAAAGATTGTATTTTGTCCTTCCAAATTTGTTTCTCTAATTCTGCCTAGCTATTGATTTAAAAAAAATAAAAAGGAACAAAAGGTAATTAAATCTAGTTACGCAACCGATAGCATCTATCACCCGTTGTCGGGTGGCAAGACAGCTTCTTGTCGCGGTTCGGGCCCATGTTCGATTCCCAGCTGCTGCAAATGCGGAGTTGGAGGGTCCATCACTTTCAGACGTGCCTCTGAGCTCCTAATTTTTATCTTTTTATCCCTTTTCTCATTCTAATATTAACAAGAAGGATAAACAAGTATGAGTAAGAAATTAAAGCTTGTAGCTTTGTAATTTCACTAATTTGTTAACTGATAAATTTCTTTTTAAATATGTTCTCTTGGACATGGGGTCTAAATTGTTAACTGATTTCGGAAAGGAAAGAGATAAAGCCGTTTAATTTTTATTGGAGATCTATATATTTAAAGATTAAAAAATTAACTTCAATATCTCACAGTATCATATAATCATTTAAAAACATTGCATATCACTTCTTTTTTTTGGGGGGGGGGGGGTTTAAAAACATTACATATTACTTTTAAAAATCAAACAACCACTCATGTAAAATCTTATAACCATAAATCACTCTTCACTTTAAATGTATCATATACAATTTGTTTTTCTTATGATTTGAGGCAAGACCACTTTTTTTTTTTTTGTATACAAGGTAAAACCACTTTGCCACAATGTGATTTCAATTTTGTTATTTTGCCCCCTTGCGGTTAATTTGTATGGTAATCTACCCTTTGTGGTTTTATTCCAATAATTTAGATAACAAATTCATCTATTTTAACTAATATAATTAAGATTTCTCTTATTCTTTAACTTCATATTTTACTCATATTATAACTTAACTGCATATTATTTAAGACAAGTGAATAGATGTAAAAATAATCTAAAAATTAGTGTTGTGATAGTAAGTAAACTATGTTAAACAAAATAAAATATCACCTATACAAATGAGACATATATTTATGCATAAATTTATTGATAAATCTAAAAAAGACATAAAAAAAAAACTCTTAAATATGTTAAATAATGAAAGCACAAAAGAACAAAGTACTAACAAAAATAACCATACGAAAGTAAAATGACAAAATTGAAACCATAAAATGATAAAGTAATATTACCCCTAACCACATAAGGACAAACTGAATTTAACCATAAATACTTAGCCGTCCAAATATTATGTTCAATATATGGAAGTTACCTATATATATATATATATATATATATATATATATATATATATATATGATTTGTATTACCACAATCAATACATGGGAATGTGTGATAATTGGAAGATTTTCATATATTTCAAAATCGCATGTATGTTTTGAATGATTTTCAATTGCTATAAAATCTTAAATTTTCTTTTTTAGTGTGAATCAAGAATATCCCTACAAAGTTTAACCGATTTAAACTGTTTTATAAACCTAATTTTCACATGTTAAAAATAATAATAATATAATCTTTTTTTTAAAATACAACTCCAAAAGATTAAATCGCAGTCATCATGCTGGAGGCATAGAATACTAATGTATCTAACACTATTGTATTATTTTTCTTGTTTGTACCCACACCAATATTATTACAACACCAACAACATTTATACATGGATTTGAATATTTTTCAGTACCTGCATGACCTAGTCATATTAAGAGATATACACAATAGTGTGGGACCTTACGTACGAAATGAGTCCCATATACAGGATGATGTGTCTATCTCTCTCCTCAAATGAGGGTCATGCTCTGAGCTAGGATGGCAGCATTCAAATCAATTATACACTTTTGGAAACAAATAGTTGCCCAATATGGTTACGTGCAAAATATACATTACTGAGCACAGAAAGCAGGCGAAATGAGCCAGTCTGGTGCTGCTTGCAACGAACTGCGTGATTTGGTGTGAAAAGGTTGGTGCTCTTCTAATCAATGCAATAATGAAATAGTTCAAACTTCTTGATGGTTGTTTCCATTCCTCAAAATGTTAAACTTGCAGAGAGGGCAGGTAGAATTCATAAGCAGCCACTTATCAATGCAGGTGCAGTGAAAATGGTGGTTGCAAGGAAGTCCTCTAAGTTCAGCACCATCATCATAGGCAGAAAGGCAGATACAGCATTCCTGTGATTTACCCCAAACATTCACGTCAGAAGTGTGATTTGTTAAGCATATGGAATTTCGCAGTTTCAAAATTGGGAAAGTGAAACCATCCATCAGAAGATATAGGAATCCCGGCTGCAAGCTAAAGCTAAGCAACTAATATGGCCCCAACCTTCAGAAGAAGGGTGAAGAGTTCAACCAATAAGATACCATATTTTACAGACCACAGTCTACCCTGTCACTGTTTAGACATGATTCTGCAGGTGTGAAATGGGGAGAGGTTTGCACAGGAACTTAGAATTATAGGCATCAACAGAATGATAATAAGTAATAACTGTTTCAGCACCCTATTTATGATAGCATTAAACATGTAACCGAATGTGAAAACACATTTAGATGCATAAGCTACAAAGCTTGAGGACCAAGGCATGGATAATTACAAAGAACTGTAAAAATTGTGGCGTTTCCAAGCATAACATTTTAGAAGATTAGATAATCCTTATTTAATACACTAGGAACTTACTGCATCTTCCAAGGCAATAACATGTTCAGCAGGTGTATCACTGTCACATTCCGTCATTATTCCTCTGGAAGATTCTTGCATATCACCAACTTTCTTAAATTCATTTATCATGCGGAACTTATATTTTGGCAGCTGGTCAATCTCTTCCTTGGTTGCCCCTTCCTGTTCCCACATTAAAGGTCAAACTAAGTCCGACAAAAGTTGAAAAAAAGAATATGATAAATGCAAGAAAAGGAAGGATACAAATCATGTAGAAATTTATTATTATACACAATCACACATCAATGCTCAATGAATCAAATTAGTAAAAGAACTTATAAATTAACCTTGGAGAAGGATCCTCTGGTTTACAATAAAAATATCAATCAACATATTGTATATAATTTGGTATGATATCAATCACAGTGCATACAGAGTAAAATTACTCACGAATTTCACAATGCACACCAAATTCAACTACATACAAAAAGCAACAATACCAATATGCATAATGCAATAAAAAAAATACCTCTTCTTCAGGATCAATATCTCTCTAAACATTTCACTGAAAGCATTTCCTTATAACTGATATCATATCCTCAGTACAGGATACTATTTCCAATGTGACTGCACTATCTCCATATACCAGATCCCATTACAAAGCAACAGACAGCATAATGCCAATATAAAATTTGCAAGAATTGCCCACAACTCTAAATCTGATATGAAAAAAATGAAAGAAACCAGATTTATTTACAGCTAATATATCTTAATTTGAAAGACACACAAGCAAGATTTTTCAATTTCAACCATAAATTGAAATCTTGAACTTCTTATTTCTTTTCCTGATGCTGCAGATACTAGGACAGCATTTATGCTGAGCCCCACAATAATTATCACCTGAAATATAAAGGAGAAGGAGAAGTTCTATGCCATTGTTGCTCCTGCCACAAGTATTATTATGACTATGTCCACTACTCTTGTAATTATGTATGACTTCAATAACAGAAAAATAGTAATTTGTCACAACTGAAATCGAATATTTATATTTTATAACAACTTCAGTAAACCAAATTAAAAATATTTTCATTTAAGTGAATCTACTCAGAATTGTCCCATAAATTACATCAAGGAAAGGAATTAAGTTAAAATTCAACATTGCTGTTATTTGGTGGAAGAGACATTCGAAATATCCCTCAACCTCAGCCCTCTTAACATTTAACCAGTTTTCACTCCCTCTTATGAAGTAGGAAAGATGCTACTCTACCACATGACTGAGGCCACGTAATGCATATAAATGACATGAAAGCCATGTACAAAGAATAGATTCTTCAATGTATTGCTTACTTAAGGAAGCTTGTAAAACCGATGAATATGATTAGCTAATCATTGGTAATAAAATGTAATTACTAACTACAGAAAGCATTAAAAAAAGTATTATTGGCCACAAAAAAAAGATTTCGGACTATAAAAAACCTAATTAAGACTATAGATAGAAGTAAGAGTCTAAGCACATTCAGGTAACTATTGAAACTACCCATGCATTAGTTTTATTGAATGAACAGCTGTATTAAGAAGTTTATATACCAAAGAAGTTCATTCACTTTGCTTCCATTTTCTGAGAAAAAAAACCTGCTCTAATCTTTGCAAGAGAACTGCGCAGACTTCCAATATTGACCGCTAGCTACATATTTGCAAAATTCGTTTTTCTCATTGGGAACTTAACAGGTGTGGGGAAGTTACTTAGTTATCTCATATAACCTCCACCAAAAACAAAAGAATATGGAAAAAGCTTATTTACCTGATCAGCCACTGCATACAAAATAGCAAGGATGCATGGCAGACAACAGCAAACGGCAATGCCAATAAGACATGCAACAGCAACACAGATTAGTACAATGACAATGTCAAAAGCAAGAAATGTGATACAAAGCCTGCAAAACACAACCGTGCATGATTAATTAAAGATAGGAGAGGCAGAATATGGGATGAATTTGACCAGAGAGTTGTTCCAAGTTCCAACTAACCAGTAAAGCTGAGGCGAATCCCTAGTCAAACTCTGGCCACCAGCGCTTACCCAGTAGAATCCAACAATCCACCATATGAATGAAAGCATGGTATTTGCAGACTCTATGTGTTTCATGATGCTGACAAAATAATGAATACAATTTACAGACTTGTATAAGGTCAGAGATAAAGAGTTCTAGTGGTGAGGGGTTTGGGTAGGTTGAAAGAGGTCACAGGTTCACACTTCCGTATCACCATTTGTACCAGGAAAAAAAAAAGAGAAAGAGTTCTATACTCAACCTTAAATGCTGCATAGAGCAAATATAAACTGAACTCACAACAATATACTCAATTATGAATGGAATTTAGTGGTGCACTTGGCAGGAATGAAAATGGAAGGAGTGGAAGGGAAGGGCAAGGAGTGAAAATGGACAGTGTATTAAGACATGATGCATACATTGAAACATTGTCAATTTTAATCCCTTCCCTCTCTACTGCTTCCATCAGCAATCTTAACAAGCATACCCTAAAGCCCAACCTCAGCTTTTGCATGAAATCAAATGGTTCCTCAGGTGGGCTACACACACAGCCAGGAACAAGTGCTGACAAGTGAAAGTAATTGACGTTCACGATATCTACTGTTGTCTTTTCAGATTCTACACAAGTTTCTAGTTTCTACCAATTATATTTACTACAACATAAGTGAAGGAAAATGGAAACTGATTAGAGAAACAAAAACAAAAACAAAACAAAAACAAGGAATGAAAGAGTTCAACCTGTTTCCCTCATCCTCCCAGAATTGTTCTGTAGCAGAATCCTCTTCGTCACTCCCAGAACTAAAATTCGAATCTCCAACACTTCCCCAGCCCCCACTCTGCTCCGACATGGAGGAACCCGTTTGGCTCCTTCGCCTGAATTCCACAACCACACACAGAGAGTGGAACACACCCTGCAACAAGTACCCCACTATCCACAGCCTCAAAGGCACAGAAGGCTTTTCCTCCGCGCTCAGGCCCAGAACGGTGGCCCCAATTGCCAGAAACGCCAGATTCCACAAGATATCCAGCACCACCACCGGCTTGGAGTGCGCCCAATCGCTCTGTCGCTCCTCCAGCTGCTCCGCCGCGTTCTCGCGGACCCGAACAGAGGGCTCCCGGAGCATCATGCGCCGCCCGCTAGCGCGGCGGAAGAACCCCGCGGCGACTCGCAGGGGCGGCGGCGTGCGGCGGAAGAAGCGGCGGCTCCGGAGAACGTGGTCGGAGATGGAGTGGCTGAGAAACGGTGAGGTGTCCACGGCGGCGTTGAGGGTAGAAGCCGGTGATGGGGGCGGACCGTGCATTGTGTTGTTACGGCAGAAAGCTGAAGTGGGTTTCTCAGATTGATGAATTCAAACGCTGAATTGAATCTTAAAAAACGTTCTTTGATCAATTCCAGTGACTTTTCGGGTCGTTTTGACCAAAATGAAATATGGGTTTCTCTGTCTCTGATTTGAAAATGAGAAAAAAATTCACAAAATCAACAGTGAGATTGGAGCAGAATTTGGTGGGTGAGATTCATTTTGAAATTTTTTTTATTAACATAGTCATATTCGATGGCCAGATTTCTTGAGAAAAGGGTTAGGCTTCATGAGGGTGATTCTAAATTCTGGACTCAATTCAAGGATCTGAAATTGGTTCTCCGGGAACAAGGGATTGAAAATTTAGGATTTAGTGTGTTTGTTTAAGAGGAGTTATGAGTGAATCTCCGAAGTTTGAAATAGATATTTTAGAGGTGGAATAAAGAACAAACAAACAAACAAATAAAGCACTATCATATGTTTTGTCAGACACGAACCTCTGGCACTGCATAGTGCCATAAATAAATCTGACAGTTGTTGTACTTCAATAATTCAATTGGAAATTCTTTGCTTCACTTTTTTTTACAAGAATATAAGTAAAATTCACTTTTTTTTTTTGGGATTAGGCCAAAGCTCAAAATTCATTTCTTTATAATTAATGATTTATCGTGAAATTAAAATAAATTTAAATGAAAGTGCCTTTTACAATTAATAATTTTGAAATTTGATAAATACTGACGATAATAATAATATAATTTAATAATAAATAAATTAAGATTTTATTAAAATTAATTTTACTTACAATATTAAAATTTTAATTTTATTAAAAGCACTTACATGAAAAAAAATTCTCATTATTATGTAAAAAAATAATAAATATTTTTTTATAAGAAAAAACACAATAAAAAAGAAAAAAGAAATTAACTGGCAAAAAGGTTAATGTTAAACAGTAAGTGAGAGCTTTTTTTTTTGTATCTAGAGTATCTTTAATTTAAAAGGTGAATGACTAATCTTTCGGTCTTTAATCATATTTTTTGTAAGGAGAAACCTATCAACAGTGCATACTTTATTTATATTCATTAAAAATCAAACTCTAAACATAATATTTAAATTACTTTTATTTAAACTAATATATATTAATACAGTAAATGAAATCTTTAAGCACTCAATGCATCATTCAACTTTTTTCTTTTTTACAAATCATTCAACCTGTTTAGCATGCACTTTGAAATGCTAACTTAGATATATTTTATTTTGTTGACAAAAAAAAGATATATTTTACTTTATTATTTATTATCTAAATCTTTATAATTAGAATATTTTTAAAATTTTTATCAGTTGAATTTTAATTTCTTACTAATATAAATTTTTATATTATTATTTTATCATATATTAAAATATTATTAAAAAAGTTTGAAATTTTAAATATTTATTATTATAATTAAATTTATTTGATAATATAATAATAATAATACAAAAATTTAAACTAACAATTGGTAAAAATTAATTTTTATTTATATTATATACTTTGAAACTTTTTTGAAGGAAAAAAAAAAACATGGAAGGACCATTAGTCCATAGTAGATCAAATAATTTGTCCATGTCCTTTCAAAGAATTATCAGAAATACTTTGATGCATGTTTAGATAAAACTTCACTGTTTATCCTGTAACAGTACTTAAAATTTATTTTCATCTAAAAATTATATTATATTATTTTTATTTTTAATTATTTTAAAACTCATCAAATATTTACAACATTTTAGAGTAAATTATAATGTATTCATAGTTTATAAAATAATTTTATGCCTAATTGTGTGATTCAAATATTCTGTTTTTTTTATTTGGTCTCTTTAATTAAATTCTGGTAATTTAATAAATTAGTATTTTAATTTAAAAATTTTATTATTAATTAAGAAAAATATATTTTTTTAAGTTATAAAAATTTAATTAGACGAATAGAATTGAGAGAGAAAATTTGAATCTTAACCCCAATTCCTCACTTCTCCATTGCCAAGAGTTCTGGGTTAGTTCCATGACATCACCATGTAAAAGAGAAGAAAGATGTTTGAAGCTTGGCATATCATGATATCTGGGCAGAGATTGCTGATGTCCAGTAAACTATTGCTGTTAGTTCAGAATTTGAGATACAAGCATTGGAGGGTTGGCAAGTGATCTCTGAACCCATAAGGGGTAAAAACACAGAACAGGGGTGACACTGCTGAATGAATACTCTGATAAAAGAAGTGGTTATGCACAAGTTCAGCTCAGAAGTTCTGGGATTTCCTTATAAGCCATGTCACCCATTCAAGCTTATTCAATTTGCTCATTATATCCACAGCATTGCTAGTTCTTATCAATCTACATACCATTCCAATCGCCTCCTAAATGAGCTGTCCAAATCTGGTTTAGTTGATGATGCCCGGAAAGTGTTTGATGGTATGCTTCAAAGGGATGAGTATACTTGGAACACTATGATATCTGCTTATGTTAATTTGGGAAGACTGATTGAAGCAAGAGAGCTTTTTGATGAGTTTTCAAGTAGAAGTTCTATCACATGGTCTTCCCTCATATCTGGGTATTGTCGATGTGGGTGTGAAACTGAAGCATTTGACTTGTTTCGGGGGATGAGGTTGGAGGGTCAGAAACCCAGCCAGTACACTTTAGGAAGTATTCTAAGGATGTGTTCAGCCTTTGGCTTGATTTTAAATGGGAAATTGATTCATGGGTATGTGGTAAAGAAAGGATTTGAATCCAATGTATATGTTGTCACTGGCCTTGTTGACATGTATGCAAAGTGCAAGCATATTTCAGAAGCTGAATTTCTCTTCAAGGGCTTGCCTTCTAATAGGGAAAATCATGTCCTCTGGACTGCCATGGTTACTGGTTACGCTCAGAATGGTGATGGTTGTAAAGCAATTGAGTTTTTTCGTTACATGCGCGCAGAAGGGGTTGAATCCAACCAGTTTACATTTCCTACCATATTGACTGCATGTTCTGCAGTTTCAGCTCTTAGTTTTGGAGAACAGGTGCATGGTTGCATTCTACGGAGTGGTTTTGGACGCAATATATATGTTCAAAGTGCATTGGTTGATATGTATGCAAAATGTGGAGATTTAAGTAGTGCAAAAAGGGTATTAGAAACTATGGAGGATGATGATGTTGTGTCGTGGAACTCCATGATAGTTGGGTGCGTAAGACATGGGTTTGAAGAGGAAGCTCTAATCTTGTTTAAAAAAATGCATGCAAGACATATGAAGATTGATGATTACACATTCCCATCCGTGCTGAACTGTTGCATAGTGGGTAGTACAAATGCAAAATCTGTTCACTGTTTGATAATCAAGACTGGATTTGAGAATTATAAGCTTGTCAGCAATGCTCTTGTTGACATGTATGCCAAAACTGGGGACCCGAATTGTGCATATATGGTGTTTGACCAGATGCTCGAGAAGGATGTTATCTCATGGACTGCCCTTGTTACAGGTTATGCACAAAATGGCTCCCATGAAGAATCCCTCAAGATGTTTTGTGACATGAGAATTGCAGGGATAAGTCCGGACCAGTTTATTGTTGCTAGTATTCTGAGTGCCTGTGCAGAACTAACTGTTCTAGAATTTGGGAAACAAGTGCATTCGGACTTTATTAAATCTGGCCTTAGGTCGTCACTGTCTGTAGATAATTCACTTGTAACCATGTATGCAAAATGTGGATGTCTGGATGATGCTGATACCATTTTTGCTTTAATGCAAGTTCGTGATGTAATTACTTGGACAGCTCTTATTGTTGGTTATGCACAGAATGGTAAAGGTAGGGACTCCTTAAGATTTTATGATGCTATGGTTTCAAGTGGCACAAAACCAGATTTTATCACCTTTATTGGATTATTATTTGCTTGTAGTCATGCTGGTCTTGTGGATGATGGTCGCATATATTTTCAACAAATGGATAAAGTTTATGGAATAAAACCTGGTCCTGAACACTACGCCTGCATGATTGATCTTTTTGGACGCTCAGGAAAGCTTGATGAAGCAAAAGAATTACTTAATCAAATGGAAATGAAACCAGATGCAACTGTGTGGAAGGCACTCCTTGCTGCATGCAGAGTGCATGGAAACTTAGAATTGGGAGGGAGGGCAGCTAAAAATCTGTTTGAGTTGGAACCCATGAATGCTATGCCTTACGTTATGTTGTCTAACATGTATTCTGCAGCTCGTAAATGGGATGATGCTGCAAATATACGAAAGTTGATGAAATCAAAGGGAATAACTAAGGAGCCCGGATGCAGTTGGATTGAGATAAACAGTAGAGTGCATACCTTCATTTCTGAAGATAGAGGACATCCAAGGGCAGCCGAGATTTATTGCAAAATTGATGAAATTATAATAAGAATTAAGGAGGCTGGTTATGTTCCAGATATGAATTTTTCTTTGCATGACATGGATAGAGAGGGAAAGGAGGCTGGTCTTGCTTATCACAGTGAGAAACTGGCTGTTGCTTTCGGATTACTTGCTTCGCCGCCAGGTGCACCAATTCGAATTTTTAAGAATCTCCGAGTATGTGGGGATTGTCATTCTGCTATGAAATATATATCAGGAGTTTTCATTCGTCATATCATATTGAGGGATTCAAATTGTTTTCATCATTTTAAGGAAGGAGAATGTTCTTGTGGGGATTACTGGTAGTGGTAGGATTTTTTTTTTATCTTCCTACTAGTCCCTCGTCCAGTTTCGAGTGGAACCGATACAATACAAGTGACAACAAGAAGATTCTTGGGCTTTGTTAAACAAAAATAAGCTCTGCTTCTGCTGTATTATCAAGGTCATACATTTATCTTTTTGTCATTTTTAATGTTTGAACCTTACGTAGAGAAATCAACTCTGTTTGAGAATATTAAGAACTACATGTTTGATACAGACCTAGACTTGAGATGGAGCAACTGTGGAAGAAAAATGTTCCCAAATCAACAGGTAGTGATATCCACAATTTTTTTGCTATTTTGTTGATAGTTATGACATTGATTTTGGTTAACATAAATTTTTGTCTTTCCATTGTTCTTGTCTATATTCTGCAATTATCATAGTGTTCCCATTGGCCCCTAGACGTGCACGCACCCGTTATCTAAAATGGATGTACAGGTACATCATTTATTTTGAGCAGTTAAATTAAATAAATGATTACAATTTATGTAACAATTTTTTGTCTAGTGTGACAAATCACATAATGTATCCAGTACCCTCATCCACCAGCTACTGCCATACCACCGTTCAATGGCATTGAGATTATCATTAGTATAAGAAATCTATATTTAGAAGATACAGATGAGAATGAGAGTGCAAATAGAATGGCTTTGAACATTATAATAATCAAAGTTCTCTCAAAAACATATTCATTTTATTCAATTCCAATTCAGTTTTATATCCGATAAATAACAAAAAAGATTAAATGAAATTACAATATGACTGTATATGCATAAAAAAAGTTTTCTGGTTACCAAAAATTACCATTTCCTGCAACAGAATGATTGCTCCTATCTTCCTAAAATCAAGACTCAAAAGAAAATTGTCACTCAGTATCTTATGACTGGTCTAGAGCACACTTCGTCCATGTCCATTGACTATTGAGTAAACGTTACGTTTCTGATATGAGAGAAAAAGGTGGAAATGAATACACAGATCACTCTCTAAAATAAAACGTTGCTGGAAAACTTTAATTGCTTCAGTTCCTATGCGTAAATCATGTTCACTCGAGATTTTGTCCAAACATGTAGAAAAAATGCTTACGAGCTATCAAGTTTATGTGGAACATTAAACCTTATAGAACTATAATTTAACAAAATTTACCATAACCAAATATCACATGCTGTATAAGGAAAGGAGGCTATTTTTTATCTTAAAATAAAATAGAAAAAGAAAAATAGAGAAACAGGGAGAGAAAAAAAGGTGGCTACGCATCTGATGATACCCTTTAGTCCATTTTAAGGAATAAACGAGCTTCAACTATATAAAAACATGATTAAAGGAGTGAGAACTCATCATCCTTCACAATTGTGGCATACATCAATCATAAACTACTTAAAAGGGGTGGAATCCTATCACTAGGCAGTCCCACTTCATCCATCCGATGGTCACCTGCAGGTCTTTACATGGTCCGTGATAAAGAGGTTGCAGGAAGTTAAGGTTCATATAAGTTGTATAGTCAATTAGTCATGATTGTGCAGGCAGGACAGGAGAGACCTGGACTATTAGGGCAGGTAGCATTGCTGGTGTGGGTACCTATTCATCCAAAAACCCATTTACAGTGCCTGATAATAAATTCAATTCCTTGCATGCTCAGGAATGAGACGTTGACGCAACTCATCAGGTGCATCTGCCAGTTCTGCATCATTTATTTTTTTCATATAAGCAACAGCACAGATGTATCATTTATGATTTAACCAATCAAGGTAAGTTTATCACCACCTTACCTTGAGCTGTGAAATTGATCAAAGGAGGTAATGCTTGCCCATTTGGCAAGCATGCATTGGGGTCTCGCAGATCATCGAAGAAGGGGTGTGCGCATGCAGCCAACTGTAAACAAAAAATAATTAGCACAACAGACTAACCAAACAGCACTGAATATCTTCCTAACTTTTATAACCTCAACGTGCATAAACATAAATAACTATCACATGTAAAAATGGTCCAGTGTGTGCATGCAACTGTGCTTGTACAAATACAACAGTGTGACTGAACTTATAATCAAGCTATACAAGGTAATATTTTTAAAAATAAATTAGCTTTCTTACAGCAGTGCAACGTAGATTTGGTGAATACTGAAGCAGCCTTGACACAAGATCCACCGCTTCGGGAGGCATCCTCTTGTGAAAAACCTAGAAGTTACTAATTCAGTCAGAGCTCTGATTGGAAGAATTTATCAATTATAAATTGCATACATTACATACTTTAGGAGGCAAGTGGGAGGAAAGAACAGCTAACCTTGTGCCATGGGTGTGCTTTAATCTGAGGAAACTTAAATTCAGTGTAATTTGGATTCAGGCACTTTATTTCTTCTCTGGTTGGTGTTCCCAAGATCTATATTACATAAAAAAGCTAACATTGAAGAACGAAAGCCGACAGAATGCAACTTTCAAGAAGAAAAATCATAAAACTTCAAAGGACAAAGAACACAAGAATCTTTACCTTAATGATCTCTACCAACTGATCAACACCACTCTCTCCAGGAAACAATGGCTGCAGATAATAAAACATATATAAGCATCTATCTAAAAATGTTTCATTTTTTCTTAAGGCCTAGTTAGTGGCCACAGGGAAAGGACTCATCTCATTAGTCATTACAAGTCAAATGCTTAAAGGAAGATACATTAGAGAACTAACAGTAATTCATAGCACTTCTGCAATCAGTCCATTGCATGTAATATAAAATCTTGGGGTTGGGGGCAATTAATATAAAATCTTGCATATGCTCACCTGTCCTAGAAGGAGCTCAGCCAAGACACAACCAACAGACCACATATCAATGGCAGTTGTGTATTCCGTTGCCCCAAATATAAGTTCTGGGGCTCTATAATACCGTGAGCATATGTATGATATGTTGGGTTCACCAGGCACCTAAAAGTGCGATAATATCATAACGTTAGGTACATCCCATCATATCATAAGATTTTCAAATTCATAAAGAAAAGGAACATACCAACATCTTCGCACTCCCAAAATCACATATTTTTAACTGATGAGTCTGGGGATTAACCTGTGATATGCATCAGATGTCAGTTTAATACACTTTGGCATTATAAAGATGACTTCCAAGCAATATATGCTAAAAACTTAAAATAATCGTTATTTTAAAATATCAGGAAACCATTATTAAAATCTGCAATAAGCATAACAAGTTACTCACAGTCCATACATTTTTCTATACACAGAGTAAGATCACCTAAAATCACTCCACATGGCGTGAATCATAACTTAAATGAGATATGCGGCACTGTTTACTTTGTCTCTTGCTGTTCGTCTATCCAATAACATAGTATATCATCTACAACTTACGAATATCTGCCCCGAAACAGGGTTTTAATAAAGTTGAGTAAAGCATATATCATGCTGATCAATGGACGCAATCAAATACAAAGTCTTGAGCACCAGACTTGGAATTTTCATTTCTAGAGTTTGCATAAGAAAATACGGTGCACATACAAGGAAATTTTAAAGAGAAAAAATAAAAAGGAAAACAGGAACATTTACTCAGGTTGAACCATTAAACTAACACAAAAATCTTACCAATAGATTCTGGGGTTTGATGTCACGATGACAGACGCCAACCACTTTATGCAAATAATTCAAACCACGGCATATCTACAAGAGAGAAGTGCCGTTGTCAATCAATGTAAGCACAAAAGCAACAAACTCAGAGCAAATAACTAGAACTCTACAAGCATAATCAGGGAAACTCATAACCAAAAATAAAAAAATGCTAATCAACTCACAATTTCTAGACTTACCTGGTATGTATACAGTTGCACATAAATGATAGGCATATGTTGGTGCATCCTGATATAGTGCTTTGAAGACTCTGTAGACAGTTTCAGGAACATACTCCAAAACTAGGTTAAGGTACAACTCATCGTCTTTGTCTGCCGTTGGAAATAGAAACAGTGCTTTGAGTTGAACAACATTAGTATGGTCAAGCATACGCACAACCTGGAGTTCCCTATTCTTATATCTCTTGTCTTGCAACACCTTCTTTATGGCAACTGCTTCACCAGTTTCAAGGCACTTAGCCTACAGTATATTCAAAGTATTGCAGATAAGCAAAGAAAGTAACTTGACAAGCCCGTGGAACAGAAGCAAAGGATAAGAACATGTATAGAAATACTGCAAAATGAATATAAATACCTGATAAACAACACCGAAAGAACCAGTACCAACCACACGTTCTGCCATGTATGATATTGTCTGAGACAGACAAAAATTAAGTTATTAAAAGCTCAAAATTTTGTAGCAATCCATTAATACAATTTATTTTGTACCTGTGATGACAGAGTAAGGAAAATGTTCTAAATAAAGCAAACATCTCATAATTACTAACTTTTTCAAACACTAAGCATAAAGCTTAGGTAACAAATATAATAAAGTCAATATAGTAGAAAAAACTGGCCTTGTTTGATTATCAGTGTGTACGTATAGGTCCATAATACCAACTTGTGCAACTTTACAACAGACATTCTAGTGTTCAAAATTCAAATAAAAAAGCATTAAATCAAATCAGAAGTGATCTTCCCCTCTTCCTATACCCCAATAATAACGTACATACCATGCAGTACTATACTCAATCATGACTAAAAGAAAATGGATTCACAGAATCTAATTCCTTGAAATAAGATTTAGGAGTGGGGAAAATAGAATAGCAATTAAGGAATTCATGGAGAACAAGAATAAGGAAATCACCTTTTTAGGTTGTCCATCTCGACCACCAATAGCAGTTGTAATTATTTGACCCGTTTCTGTTCCATTACCATTCACGATAGTTGCCTCTATATCCTGCATGGAGCAAATTAATCACCAAACAAAATAAATCAATAATTGATTGCATTTGAAGATTTTGCTTACTTTGAAATAAATATGGAATACTTAGAAAGGATTTAACATTTAAAAAGTAGCACAGTATTGTAATGACTACTATAGACATCAAACTTATGAAAATAGGTAAAAATGAATGACAATATATACCTTTTCATTGTTGTTTTTTCCTTTCTCGTCTCTAATTTTCATTTCATGTAATTCTTTTGGAAGCTGATCATAACCTGACTTCTCAGTTCTAGCTACTGTAGATACATGGGAATTGGATGTTCTGACAGTAGCTTCTTTTGAGGCATCTACATGCTGCTCCCGATCTTTGCTGTCTCTCTCAACAGAATTTGTTTCCTCATTGACCTTTCCTTCAGTTTCTTGATCAAACTTAATTCTCTTTGTGTTAGAATCCCCTCCCTGAATAGAAACAGTTTGAGTTTCACCAATACATTTAAGACATGTATTTTATCCCAGGTATGTTAAATGACATACAAAATTGAAACTCCATAGTACAAACCATGTGAAAAATGTTCCTAACCTATCCACTTGGTTAAGTTTATCATATTTAGTTGTCACCATAATTAAATTAAGAGCACAATGACCATGACCTATATGCGATCAAACAACAAGTACATTACCCAATTCACAGGGTTAACACCAGCAAGCAAATGAGCATTGCAACCTAAATTTACGTTTCATTTGTTTCTTCATCCAATTATCCAAGTAAGGATTTTACCATGTAGTGCCTTAATAGGAACAACAGGCCTGTGCTTAGAACCTTACCATCTTAAGGTTTTGGCAAGACTACACTTTCAAGTTCAATCCACAAGTGTTTTAAATAGAACAACAGCAAATGAAACAGTAGAACCAGAGGTGAAACACAAATAGTCAGATTACAAAAAACTTGCAATAAAACAGATACATCTCAAAAAAGACAAAACATTTAAAAAAAAAACAAAAGTGATCACAATCACGAGTTCCCAGAGAAAAGAGAAAAAGATTCACATATGTATGAAATAACTTCAGCAAATGGGTGCTAAAAGGAAGAACCCAGAAACCAAGTTCAAGCATTTTAAAATCTTCAGAACAAGATTAATAAAAAAAAATGAAGGAAAAAAAAAAAGGTTGTGCCTGATACAACAAGCTTCCTCTAGGCGAGGCCTTCAGACAAATTTCATAAATCTTAAACATAACATCCAACATTGCCCATGAACCCAGACAAATGAACATGTTCATTTCTTGGGCACATACTTTCTTCCATTTTCCCAGCAACCAAAAAGACATAAAGCTCCCTACAAAAATGATAAAAATAGAAAGTTTTTGAGAAAAAAAAATGGTTCAGCTTACAGGATCCGAGGAAATGGATGTCCTCCCAGAAGCAATGCTCTTCAGCCGTCGCATCATATTCATGGTTATCGATTCCACCCACAATCCAACCCAATGCAAAGCCTAATAAATCCCTCAAATCCACCCAAAACAAAATAGAATTTAAAAAAAAAATCAAGCACAGAAGAGAGAGAAACCTAACTTTCTCTCTCCTCCCTCCCCTAGTTTCCTGCAAACAACAAAAAGGACAAGAAAATGAGAGAGAAAAAGGAATAGAAAGTGGAACCAAAAACACACAATCTTATGAACCCTTTCTCTCTCAAAATTTTCTCTTTCTCTTTCTAAAATTTTCTTTTTCTCTTTCTAAAATTTTCTCTTTCTCTCTCTTTATCAGTTACAGTGCTTCCACGTGGCATTTTTAAATTTAATTATTGAAATTCTGAATTTTCTATGGTCAAACTTCGATCAAATCCAATCATTCCAGCTTCAAATTTTGTACCTCAGTCAAACGTGAGATCTTGACCGTTTATTGGTCATCGATGAAGAGTGGACGGTCAAGATCTTCTGGTTTGACACGAAGGGAGTTCGGGTTTGGTGGTTTGAAATTAAGTAAATGCCCTCGAGTCGGTCGTATATTTACGAAAAAGGGATTCTCGGACAGAGATGCCATGCGAACGGAATATTCGGGACTTTTAACATACTTGCACAAAACATTTTATATTATATTTTATAAATTTTAAATATTCATTATAAAAATTAAAATTAATAAATATCTCTTATAAATACTTTTTTCTCTATAAATATAAATAATTTTAAATAAATTAAAATACCGTCAGAATTCTCATTCACGCGGAAGATGCAACTTTTTAGAACAAAGGATGAAGTAAATATTTAACAATTATGGTATATTTAGGATGGAATAAAAATATGTGATAAATTTTCATGATGAAATAAGCTCATGTGACGAATGTATAAAAAGTAATAATGTTGAGGTGACAGTATTGCAATCCGTACTTCAAAATTAAATATATTTATAAATTTGTGGGCAATGTAAATTTTGAGGTGGTTGATGTAAAAATTTTGTGTGTAATTGTTATATATTAGTGGATACTTTTTATGAGGGTATTCTAAGAGTAATTTTTGTGTGAATCGATACTAGATTTTTTTCTCAAACGATGTCAAGGGTGCAATCCCATATCGGTCAAGTGAAAAATTAATTTTGTTAGATATTGTCCAAGAATCCAAATAATTAAAATACACCTTCTTATTTATTAGATCAATTCTTTTAGATTAGTGAAAATTGGTTTTACCTAATAAATTGATTGTTGATGCAGAAGCTTTTACTTTACCATCCAAACTCTTGCAATGATTAAGGATCACAATAGAGAGAGGAGGGCGAGTTTTTTTACAACTCAATCCCATCTCATATTTTTTTAAAATATAACACAATTTATACAATTTACTTTTATTTGTCCTCTATGTTTTGAAAACTATAATCTCAAATTCGCCTTTATAAAAATATTTAAGACTTACATTTTACTCATTCTTTCTTGTACTTATATATATTTTACATAAATTTATATAATAATTAATTATAATATTAAAAATTAATTATTATTTAATATAAATTTAAAAACATATTTAAAAAGATATACGTTTATAATTTATATTCATAATTTAAACAAATAAATTAACATAATAATTTTTAAATTATAACATATTTTAATATATATATATATATATATATAAGAAATGTGAGACAGAGTGGTTTATTTTCGATACGCACTCACTTCATCCCGTAAAAGTATACAACTTTAACCTGCTTTTAGACTTCACAATGCAAAACGGGTTGAGTTGGATACTTTTAAAATGGGTTTATATTGCCATTCTTATTAACAATATTTTTATATATGATTAAATAATAATATAAAAAATATTTACACTTAAATCAAAATGAAATCTAATGTATATGTTGACTCGGACTTGTTAATGTTGGTCAACTCACCTCACATTGAATAGGTTAAAAAGTCTACATTTTAAATAGATTAGAATAAAGGCCAATTCGCATGTGCTAGCCCACTAAATTTCAACACAATATTGGTTTTTGTTTTTTAAGTCTCTCTAACTTTAGATGTTGTGACAGTAAATAAAATTATATTGATGTTGTGAAATTCAAAGATTTCTTTTTTCGTTTGGTTATAAAAAGCTAAAATAAAAAGAATGTTATCCTATGATAACGTCAGAATATGTTAAAAATCTTTACAAAGACTTACAATTAGAAATGTTAAAATTAGCCAATATTTTGACTTAGTGGGTTGAGAAAGCCAACCTGCTTTGTTTAAGTTGAGTTTGTTATTTTAAAAATATAAAAAAGAAATAAAATTCTAAAAACAAAAAATTTAATTTTTTTTCATTTTAAATTTTTTCCTTTTTTTATTTTCTTTATTCTAATCCAAACAAAGAGGAATGGGGTATTTGAAATGGGGGAAAAAAAAAAAGAGCAAAGACAGCAAAGCTTGTGGTCCTTACAGTAATGAATATACAGCTTCAGCAGAGTCCCAACTCCCATCCCAAAGTGACCTGAAGATTAAAAAGTTATCTGCCCATCACTCTGAAAAATGAAACCACTCCAAAGGTCTTGAGGGAACAAGAAGCCAACACAGCCCAATAATTCATCACAGTGCGTTGATGTCAATACTTTTTTTATTTTTTCTTTATGCTTTCAATACCAGAACTAGTGCATTACCATTTACCTGTGCCATGCACAAGAGAAACGAGTACTTTTAACGTGTTAAGCAAAGAAAATGTAAGTTAGTGGAATATCTTCTTTCTTAATAACTAGTCACAATCTTAGTAGGAAATACGAATTTATATATTTTTTAAATTATTTAAATTTCTATCACTTAATTTTTATAAAATTTGAATTTTTATTATTTAATTTCTATGACATAAATTTTTATCTAAAATTTAACTGATATTTTGTTTGATTTAATTAAAAAATTAATATTTTTACTTAAAACCTAACTTCAGTAAGCTAAGTGATAAAAAAAAAATTTAAGAGAGTAAACGGAGAAAGGATTATATTTCAAGAAGTTTACCTTATAATTTATTAATATTATATACAATTTAACAATTTTGATTAAAGATTTAGACTTATTTAAAACATTGAAAGCCTAAGTTTCTTAATTCATTTAAAAACTTTTATGTAATCTAAATTTTTAAATATACTTGCCTGTTTATTTTAGATTTTAGAAGGTGGACAGTCACTTTGGGCCTTCAAGAATTAATTCTACCAGTAGTGCAACTTATCAAAAATATACTTGTAAATACATGATTATATTCTATAATTACACAAATTCTAAATAAAATTAATTCTTTTAAAGTAACTTTTAAAATATCATTTCTAAACACAAATTAATTCTTTTAATATTAATTCTATAAAAATTAATTCTATTAAAATCAATTCAACAAAAATCTAAAACAAATATATTTTTATAGACCATGTCCGTTTTTTTTTTATTTTCACAAAAGGCTAGGTTAAGATAAAAAAAAATTTATGTTAAATTATATACCAAGTTAAAGCCCAATACTTTTAAAAAACAGATACCTGACCTATTTAAAAAAGGCTTAAATTATACTAACAAAGCCCAATAACAGGTATAAACTATTTAGGAAAAACCAAATCTATTTTTAAAGGGAAAACTAGCCCAACGTAACTTATTTCCCTCTCTACTCGCGCTACTGCTCCATAGTTGAGACCTTACTGTGCTGCTACCTCAACCTGATTCATGGCTTTCGTTTCCAATTCCAAGCTTCTTCGATGGCGACCCACTCTTCAACCCATCATTCCCAGACCCTCTAACTCTCACCGCTTCTCGATCACCTCCGCAACCTACACACTCTCCGATATCGTCTACCAATACTCCCTCGAAGAACAGTAGTGTCAAAATGAGCTAAAGCCCACGGGTTAGCCCCCTCAGCCCTGTGTGTAGGGTGGGCTTCACCCAATTTTTTTCCAGCGGGTTATTTGGCCCTAAACCCACCAAACTCCATGATTAATGGGTACTATAGGTTTAAGAAGGCGGAGGAGGAGGCAGAGAAATTGTTTGTGGAGATGAAGGAGAGGAACATAGCACCTAAAGTGATAAGTTATACTACTATGTTAAAAGCCTAGGTAGCAGTTGGGCAGATTGTAGATGCACTGAAGTTGTTTGAGGAGATGAAGTTTGCTGGTAGTATGCCAAATGCAGTCACATTCTCTAATCTCTACCTTGTTGCCGGGGCTTTGTGATGCAGAGAAAACTGCTGAAGCTCAAGATGTTTTGAAGGAGATGGTTGAGAGATGCATTGTCTCTTAGACTATATTTGAGAGTTTAGAGGAAATAAAAAAAAAATAAAAAAAAAAAGAAGGAGAATGGAAGGCTTACTAACAAATTCTCCTCCCTTATTTGGATACTTTAAATCTTTTAAAATCTTTTAGATCGAGAAAATTTTAAAATATTTACAAAAATTATTTTGTGAAGGTTTTAAAGGATTTTTTAAAAATCATCATTTTCTTTCATTTCTTTTAAAAACTTTTAAATAAGAGAGGGGTTTATAATAAACCTCTTACTTTCGTTATTTTTTCTCCCTAATTCTCCATCCATTTCCTGCAGTTAATGAAAAAGGGTGTACAGGATTCAACTGCTTTTAACAATTTGATCCGTGGGCACTGAAAAGAAGACAACCCTGATTCTGCTTTTGAAATTCTGAAAATCATGGTTAGGAGAGGGGTTCCTACTTTCTGAAGATGCAGATTCCTACAGATTAATTGCTTATTGAGAGTTACTAGAGAAAAGCTGAGCCAGCTGATGCTAAAACAGCTTTGGATAGCATGCTTGAAAGTGGTCATATGCCAGAATAATCCCTGTATAGGTCATTTATGAAGAGTTTGTTTGAAGATGGCAGGGTGCAAACTGCAAGCAGAGTAATGAAAAGTATGGGTGAGAAGGGGGTGCAGGAAAATATGGACTTGGTTTCTAAGATATTGGGGGCCCTTCTCATGAGAGGTCATATTGAAGAAGCTTTGGGCCGACTTAATTTACTCATGATTAGTGGCCTTTTGTCTATTCTTTGTGAGAAAGAAAAGACAATGCCGCTCTAAAATTGTTAGATTTTAGTCTTCAGAGAGTTATTATATCTACCTGATTTTTTTTCTTTCTTTATTATTATTATTATTTGTGTTTTAGAAGTGAGAAGTATTGCGGGCATTTATGTTGATCACAATAAGTTGTTATATGAGGAAAAGAATTCATGAATTGTTGTTTTTTCAAATCCAAAATTGCAGTTGACTCTGACATTCTTCCTTTTTATTATATTTCATATTCTACTTCTATCGTTATCTCCAATTGTAAATATATCTAACTCCTTTGGAATGTAACTGTGAAGTTTTCAATCAAACTTTTCTTGAGTTTAAAAGATTTCTAAACCTGACAAAGTTGATCACATTTTATATAAGGATAAATTTTTATTATGCTTCTTTGGGAAAGTTGATTTCTAATTTTTATTTGCACCATGGGACATAATTACAAATTTTCTTTATGAATTATTTTCTCAACATATAACTGGTTACGCTTAACTATAATATTCTAAAAGTGCAAGTGTATATCTATGAGGCATTAATATTGTATGTTTGTGAACTATAGCAAAATAAACGGGGCATCAGTTAAAGAAGTTAACCCAAAGATTTGGAGCCTTTATTTATTTTAGTTTTTTTTTATAGAATATTACAAAAAAAAGGAAATGTACAAAAAATATTTGCTGAACAATTTTCTGCCACACATTTGTCTCTATTTCATCACCACTCATTTGTACTTCTATACTATTATATATTGAGGATTGGAGAATTTAATCTCTAATTTTCATTAGTCTAAAAATGTCATTACTTAAAATTACCTTAAACCAGCTTAAAAGATTTTAAGGCATTTTAAAATAAAAAAAAAGAATTCTTTTTATAATAGTATATATTATATTTTTAAAAATTAAAATTGTAAAATAATAATAAATTATTTAAACTATCAAAATAAAAAATACAAATTGAGAGACACATTAATACTTTGTAATTTGCTAGTTTAAATAAAGTCACTATCAATAATGATGACTTTTTAATATTAATTTTTAAAAATTTCGTCACACCGGCACTATTGGCGATTTCTCAATATTATTTCTTAAATTTTTAAAAATCCATTTCAGAGATTGCTGCTTCCAAGATATAATATTCTAATTTATTTTTAAAAAAAATTAGTTACTTCTTAGCATTCTTTTTTAAAAAATAACACAATTGGTATGTCAACTTCCTAATTATATATTAAAAAAATTTAAAATTGTTGAGAAGTAACTCTCATCTAAAATTATTTTTTATCATGGCAAAAAAAAGTGAATTTTGATAAATAAATTTAAAGCATTGGTAAATAAAATTTTTTTAAGAAAATGAGCATGATTGAAAAGCATATGTACTTTGATATCTAATTCAGACGTATATAGTAGGAGGATGCCATCGTAACCATAGTGATGTAGTGTACCAGTGCTGATAAAATTGTAGCTGTTTTACTTTACTTCAATTAAAAAACAAGAAAACACTATTAAATTTAACATAAAACTCATTTAAATTGATATTTTAGACTTACATCAATTGTACAAACACAAGATTACATATAAATAGACATGACATCTCTTAACAAACTTTACACCTATTAATTAAATATATATACTGATAAATACTTTGAACCTTTAGTTCTACTTGTTATAAAGCAACTTACTATTTTTATAAAAAAAAAAAGTAGAATATTACTAGAAAAAAACTGAAAAAGATATATATTTGCTAAAGTAAATCTTTGCCATACATTTGTTTATACTTCTTCACCACTCACCTAGATTGATACAAGTTTTTTTTAATATATTTTTTACACAATTTTTTAGACATTGGATATTTTTAAGTATCCAGGATTTTTTTTTTATAACATATTCTAGAATATGGATTAATAGCCCAAGAACCAACCCTGTCCAGCTCAATTATAATTGGGTTTTAAATCGTGGCAAAAAAAATCGGTTTTTAAATCAATTTTAACTTTTAAATTTTTATTAGGTAAGAAAATGTTTATTTATCATAATACAGCTTCTTTTTTTTATTATTTTTTACACTATATTTCAAAATTATATATTATAATTCGTTGATTTTGATAAACGATGAAAAAGTCATGTTGGCTGAAGGGGACTTCTCATTGTCCTTATTTTTTTTTTTAAATACTAGTTGAAAATCCACCTTCGCCACTTTTGATTAACATGATTTTCTAAAAATATTTTTATATTTCCTTGGGAAGGACTTTTCACTTTTTTTAAAAAAAACCAATTAGGAAGTCACTACTTATTTTCTAAATATGAACTATTTAATATGAAGTCACTACTTATTTCAAAAAGAGGAAAATATTTAATATGAAATATCAAAATAATTTAAAATATGAACAAAATGTTTATTATATATAATTTAAACAGTATTTAATTGATATCTATTATTAAAATATTTTTTTATAGAATTTAATTCTTTTGATTAATAATTTCTAAAGTTGATATCCTTTATTGATTATTAGTGTCCCTCTCAATTCGCATTTTTAATTTTTATTTTAGTTCATATAATTATTTTGTATTTATGATCAATTTATTATATAAACAAAAAATAATTTTTTACACGTGTGATATGTAACTTTTTTTTTCGTACATACAAGTGATGTATTTGAACTTTAACACAATTGTTTTAATTACAGAATTTCCTTTAAAAGTTAATATAAATTTTGTTGATTATTGAGGAGGTTGTAACTGCAATGAGTTAAAAATTTAAAATGTTAGTGTTCAAATTTACATTTTTACAATAAGTTATAATGAGATTTGTGAAAAGTTAAAATTAGAGATCAAAGAGGAGGAATGCTTAGAAGCAAATTAAATTTTTGTGAGAAATCTAACATCAAACTTAACAGACTCTAATTTTGTTTTGAAACACAAAGCACTCGCCTTTGGTCAAACACTACTACTTGCTTCTAAAACTTTGGTTATCACCATAAACCCTAGCAGGTTCCTCTCTTCTTGGAGTTGGTGGAAAACTCCACCTTCATCCAAATGTCGGTTTCCACTTCTAGAGCCAAAATATGGAGAAATAGAAGGCGGATTGGGGACAGTGGCCTCACTCGGAGGTTTTTTAGGCTAGATTTTCAAAGGTACTGATATTGGGGATGCCATCTCCTTTTGTTCCGTTTTGTTTCATTAATGAAAAAAATCCAAGTATAGTGTAAAACTACATGATATATCCATTGATTGTAGCATCTTTTCCCCATTGCAAATGAGAACAGATCAATTTTTTTCTATTCGTAGAGTATCACAGTGCTTGTCAATAACCTTTTTTTTTTTGCCTTTTTAGAAAAAAAAAGTTGAGAAGAAAATCAAAACTTTACACTCACAAGCAAAAGAGAATCCAAAAATTTCTCATCTGAAATAATTTTTGATAGATAAATTTAAATATTGATAAATAAAAAAGATTAAAAATAAGCATGATTAAGAAGCATATATACTTGATATCTAATTTAGACCTGCAATAGAAGGATGCCATTTAGTCACAGTGATGTGGTCTATTAGTGTTGATAAAATTGTAGGTGTTTTATTTTACTTCAATTAAGAACAAGAAAAAAAAAGCTATTAATTTTAAATTAAAAAAGGCAGACTTTATATCCACTTCATATAATTAACTTCCTTTTTAATTTATTGTATTTCTATATAATTTTGAAGTAAATTTAATCTTTTAAATTTTAAAAATTATTATTATTAAAAGAAATAGTAGAAAAAGAAATACTCAAATATTCTAACAAAACTCACTTGAATTAATATTTTTAACTCACATAAATTACACAAATACAAAACTGTTTATAATTAAGTATATATGATATTTTTTTAATAAACCTTATAATAACTTAACTCTAAAATATTTAATGCATCTATCAATTAAGTGCATATATGTATTGATAAATACTTTAAACCTTTAGTTCTACTTGTTATAAAGCAATTTACTCTTTTTATATAAAAAAAAAGTAGAACATTACTAAAAAAATAGAAAAAATATATATTTGCTAAAGCAATTATTTTCCATACATTTGTCTGTACTTCTTTACCACTCATCCAGATTGATACAAGTTTTTTTTTTCTTAATATATTTTTTACACAACTTTTTAGACATGGATACTTTTAAGTATCGTAGATATTTTTTTATAATATATTCTAGAGTATTGATCATTAATAGGCCCAATAACAAACCTTGTCAAGCTCAATTACAATTGGGTTTTAAATCGATTTTAACTTTTAAAATTTTAGTAGGTGAGAAAATGTTTATTTACCATAATACAGCTTCTTTTTTTATTAGTTTTGACATTACTTATATTTCAAAATTATCTACTATAATTCGTTGATGAAGAGTCAAGTTGGGTGAAGGTGACTTCTGATTGTCCTTTTTCAATTTTTTTTTAAATACTAGTTGAAAATTCACCATCACTAATTAAGACTTTCCAAACATCATTTTTAAAAATTCTCTAAATTGCAATCGGGAAGGACTTTTCAATTTTTTTAAATTAATTAGGAAGTCGCTACTTTTTTTTTAAAGAAAATTTAACATTATTGGATGTCCCCAATTGTATATTAAAAATAATTAAAAATTAAAAAAATACTATATGCCCAAATTTTTAATAAAATAATTTAGCATACTTATTGACTTTTGAATAAATGAATGATTCTTAATCTAATGTTGTTAAAGCCAAATCGGATATTGAACTGGCAAGACTTCCGATTCAGTTTCAACTGGTTCGATCGATTAGATCGGACGATTGGACCGAATGATGTTATAATTATGTCATATATAATTATATATAACAAACAAAATCAAATTAATAAAATATCAATAATATCTTCTCATAAGTCATCAAATCATAACACACAATACTAATAATTAAATAAATAATAAGGTTTTAGTTTTATAATCACAAAATATCAATCACAACCTAATAATAATTAGTTAAAAAAAGTTTGTTAATGTTCTGGTTAAAAAAAAAGTCAAATTTTTTTTTTAACTGTAATCGGTCCAGTTTAGTTTAAACTGGCCAGTTTAGTGGTTATGGCTGGTTTTTAATCGACCTTGACCGGTTCAAAACGATTCAACCATGAATCCAATGGAAAGGAGTCTGGTTCCAGTTTGCGGTCCGTGGTCCGACCAGTCGATTCGGTTTAGTTTTAACATTAATTTTTTACTACTTCATTCCATTTAATAATCACCATTGAATTTGACTGAATTCTTGTGGGGGGACACCTACCAACAGTTATGTTCCATTCACATTCATCAATAATGGAATCCGATCATGATGCTTAAAGAACCTAAATCACTTTCACTTAAATCATTACATATTAATTCTAATTACATATTTTTACTCTTAAAAATTAAGGTGAAAATTCACCTTCATCCAAAGTCACTCCTCAATCCTCATCTCATCTACTTGATATGTAATTTAGGAGTGCAACAATGGGATTTCATCCTAATCATAGTGATGCAGAGTATTACTAGTGTTTTATTTTATTGTAATTATAAAATGTGGGAAAACTATTATTTTAAATAAACGACAAAGGCAGAACTTATATCTTCTTCATATAACTTTTTTTAATTTATTTTATTTCCATATTATAATTTTCAAGTGAATTTTATTTAATTTTTTAAACTTTAAAAAATTATCTATCTTAAAAAAGATAGTAGAGAAATGAAATACTTAAACACTCTAATTAATGAAACTCAATTAAAATGATATTTTTGTCTTATGTGAATTGTAAAAGCACAAAATTATTTGTAAGTACACATGAGTACAATAAATTTAGTTTTAAAATATTTAATACACCTATTAATTAGGTAACTTACTAATAAATAAATGTAGAATAATTAATTCAATACATGCATGTATCAAGTTTATTAAATTTCCAACACCCCTTAAACTTGATTCTTCTTGGTGACTCTAATCCAAGTATGCATATGGAGTACAATAAATGCGTGTTTCAGGATGCATCTTCACTATTATTTTAACCTTTTAACATAAAAATTATATAATTTTTTTTAAAATCAATGATGGAGATACTTATTAAAATATGCATTTATTGGTACTTCAAAAGTACACAATAATTTCTCCTTCAATTTTTTAGTATAGAAGAAAACACTCAAACATAAATGTAGAAATACATGAATACGCAAATACATTAATAGTAATTAATTAAATCAAAATATTATTTACATAGAAAAATTCTTATGCTATTTTTACACTGGTTATTCATATACAAATTTGTGATTAATCATATGTAATAACTGGTTAAATGGAGTAGTAATCAATTACTATTTATTGGTAATTAATTATTAATATGTTTAACCACTCTATACATGTGATTAACTACAAATTTATACATAATTAACTAATATAAAAATGGTGTGCAAATAATAGAATTAGGAAAACCATTTATCAAGATTATTAAATTTCCAATAGTTCTGTCACATAATTAAATATTATTTATTTATTTATTTACGTGCGTGCTTCTTTTGGTAACTAGAGACGTGATCCCGTGAGAACTTTGCAAAACTAATCAAACATTATTGACTTGCTTAAGGATTCTTGTATCCTTAAAATAGTGGAGTAGTATATATATATAGTCACAGGAAAAATTTAGGGTTAACCACCATGGTAGCAAAGGACATGACGAGAAAGAAAAGGTCACGGAAGCAATCGTTGATCTCTGACTGTACTGAGAAGAGACCTAGAACAGAATCAGCTCCAGAGAACGTCAACAATGGCAATCTGTGGATTCCAGAGCATATGCTGTTTTTCTTGCTGCGCAGGCTTCCTGACAATTCTCTTATGCGATTCAAGTGCGTCAGCAAGTCATGGAACTCGATGATCTCTGATCCCACGTTGATAAAAAATACCCACAAACTCATTCTCTGGTCAAGCTGCTCCATTCCTGTCATGGATTACCAAGTATCCACAGCGAAAGTGAGGAAGCTTCAGCCACCAAAAACTCGAGGTCTGGGGTTCCAGTAATGGGTTGCTATGGATATCTGGTAGCCCTGAAGATTTCTTGCGGAATGCATTCACACGACAGTGCAAGAGGCTTCCATTTAGTCTCACAAGTTTGGGTTCACTGACTCCATTCCCTACATCACCACTTTCTGGACTGCAGTCGTGGGGTTTGGATGCGTTTGGATTTGGATACGATCAATCCACCACGGATCACAAGATTGTTCGGTTTCCTATGTCTGCAACTACAAGATCAGCCTTCTATTAAGTGAGGAAGGCGTCTTGGAAAAAGCCTTCCCATGATCCATGGAATATATTTCACGAGAGGCAAATGGGAACTTCTGTAAACAGTACTAGTTTTCTTTACTTGTTTGTTGGTTACTGCTGGTGCAAAGCTCTGCGGACTCAAAGGGACAGTTGTGTTATTTGCCCCAATACTAGTTTTGTTGAGAGAGGAAAGAAACATGAGGTGGTCCTTGGATTTGACCTGAGAAGTGAAAGCCATGTGCTTATTCTACCACCTCAATGTATAGATGTAGGAGATCCAAGCTCATGGATTTTAGGGGATGCCTTTGTGCAATTGAGAACAAGCATTCTGAAAAAATTGAGATGTGGTTGTTCAAGAAAGACAAGGCCAAGTTAAATTGGATGAAGCTGATATTGTCCATTGAACATCAGGTGAGTGAGTATGGGTTTTTGGAGCCAATATACCATACAATGGATGGTGAAGTTCTGATGAATATTATAGATTGGGATTATAGAAGGAGAACAATGTTCTATGCTTATAATCCAGCAGATGATACGTGTAGAAGAGTTCAGGTCCATGGACTCAATTATTGGGCTCAGGAGATCACCTATAATATTGCTCCTGCTCCACGTAATTAGTTAAGGTCCTGGCACAGAAAAGCAAGGTACAGTAAGATGCCAAACTACAACTCTTTTATTTATTCTGGGATACCTTGTGCCTTTTCAGTAAACAGAATTTTTAACAGGGTAAGAGTTGACAAGAGTGAAGATGCATATACGTTACTAGCATCTCACAATGTTCACCATGTCGCAGAATGATTGAAAAGTCCCATGCAAGTATGCATCCCAATTGAGGCAAATACAAAACTCATAATCAATTTCTTACTCTAAGAAGTTCTTCACAAGCATAGGCTTATTTTTATTTTTATTTTTTTATATAACAAGTATAGGCTTATTTATTTCTTCTGATTTCTTTCCTACTAATTGTTATTTCGTTTACATGGGAAAATCCTGAACTTTTTTGTTATAATTCCCACAATTTTTTTTTTTATTTTTTGGTATACAAAAGTTTAGAAAAAGGGGAGGCTATCCCATTCCAAGAAAAGCATGTCATGAGTCTCAGTGAGACCGTACAGTATTACGTATAGGAGATTTCATCCTACCAGTTGAATCAACTATCGTTAATTGACTTTACGATTATTGTTGAATGATGTTCGTCAACATTATTATTATTATATACTTATTGCAATATATTTCTGAAATTTCTATCGTTGCTTTTTGCCAAGCAAATCAAGTTGGGAAGCTAATTGTGTAAGATTCTCAAGTATAATTTTGAAACATCACTAAAATTATTCAATTAGTTAAAAAACGGCTACGCATATGTCGTATCACTATTGTCACAGTAGATATCTGTACTTCTAGCAGTTATATTTTACCAAAGGAACAGCTTGATCTTGTGAAATATGCTGCAAAATTAAGTTTTTCCATTAACTGGTTTATGCTTGTTATCTAATAACCCAGTTCCATTAAGGGATCGAAGTGATATTGTTGTGCAAAATATGAGTCATTTTGAAAAAGTTAGTGAGTCCAGTTGTTATCTACATGCATAGAAGTTTGTGAGGAATCTATTTGTGTAAATAATATTTCCCTTCCAAAAAAAAGTCATGAATAACAAGCACTGATTGGACTCTCATTCTACGTGTAGAGGTTAATTAAAATGCTAAAAGAAAAATGCTATCTGTATATATAGCTGATGCAGGACGCAAATATGAGTTGATGTTCTTGATGCAGATACGATGGTAGTGTTACTTTGTTTTTATTTTTATTTGTCTTTTAGTTTCTTTTTATTCAAGTTATTTTAGATAACTAGGTTTAGATCCATTCTAAGGACTAGGATTTATTTTAATTAAATTATGGTTTCTGTCCTAAATAAACGGGTTTTGAAGGTTGAAAGAGGATTGCCTCATCAAATTTTTTTCCATTGTAACAGAAGTTTTCTTTTATTTTTCTTGGTTATTAATTAGAAGATCATCCCGATATTGGCTTGTGTATATATAAGATCTTTTTTCTCCATTATTTTCTCTCCCAATCTCTTTAGTGCTGTAGATTTAATTTTAAGGGTTATCCTGCATCAACAATCTTTATGGAAATAAAAAGAGACAATAGTAGATTTTTAAGGTTAGGGAGTACCTAGGGACTTAACTAAATTTATTTAACCTTAGGGTTGTCCTATCATGGGTTCTTATTGGATCAAGGCCTACACCATTATTTCACACTAATAATTCATATAGATGTCCTTAGCCCATAACACTTGGATTACTTGAAGTCGATTGATGGGCTCATATATATATATATATATATATATATATATATATATATCCACGTGAGTCATCAATTAGCCCATATATAACAGCTGGATTACTTAAGTCGATTAGTGAGTTTATATGCATATTCATCCAAATCATAAATTAGCCCATTTTTAAAAAAACAAAATGACAATTGATTGCAGCCCACAAGAAATATTAGAAAATTCTAAAATAGGTATCTCAAGTAGCTTTCTAGACACCCATTATGTGTTGTAAAAACACTCATACATGTTATCTTTTCCTTTGATTTGCCAGCATGTATGTGATCATAGCCCACAAAATGGAATGTAGTTGGACTTGGGCAAAAGTTTGGAGTGCAATATGTTCTTGAATGGAGCCCTGTTGTAGTAGCTAGTTTTTGGGTGACCTGTGTTTAATTGTATAGCTCCAAGGTGGAAGATGTTTGTGACCAGATCAGCAGAGTTCCATATCAAAATGTGTCAAATTCCAACACTTCTTCAAACTCAAATTTTCAATTATTTTACAATTGGATAACAAAGTCTGAATAGTGAAGATGCTCACTTCCATCCAACTGAAAGAAACACCCATAAGTGCCACAAAGTTGAGCAAATCGGGCATGAGAAAAGTGCAGGTTATAATGTTTCCTACTGAATTTTTCTTTGTTTACCCTCTTTCAATTTGGAATAAACATGATGCCAAGTTAAAATTGATGCAGTCTTTGCAAGATATATATAAGTTTCTTTAGATAATTACTAATAACTCATCACCTTAAAATTGTTTAGTTTCTTCCACTCAAACTTTTGGTTACACTTAGTTCAGATTTTCAAGAGTACACCACGTCAAGTTATACTCATGCCAATCAAAATTTCAAATTTAAAAAAAATAATTAACGTCAGTTAAAGTAATAACTGAAAACAAAAATATTTGTCTCAGTTGAGGTAACTAAATTATGGTTAATTAGACTGTGATTTTGTGCGACCAATTATACACTAATTGAAGAAAGAAAAACTCAGCCATACGGTTGATATCAGTACCAGTTGTAATTAATTTTTACAGATAAACATTATTGGTTGGTTGATTCAGCAGACCCATGTATCTTTGGGTTTCTAGGCTAAGAAATAAAAAGAATATTGATGGGTTTCTGATTTAGTTGTTTCTTTCTTCACGTAGCAGAGAAGAAAAATGATAATCAAGTTTTTTCTTTGAATTTTAAATGCTAGTTCTCTCATACACTGCCTATTATTTGGTATGTTTTTTAATTCCTTTCAAATCCCAAGCTACTAACTTACTAACCATGCGAATTTCATAGTGTTTAGATTTTGGGTGAGGTTATTGGTAATTTTAATTATATATTCACATTATTTTTTAATTATTTTTTTAATGTACATGCTTGATATAGGTTTTTTTTATATAAATGTAGCAAAAAATATTTTTATTTATTATTTTTTGTATCTTTCGTATTATTTAACAAAATGTATTAGGATTTGATAAAATCAAAAGTTATTTTAAACTGGAATGACTTCTAATCTACATAAAATATAATTTTTTTTAAAATTAATTAAAAAATTATCATAAATTACTGTAAGTTATGATACTTAACTAATTTTTTTAAAAAATAAATAAACTATTTAGTTGAGAAGTCACCTAGTCACCTTAACTAACTAAGGTGACTTCTCAATTATAATTGAAAAAAAAATAACTATGTTGAAAAGTTGCTTAACCAGAATAACTTTTCAATTAATTTTAAAAGATATATATATTTTATGCAGTTTAAGATAATTTTTTATCTTATCAAATATTAATATATTTTGATAAATAATTTTAAAAAATAAAAAATTATTATATTTATATAAAAAAGTCACTTGATATATCCAAACTCAATATATATCGAAATGACTGATTGGACATTTGCGACACATATCTAAACTCTCAGATAATTCTAAATTTATCCTTGTCTTTCTTACCCTCTATCATTCTTTGAACTCGGATCTTTACTAACTTAGGCATGAGTGGATTCGAGAGAAAATTCTCCCAGGACTGTTTTTAGCCCTCCCTAGCAAAAATTAGCTTTGTCAAATTTTAGTTAATGCGAGTGTAAAATCCTAGGTGGGCATGTTAGCTAGAAGGATATGGTAATTTCTCTTTATAAAGTACGTAAGCAAAACGTCTAATATAATAGCTAAGCCACGCGAATTTGCAGCCTCTTGGTTTCCTCAATGCACATAAACGTAGCCAACGTCTTAAAAAAAAAAAAATCAATTTTAGGCTATTGTTGGCAAAGTGTTGAGCAAAACTTTTTCTTTTCTGTAAGGATTGCTCAGAATAACAAATGGACCAGCTACAAGCTGGGCCATCATAATTAATGGATAAAGCTTTCAAGTTGTAGTTTTAGGACAATCCCATCAAAGTCACCTCATGCCCACAATTTGACATTTTCTCAAATGGTTTGAAGATAGGGTGGATTCTAATAATTTCTCAGTTGTAGTTTTCTAATCCTATCTAATACCTCCAATTAAACGTCGCCATCATTGTCTTAATATAATGTTTCAAGGATGTGGGGGAATCGTGGAACCCATCACCATGTGTTTGAAGGGAAAGGTGGCTGCGAAGGCACACCACAACACAAGGATGACAGGGAAACGGTGGGGAAGAAGCTGATGTATATACTATCTAGTATATAGTATGAAACAGGCCCATAAGATAATGTCCTGAAGCTAGCAAAACTAAAAATGCCAACACCCATCCCCTCTTTCGGATAGCCTTTCATTTTCTTGACTTTATTACCTTCGTCCACACCTAGAGGCATTGGGATTTGAGAGATCATTGCCTGTGATCCTCACGTGTATCTTTGTGTGTGCATATGTGCATGCATGATACTTAGAGAAAAAAAAAAAAAAGAAAGGAAAGAGAAAGTGATTCATAGCACAATTATTAGTTAGAGATTTTTAAATACAGGTTTAATTGTAATTTTACTCTTTTTATTTTAATAAAATAAATAATTTAATTCTTATTTTAAAAATGAATTATTTAATTTTTTATTTTCATAAAATAAGTAATTTTGATACATCTATTTATTTGCTATTATAAATTTGACAAAAAATGCTTACATGATATTATAAATATTTTTTTAACTCTAAATAAATAATTTAAATGCATTTGGCATGCACATAATTTCTTAAATATTCAAATTATATTTCATCAACTTTATATTTATTAAAGTTAATTTAACTATTTAAAAAGTCATGTATATGTTACATACATTAAAATAGATTATTTAAAAATAAAAATTATTTTTTAATATTACATCATCATTTTTTGTTAAATTTTTAGTGACACACTGATAGAAAAATCAAAATTGTTAATTTTTTAAAAATAAAAGAATTAAATAATTTATTTTTAAAATAAAAAATATTAAATCGTTCACTTTTCTCAAATACAAGGACCAAAAATAAGATTATTTTCTTGTACTATATCTTTAAGCACTTACCATGCTAACTATTTTTAATATTAATGGGCATACTCACTAATATAGTGCAAGAAGTTAAGATTCTCTTAAACCATGTATACCTGAAAATTTCTCATTATTAACTTCTTGAAAGAAGATATATTATACATGGGGCCTTGCTTCAATTGTTGGTTTGTGTTGTAAATTCGAAAGTGGGTCCTTCACTTGCAATAAATGAGAAAACAAAGAAAGGTTGCCACTCAATTTATTTGGAGTTTCAGCATTTCACTCATATATATATATATATATATATATATATATATTCACACTGAGCCCTCTTATACTCTTTTTCTGATTGCTTACATAAGTACAACAATTATTTTCTTTTGGAAAATCCTTCAAACCCTCACTCATCTTTGATTCACATAAAGTCCAAAAAAAGCAGATATACATGCTTAGGGTTTTGTTGCAAGTGGTTCCACGAGGGAGGGCCCCACCCATGCGTAACTCAGACCCTGGGAGTGCAGGGATCATGGTGAATTGTCTGCAATAATATTGGCAATGTGTATGAAGTGTACAAGACATTCATTGACTGGTAACGTGCATAATTTTTTCAATCGAAACCAATTGATTGAACAAGAAACTTGTATAGTTGTTTTGTAAGTTGGTGTACTTGAATTGGCCAAAAGAGCTTTTTTACCCACACATTCATGGTTACTGTTAAGATCCCTCGTATCCATTCGCATTAGTTGGAAACATGAAGTGCATTTATCTTCTGAGATCGATGGGACATCTGTTTGTTGAAGCAAGAAGAGTCACTTTCCCAGTTGGAAATTCAGTTTATAATCTTCCAAAGTTGGCACTGTTCCCACCAGTAATAACAAGTTCAAATATTGATAACAAGCTAGCAAGTTGGGAAATATCGTTTTAACTTAATTATTCAGATACAGCTCACATCAGTTGACTTTATGAAACTTTGCACAGCATAGGTAATTATTAATTTATAATTTTGTTCCATACATGCATCCGAAGAAACCTTGTATCTTTCAGAAGTAAATAACACTAAAAAATATCTACATTTTGAAGAATGGGTTAAACATAATGCAGAAAGATCCATTTCATATATATTAGATCAGCAATGATCTGTGTAACTTTTTATTTTTTTTTTGTTTATATTTTGTATAGTTTTATTAACATGCTGTTGGGAGCAATACTATACTGCCTTTAAGTAAAAAATTTTAAATTTAATGTTAATTTTTCATCATTGTAAATGAGTTTTACATATTATCTAATCATATATTGTAATGTCATTAAACATATTTGATTTTTAAGTAATTATTATTATAGTAAATTTTTTAATAATGTAATAATAAATAATTAAATAATAACATAACATTTTTTTAAATCAATTATAATAATTAAAATTAAACTCAAAATTTTCCTATAGTTATTTGTACTGCTTACTAGCAATTACTAATATTTGGTTGCATTTGTTTGATTGTTGCGCCTTGCTTTAATAAATTTTACTAATTCTTTAAATAAAAATTAAGTTAAATATAAGTTAAGTCAGGTTAAATTTTTTTTAAATAAGTCTAACATATTTTATAAAATATTAAATTTAAACTTAACCTATTACTTTGTATAGGCTTTTTTTTTAGTTCGGCTTGACCTTTTTATAATTAAAAAACTTGGTTTGACATGCAAGCTTTTTTTTTTGTATAACTTAAAAATTTATTTAAAGGCTTACATTATATAAAAAATTTTAATTAGGTTAACAAACTTATACTTTTAAAGTGTCAAATAAGATAATATTTTTAATTAAAATAGTTAAATTATGTATAAATTTTAATAAATTAAAAAAATTAATAATAAATTGTATAAATATTATTAATTTTTTAATTATATATATATAATAAATAAGTTGACCTATTAAATTTTATAAATATTTTTAAAAATTTAAACTTGACCTATTTAATTAAATAGGCCTTTTTAAAACCTTAAACTTAACTTGTATAATAAATAAGTTATGTTTAATAAAATTAAAAATAAATTAAATTATAGACTCTTGATAAAAAAATTGTCAATTTCACAACAGACAAATCTGACTTTCACACAGCAGAATTTGGTTGGGGCAGAATATTTTCCAGGCGAAACTTCATAAAAACAAAATATGAGCATACTCAAAGGCTTGAAAACAAGGGAAAAGTTATGTATCACAGTGTCCCTCCAAAGTCCAAAAGGCTCCATCCAATTGAAAGTAGAAACCCCATTCTGTGAGTCACAGGAATTAATCAAAACCAGCAAAGCAAGCAAGAGTTGCTGGTTAGCAATGGGAAGAGGGCGAAACTGATACGTACCTTGAAACTCGATGATTACCGTATTCCGTCTTCTCTTCTCTCCTGTCAGACAATGCTAGTGTTTGAGTATTATTGGGTAGGGCTCACGTAACCACACAATCATAAAAAAATTTTTTATAGCTCTTGTAACGCCTTCATTTAATGTTAATACGTATAAAATTTAATAAATTATATTATAAATATATATATTATTTTTAAAAAAATTAATAATATATATCAATTAATAAATAAAATATCTAAAATAAATATTATCTATAAAAAACTTTTAATTATTCACATTGCCAAAGCTTTATGACATGTTAGTTATAAAATAAAAATAGAAATGAATACATACAAAGATTTAACTTCTTAAGATAATTTTAAATGATAAAATAAATAATATTAATTATTGATATAAAAATATTAATTATTTATAATAAAATTAATAGTTAATATTATAATAAAATATATATATATATATATATATATATATAATAAATTTTAAAAATATTAAAATTTATTTTTTTTAATTTTTATTAATAATGAATATTTCATATTTTATTTTTTAAAATAAATTCTTTATTTAAAAAATAAAATTTAAATAAAAAAACTCACCTATAATTTTTTAATTCTATTTTTACCCTATCACCAACTAAACACCTAGCATTAAATGATGGCAACGCTTCTCCCAACAGCTTTTGCTCCCTCATTTATGCCATGTCACAGACACTCGTCCTTTGCTTGTGACGTCACAGGAGAGAAGATGGGAGTAAAAAAGTCATGAATATCAACTTTAGAGATGTTTTATTAGGTGAAAATAAATAATTAATTTATATAATTTTTATTTATTTAATAATTTAATTTTTATAATTTATTTTTATATTTAAATTTTATAATTTTTTATTATTATTAAATTAATCTCTATCGTTATTTAAAATTATAACGTTGTTAATTTTTTATTTAAATGTTAAATAAAATCTTATATAAATTATATATGATATTACTGATATGTATCATAAGAATTAAATTATAAATAAATAAAAATTATAAAAATTAAATTATTAATTATTATTATTATTCTTCTCTTTGTCTCTTTAAATTTTATTTTTCCACAATTGCCTTTCTTACTCCAAGGCTCTGTTTTTCTACACTTGTGTTCTATTTCTCCTACTTTTGTTTCTTATATATTCAAATGTTTTTTGTGGATGAAACGAGAGTAGTTTTCAAAGAAATAAAAAATTTTATACTCAATTATATGATTAACAATTATCATAATATCTATTGTAGTAAATGTCTTTGTTATCATCTTTTATAAAATTTTATAAAAAAAATCAAAATAAATCGCTACATTACATTTCTTTAAGGACAAAAATAGAACTAATTTAAGACATTGATTCTTAAATACTCTATCAATGATAACAGCAATGGAAGAGAACTCTAAGAGTATTTAGTTACTAAATCTATGACAGTAATTTGACTATAACACTTACGTGATGAATATCATAAAGGGATGATGTTTCTTATATATATTAGCCATCAAATGTTGTTTCTTCTATATAGAGAGATGATGGTTATCATAAACTTCTTCTATACTATGTCAGAAAAGTCAATATGAACATTCAGGATGAGCTTGATAAGTTTAAAACTTGAATAATTCAAGAAAACTTTAAATTGTTTCTGACAATGCCAATGAATCGTCCAAGAAAAAAAAAACTCCTTCTAGGACACATGGCCATGGTTGCTGAAAATGGAAATAAAAATAGAACAACAAAATTTAGAAAGAAAGAAAAAAAAAGAAAAAAAATAATGAATAATTAGTAATTTAATTCTTATAGTTTCTATTTATTTTTAATTTAATCCATATAACCCATCTCAGCACTCTACAGTGCCATATAGGATCTACATAAAATTTTATTTGACAGTTGAATGAAAATTAACAACATTATAACTTTAAGTGACAGAAATTAATTTAATAACGGTAAAAACTAATAATTAATATTTATTATTTAACAACGTGTCTCACTTTCTTTGTAAATATATAATAAATTAATTTTTTATGAGTTTTTATAGTTTATAATATCACTCAATTTTAATCTTTAATTTTGACCTATAAAATATTATCATCCATTATTTTTTTAAAAGACAAATATAAATTAAAAAGTGAACAAATAAGATTTTTTATTTCACACAAACAAATACATCAATATAAAACATTAAATAACACATAAATTTATTTATTAATTATCTATTCTAATAATTACATGATAATTATATTTTATAAAAATATATTTTAAAAAATTAAAAATTAATATAAATAACATAATAAAATATTAAAATTTATAAAAAAATAATTTATTATATTTATATTTTGATTAAGTATGACATACAATTAAATATTAACAATTAATTATTAAGAGTATCAATAACCCTTGTAAAACTAAATTCCTATCTATACGCTCATACCCATTTTTTATTTTTGGTTTTCCATATCCCTCTCGGGAGTGGTGGCGGTACCGCGGTGGGGTATTGAAGAGATTGAGCTCTCATTGTTCGAGGATGGAGGAGCAGCACTATGCCTTGGCTACTGAGGCTCCTTTTACCAAATTTTGATCATTTAATTAACCGCCAAATCAAAGACAGCTTTGACTTTAAAGAGCTCTTCACATAGGCTCATATTTTATCATCAATAATTTAATATTTTTTATTTTATTTTTTACAAATAGATTCTGTATTTTAAAAAATCAAATTTCATTTATTGACAAGAGCAACATCACGAAAGACATCAACCAAAAGAGTCGAGCATGAGAGAAATTTTGATATTCCGTCTATTTAGAGGTAATTTCAAGTTACTTCTTCAAAAACTCCCAATAAAATTATGATGTATTTTCCAAATTCTTTGACTCCACATACAATAATTTATGATATAGTATTTTAAATACCTTACAAATTTACATTATCCTCTAAAATTAATATATCCAAACACAACCTAAACGACATTATTGATTTCATCATATTCAACAAGTTAGAACCATTCCGTAAAACTCCATGTAAATACAAATCAAAATGATAACAACTTAATAAATACCCAGCTAAACCAGAAGAACTTTTTCCTTTTTTTTTTTTCATATCTCTATTCCTTGTTCGTTTTTCAGCTAATGAAGCAAACATGGGGTCGACCCGAGTCAATACCCGAACCAGCACCCTTGCCATGTGTTAGGGATCCCGACCCAACCACATTTCGGACCCTAACCGCCGCGCAAGGCTTTTTTACACGCGCGGTTCGTTCTTGACTCAACACCCCCCACCACCCCCTTGGACAACCACCTACTTCCGCCACCTTCCAGCGTCTTTCACACGCGCCACCTATTGCACGTTTAACTGCAAATGTTAATAATTTTCCAGAACAAAATAATTCAAATTACACCCCCACAAAATGGGTCAAGTGAACTTTGGTTGATCACGTGACAGTAAGCTTTCGCACTGAATCGCGGCTTTTATCTTCTGAACCGTGCACGAGATGAGGTTGTTGACCGTCTCCACCGACTCCACCGTGAGTTTCGCCGTAGGGAGGCTATTCACAAGGATCTGAAACGCCACCGTCAGGAGGGACCCACTTACCCTCTGCTGCGGTCCTCCGCCGCGGCCACCGTTGGCGGTGGCCCCACGTGACCCAGGCCCATCCGGGACAATGGCGAATCCCGAAGGCAGCAAGGCCACGTAAGCGGAGTCGCCGCCGTTCATGACGACGTGTATGGCGGGGATATCCACAGGCGCGTACACCACAAGCGATCCCGCCGCGTCTATGCATGTCTCCTGCAGTATCAACATGCTACTCTGGTTTGAATTCATAGCCTGCAAAAGAAATAAAAGAAAATATCAATTTATTTATTACGTTTGGTCATTTTCGTTGAAGTTCACTGTAAGAGAGTATGTCAAACCCTGGTACCACTTTGTCTTTATTTTTATTAGTTAATTTTTCAAAATTAACGTAACAATAATGAGGTCAGAAACATTAGAAAGTTGACAAAAGTCCTGTATTTTGACTTTTCATAAAAGTTTACTGAAACAATCAAACAAACACTGCACTATTTCTGCTACAAAATTGTCCACTTAGATACTTCCAAATTTCCAAACCTGTCCTCAATTTCACCCTTCTTATCCCGATGCTACACGACAAAACCCCGATTGACCTTTCTTCCCCTCGGGGACATTTTTGTCAGAAAATAAGATCTGAATCCACTCTATTTTTTTATAAAATAATTAATGGGAATTTTTTTTTCAGAATATCAGTACTCAATGAAAGAAAATATATTTTAATTTATTCATAACTAGTTATACTTGCATAGACTCTTCAATTTTAATATTTATTGTAAAAATATATAATTGACGTAAACGTTTGCATTTTTTTTTTATAAATATGAGACTATCATAAAAAGAAATTGCATCTTTCATGTGATATATCACACCGAAAAATAATAAAAATTTAAACCCCATGAAAAATCTAAAAGAAAAATTGCTAGAGAGAGAAAGGAAGTAGCTAGGAATCATACACCGGCTCTCAGGAGGGAGACGCAGTTGCCATGGTCTTGGCCCTTGGCGATGTGTGCCATCTCCTGCATGGGGCCACCGTTCGACAGTATGTCCCACTCGCTCCGGAGCCGCTCGTCGCGCAGGAAGTCGAACAGCCTCTGCGGCGGAACCGGCAGCCACACCGAGGTGGCGGCGCTCAGCACGATCCCCGGCGGCTCGCCGGGGTCGTCCACGCTCTTCCGCGTCATCAACCTCACGTCCTCGCCCACGTTCCCGGCGTCGAGCTTGTTCCACTTGTGCACCGTCGAAGCGCATACCCCGGCGCAGAAGTTGTTGGTCATGCGCTGCGCCAGCTTCAGCATGCTGCGCCTGCCACCCGCGGTTATTGCTGCCGAAAAAAAAAACCAGACCGGGTTGGTTCGGTTCAGTGCAAGTGCATTAAAAAGGTGGTTGTGCTGAGGTGGTGAATGTGGAGTTTTTGTGGGTTTTTTGTTATACCAGAGTGTTCTCGAGAGGGAACCGCGGAGGACATTAGAATGGCGAGGCACTCGCATTGGCGCTGGAGGGTGGCGATCCAACGCTGTGCGCCGAAGCCCATGCCTGAGCTCAGCAAGGGCCTGTAGAGCTGGTGCACTTGGCTTTCTTCGTATTCTGCATGCTCCACCCATATCACCTGAAAATTCATGCAAACCGTGTCATATTCACCATTGAAGTTTCAGCATTGAAATTCAAGCCAACCCAGAAAGTAGTGCAAATTGCATTTCTAAAGTGTTATTATGGCCTTTTTAATTTGTATTTTGAATTTATGGATTCTCCCGTTATCAGTTTATCATGTTTTACAAAAAAGGTTGGATTTTTATGTGGGACTAATTTTAAAGATCAAGTATAGTATACTAAGGTAAGGACTAAGGACTCTAGCTAATTAAGTGTACTAATGATCTTAGTTATTAAGCAAAAGGACAATTCATTTCTCAGAGACTGTTTGTTTAAGCCGTCATTAGGTATGAAGAAGATGCTGATAGATTAGCATAAAAAGCAAATCTCGGAAAAGCTTCAAGATTGGGTTCAGCGACAGACAAGGTATCTCATGAGCCCCGAGCAAGTACATAAAATAATGGTACTAGATAAAGTCACCCAGGAGCAACGTGCACGAAGGGACACATTGAGATCTGTTATGGCAGTGTGTTAATATAAGATACAGACAAAATGTCTAGTCTTTCAATTTTGACTCAAAGGTCTGCATTGAATATAATATATAACAGACCTATGGATTAGAGGGCTGGAACCAGGTCACATACAGTCTCATGAATCAAAACAATGCTCGGGGGTGCCACCAATGTGGCATGAAAGCTTGGAATGGAAACATCGTATAAATTGTTTATAGAATCAAAAAGTAGGTGGAAGATTACAAGGCAAATTGCTTAAAAAGCATATGTAATTAATGTGTTCAAGGTACTGAAATTTAAGTGATGATGGAGGCTTTCTATGAATAAATTAAGGGATTACTAACCCCTATTTTATGCATCATGGGGTATTATTCAAATGGTTTTATGGGATCAAAATCTATTGTTGAAAACTTAAGTTTGGAATATAATTGAGACACGGAGAAGCATCCTACTCGGGATGCAAATTCTTTGAGAGACAAAAAATATTTCCATGGGAATTATCACTGACACAGTGGTTATATAGTGAGTAGTCACTAGACAAGTTGAGTTACTTCGAACCAGGAGCTCTATAAGTAGCTTGGAAAAGCAAAAGCCCCATGATTCCTCAGCTACCATGTTGCAGTTACTTGAGCAAACGTCATTAAAAAGTGAAAAACCAAAGGGAAAGACACCCACTTGGGAAACATGTAATAAATGTGAGGAAAACATCAAAGCGAGATAGTACAGTTTGGTAGGTTCGGTGGCTGCATGGTGTCCAAATGCCGTTTTGGAATGTAAATCATTTTTACTGTTTTCAAAAAGATTGGGAAACGAAAAATGCCGTAATAAGAACAGAAAACCACTCCCACACACTAATAACCAGAAAGAAAGAATATTGGCAATTAATTTACCTTGGAGTAACCATTTGGCATATCTTGCACCACACAACCAGAAGGAAGCCTCCTGCAGTTCACAAAAGTCGGTGCCACAGAAGTTTCCCGGATGGTATCTATGGACACATCTACCACGGCCCACAGCCCTTCTGCGTGCTGCTTGCTAAAGCGTAGAAAATTGACCTCGCGAACCGGAACCAGAGGCGAAAGAACTTGAAGTTCAGCATGCATCTGGGAACAATTTTTATGGGGTTAAACAAAAATTCCTACCATATTTCCCTTCTTAGAAAAAGAAAAATGCTAGCTAGAACTAATATATGCAGTGGAAGACAACAATTTTAACTTACTAGTTGAAGTGCACCATTTCTGGTTCCATTTATTCCACTAGATATCACTTCAGTGGTTGAGGTTCTGGCAATCATACAAGGAAACATCTCTGCCCATCGATTCTGTGGCAAAAGAAAGCAAACCGGTTTTACATATATTTCAGCATAAAATTAGAGAAGAATTTTAACCCAAAAGACACCCAAATGTAAAACCATCCACAAACTCATCAAAGACTAAAGAGAATTTGACAAACAGCCAAGATTAAGACAAGGCATTTAATAAGAAATAGATTTGGAAGAAAAGTGATTCTGTAATTGAATAGCTTACCGTGTCCATTAAAGTTTCAACAAGGGCCAAGCTGTTTATGATGACCATCCCAGTCTCTCTAGAGGCCTCGGAGACAAAACCATTGGGTCTCAAGCCAATGCAAGGAGTTAACGTCCTCGTGTATTCCTCTTGGTTTAGAATTTCCCTTCCCCCTTCTAAACTCCTGATCCAGAGAGGCTCCCCAGTCTGCGCCATCTTCACCAACTCGTCCATGGCAGCCAAAGCAAGCTCTAGAAACGTAGACCTCTCGATTGATCTATCAAAGCCTGTCACCATAGCCGTTGGTCTAGTTGGAGGAGACACCAAGGCTAAAGGGCTACATATCCCCATCCCAAAATCAGGCCCCAAAGGCAATGTTGTAGGCACAGAGCTCAAACCACCAAAACCATTACTCCCAACTCCAAGCTCCAAACTTGAGTTTGGCAACGGAGGAGCAATTGAGTTTGTTAGGGACGAAATGGGTCGACCCAAAAACTTGCCAGCAAGTGCACAAACTCGGTCTAGTTCATCCTTCAATCGGGCATTCTCAATCCTAAGATGCTGTTCCTCCAGTGAAATCTCACCAATTATAGCTGGACCTCCACAATTGGAGCATATAGGATTCCTCATAGCCTCCCTAATAGACATGTTCTCCGCTCTAAGCTTTTCGTTCTCTTGCCTAAGCAGCGTGTTCTCATGGCGTTCCAATTGGGTCTGGTTCAGACAAACGTTTCATGGTCCATCAGAGCCCCAAAAGCAAGGAAAAGCCATGTGAAAATGACTTCAAAAGAGTTGGCAGTGGGTAATTACCTTCATTTGGGTTCTTCGATTTTGGAACCAAAATTTCACCTGCCTCGTTTCCAAGCAAAGCCTTTTGCTAAGTTCAAGTCTTTGCTTCTCATCTGGGTGAGGACACTCCTTGAACAGACTAAACCCAGAAACCGAAAAAGAAAAAAGAAATCAAATAAACCCACAAAAAATAATAAATCAACAAAAAAAATTATGCAACAAACTAGTGTTGAAGAAAGCAAAAAAGTTGAAAAAATTTGATGAAAAATTATACGATTCAAGTTCTTGTATTTGCTGAGGAGTGTGTCGGTGGTAGCGCTTTTTTCTGGGAGGGTTGTCCGCAGCATCTTGCTCATCACCGGAAGCACCTTCCATGTTATCACTGCCAGATCTGCTCTCGTGCTCTTCTTCCCTGCTCCTTCTCAAACCATTTGGCTCAGAATTTTCAGCCATTCTATTCACATCCCCTTGCCCATCTATATTGGTTTGCTGATTTTTCCAAAGAGAAGAAGAAAAAAGGTAAGCAGATAATTAAGCATTAGTACGACAATCTCGGATCAGTTTAAGCAAAAGCAAGGAGGATGAAGAGGAAGAAGATCTCTCACAAGTGCCAGAGAAAGGCCAGGAGAGTTGAACATGGATTTGGCCAGAGTGGGAGTGGCGAGGCGAGGCTGTGAGATTGCACCAGAGGGCATTCTGTCGCTGCTGCTGCTCCTGCTGTGGTTAGTAATGGTACCGTTGCTGTAAGGAATATCTGCTACGATTCTCACACCGCCACTAACCTTGTTGTCAAGAAATCCCCCAAAACTCATCAAAGAAGCCACTTTTTTGTTCTTTTGACAATCAAGCAAGCACCGTCCCAAAACTGCTCCTCAAACTCAAACCACCTTTGAAACTTGATCCTCTCTCTTCTTCACAAAGATCTACAAACAGATTCCCGAACTAAGCTGTGGCTAATGACTCAGCAGCAACCATATATGGTAATTTGGGTGTCAATTCACCAGCCTAGATTTTCAAACCAAAGAGCACCTCAAAGGATGCGATGGGTCTCTCAGAATCAACCTTATATATACTTGAGAGGCCAAACAAAAATGAAACCTTAAGCAAAGGAAAAAGAAAAAATTATAGACAGAGAGATAGATAAAGCAGACAAAAGGATAAAGCCCCAATGTGTCACCTCTCTATCTCTGTAGAACGAAAAAAGATTTGCTGTCTTTTTTTTTATTTATCTTCAATTATTTGGAGAGAAAGAAAGATAAAAAAGGGAAGCAAAAACCGTTTCTTATTACTGCTTGTCTCTTCGTTTTTTTATCCCCCTTCTCACTCTCTCACACTCCCTTGACCTATCAGAGTAGCACCTTTTCTGGTGTCCAGAACCAGTCCAGAGAGGTAGCTTGAATCCAATGGGTTGGGGTTCAAATGAAAGGTTGACAGTCTTCACTTCAGCGTGTGTTTTCTCGTTCTCTCTGCAACATGCTTGACTATGCCAAAGCTTCTAAGAAGATAAAAAAATAATAACAATAATAATAAAGAAAGAAGTTGGAGCTCCAGAAAATGAAACGCTTACAGAATTTTGCACACACAGAAGAGAAAGAGAGAGAGAGAGAATCCGAAAAAGGACGGAGGAAAGCAGAGAGTGAAGAAAAAGGCGCAGATAAAACGCAACATGTGGACTCTTGGAAGCCTTACAAATACATACATCCAAAAAGGGTGGGTTGACTCGTCACACTCTCTCTCTATTCTTTTCTCTGTAATCTGTATCCTTTTAAAGCCTGTGAATGACTGTAAATTGTAACGTGCCTTTTTAATACTTTTTAGAGAGATGAAAGAAAATGAAGTTACAATGATAGTGCTGCACATCCACCCACGAGGCTCTTCCTCGCTATCTTTCCCAAAGGATCCTTGGGATTCACAATAATTGGACTAAAATAAGCTTATATAACTCGTATGGCAACAAATCATCACGGCAATTTAGGTTTTTTGTATGCGAAATTTGGGTTCTTTCTTGTTTCTATTTAGTGGCATTTACTCTATAAGTTTATTTTTATATGTTGTATAAATTTTTTTTATTTAATAACATTTATTATTTAATAATATTAAAAAATATTAATTAATTTTTTAATTTTATTTTTATTTTTAAATTTAAAAATAATAAATAAAATAAGTAAAATTAATAAAATATTAATAAAATAAAAAATAATTTAATTATTTTAAAATATATTTTTTTATAATTAAAATTATTTAATAATTTTTTAATTTTTATATAAAAATCTTAAATTACATATAAAAGTAAATAAAAGAAGTATATATTCACAATCATATGAATGTTAAAAAAAACACTTATTCACAATCTTCTAATATTTTAATTTTTATAAAAAATAATCGTTTAATATTAGATTTTTTTTATTTGTACGATAAAAATATGCTCGAATTCTGGAGTACTTTTTTAATTAATAAGCCAATTTCTTAAATCAATTTTTTGCTATCAATTTAAATTACCTATGATTGAATTTGAAAAAAAAATGGAAAAATAAAATTTAGCATGAAGAAATCATTTTTTAAAAAATATATTTTTATAAAAATAATTTTATATTTTTCTAATGATTGTTGTAATTATTAAATAAAGTAAGTATTTAATTTTTTTTTTATTTTTTAGATATTAAATAATTTATTTTTATTTAATATATATTTTATAGTATTAAAAAGATTATTAAGAAGATTTTTTAATAAAGAAAAATATTATATAATTATAATTTTCTTACCAAAATTTTTGATAGAATAATTTAGTATATTTGTTAATTCTTAAATAGGTGAGTGATTTCTATCACTTAATTTCATCAAATAACCCTTCATAATTCTAGATGAATTCTATCAAAATAATTATTATTTTTTTGTTATGTAACATTACTCTTTAATAAGATACAACATTACTCTTTTTTTAATATTTTCTTTTTTTTTTACTTTTTTCTTCATTTAAACAAAATTATCTCTTCTCTTTATTTTTTTTCTCTCAACCCAAACATAATGTCAATTACTTGAATTTTATTAAATTTATTGAAATACTCCTTTGAAAATAGTTGACCATAAATTAGAATGTGCTAATATTAATGGTAAGAGGACAAAAAAATTAATATAATTATGCATTTTAAAACTTAAACTTAAAAATAATTAACATTAAATGGTTGTTTGATCATTTAGTATAAATGTTGTGGTAAATATATCTTTATCATTAATTTTTTTTCCTTTTAATATAGAGTACATTAAACACATTTAACAAAATAAGATTTGAGTATAATTAATTTATTGGCTGAGAAATTATAAATGTTCTTAAATAATTCTCTTAATACCCTCTTAATTAATTTAAATAAAAAGTATTCAAGGTAAAGACGGCCCCATTAATATCTTGAAAACAAAAAATCATTTAATACTTTATTAGGAAAATTTAAAATTTTTCTTATAAGTCTTATTTATGTAATATTTTTTAAGATATAAATAAATTAGTGTGAGCCAACGAGTGTTGGCCAAATTAGTACAATAAAACTCTCTCGACATAAAGATTTTGAATTCAATTTGTATTGGTGATCACTTGTTAGTAAGCATTCATTAATTGAGACTTGCCCTCTTTTGATTATAAAACAGTTTATACACCTCTTAAATTTTTATTAAAAAAATAGTGCAAAACTTTCTTCTTTTTTATAATCATACTAAAATGTACCATGATCATATTGTATATTATGAGAATTAGGGTGTAAGACAACGAATTATCCTCTGCCCCATCAAAATACTGACAATTAAGAAAATACAATTACTGTCAACTAAGAAAAATGTGTTAATTTTTTTTAGTTGGCAATATTTACATCTCTCTTAGTTGGCAGTATTTATACATCCCTCTTAGTTGACAATATTATCTTTTATTACAAATTAATTTTAAAACTTTGTGTGGGAAAAAAAAGCGATATTCAAGATAAATTTAGGCAAAATAACTTGTATGAAATTTTATTTTGGGATCAATTAATCTTTAAAAATATTTGATGACACTTGAATTAGGGTTATTTGACAGTGGACAATTTTTTTTTTATTGGGGAATGAGATTATAAATGGAGAGATAGGACAGAAAATTCAAATTCTTAAAGCTGCACCCATGCAATGATTCCCTATAACTATAGTAAATATAGAAACCGCGCGTCTCATTTTGTATTATGTAACATATAATAATATTTATATTTTGATATTATGTGAAAAGAAAATAAAAACGGTAAATTATATTTAGAGGAGCTAAATTCATAGTTTTATAATTGTCTTTGCATTTTCATTTTTTGTTTTAAAATATTTTAAATGTAAGGTACAATATATAATATATCAGATGCATGTCTTTAGCCGCTTGAGCTTAGTTTAAGTTATAAGAGTGTGATGATGGTGTTTTGATATGAGTCATAACTTTTATCTTCTGTAAATAACAAATAATAATTATAGGTTCAATCGTTTATAAATTTGAAAAAATTAAAGGTAACTAACACTATATGACAATTTCTAAATTTGATTTTTTTTTTTAAAAAAGTAAACTAATGTGGTTTTAATTTAAACTAATGTCACATCATTTTCTTTAAAATTACTAGTTTTCTTTTTATGATGCTTTCACACTATGAAAACTCTATGCTAAAAGTTTTCCTTTTTTACAATAAAAATAAAATCGCATTGACCTAACTATATTTCTCTCACGATATTTTATTTTTACGTCTTTCTTCGTTTTATTAAGATTTGGACTTTCGGGAGCTTTGCTCTTATTCATGGGTCTACATTGGTGCTAATTATGTCTAAAAAATTGTTCTAAAAAATTTATTTTTAACATATACTTTTTTGGTTTTCTTAATATAGTTTACGTAATAGAAGATAGTTTCCCATGTTCTTTTATAAATTCTATTCATCCCTAATAAATGTGTGATTTGATTCTAAATCTTTGTGCCTGTTATTAATAAAAAGAATTATTAGCTGATCTAATTAACGCATTCAAATTGCTAAAATAGTAAAATATTCGAAAAGAGAAGCAAATTCCAAATAATAATTCGACAACCCAAATGAATATTTAAACGAGATTTATTTAATAAAAATAATTAAACCAATTAAAACTAAAATGAAAAAGAAAAAGAAAAATTTATAATAAATCAAATCAGCCTTAATTAATTGTAAATGATTTTTTCCTCTTATAATTATAAATTTAATTTATTGAAATTCATTGATGATGTATGACAAATCATATACGATAAATTAAATGAACAATACTTTAAAAAGATATTAAATATGAATAATTCAATTCTTTTGCTAACAATTGTAACTCAGATGGCAACAGGTGTTTGATTACGTTATTAAATCGCATGCAAGTCACATTTGTTTTTAATTCCCACTCAAGTCGCTTTGTTTACATTTTAATCTTTCTTTCCTCTCTCATTTTCGTGTCTTTCATGCCTCTTTTACATATAATAATAAATGTGCATAAATATTGAATTGTACATATATATATATATATATATATATATATGTAAATTTGTGTAGAAAAATTTTGTATGATGCTGCACTTATCCAAAAATAAATCTAATATTATAAAAATATGCGTGAATTCTTTGATTTAAGTTTAAATTATTGTTTATAAAGCATTACTTAATCATGCCATATACCATTTGGGATATACTTTTGATAAAATTTTTAAGATGTTTAGGATGAAACTTTTTGCTAACCACTAGAAACGTCGTACAAACTTTTTCATCACAAAATGATATCGCAATTTAAGTTTATATGTTTTTTTAGTTGTATTATAAATATATTCTTAGGTTAAATTTTCATTGATCAAGACTAATTTCTCCTCTTAACGATTAAGTACTCTCCACATGGATCTTGTATATCTAAAAGAATTATTTTTTTATTTACTTATTCAAAATTTAAACTCAAATAGTAAACTTAAAAAGTACATCGTCATTTCATTAAATAGTGTCAAATAAAATAAATTATAAGTAAAATGAAAATAAATAAATAAATTATAATAAATCAATCTATTTTTAATTACAAATAATTTTCTTTTTATATATAGTTTTTTTTGTTTCAATTTAATTGTTGAAGTCGGAAATTGTATATAGATAATTAAGTTCGGTATATCTAACATCTCTGAGGTATCAATTTATACCTTTTACTCAAGGATCAGAAAAAAAAATAACTGTCCTTCACTCGATGAGGTATCAATTCTTACAAAATGTAATCTCACTTATGATATTAAGACTGTCTTTTCCTTTTAAAATGTTTTTCAACATAATTCAAATCATTAACATTATATATAAAGTTTGTTCTATTAGGCCTCGAGTTTACTTATCACCGAGCAACATTTTTTGTAAGTATGATTTGAGTTGAATGAAGAGAGAATTTGACTTTACTAATTGAATTTTTTTATAAAATGATAAAATTACATAATTATAATAAAAAAATTTATATATTCTTTTCATAAAATTTTATAATTTATTAAACTAAAATAATAAAATCTACTCACAAAAACTTATCAAATTTTGAACAATTTTTTCTTTTTTAATAAAATCAACTGGAATTACCCCTTTTAAAAGGAAAATAGATAAAAATATTTTTGAGACATTAAAGACTAATATATATATATATAATAAAGGAAGTCTATAGTGTGAAAATTGGCTAAAGTTCAAATAAAGCGTAGGATAAGATTCAAATAATAGATATTTGAGATGAAAAATAAGTGTATAATAGATTTTACATCCATTTATATGTGCAAACCAAAACGGAGGTTACAATGAATACTTTTATCGTGAATTAAGTCTACTTGATGAAGAGGAAATATTCTCTGTCATATTTATAATTGAGTAAGGCTAAATAAATGGTTAACTTTATGTCACGCTTAAAATCTGGGTAGATTAGTGTTGATACTGCAAATGGAATAAATTGTATTTATTCTTTATCCAATAATTCATCTGAGTTATGTGCTTGCATTATGAAGGAATTGCAGTTTATAAGTTCCATAATTAATTCATAATGTTTCGTCGCTCTCCTCCTAACTCTTTATTAATTACTTAATTTGCAGCAGCAGAAGGTTACCTAAAACTTTTTTTTTTTAAAAAAAAAATCTTCGGATTAATTCAAGCAGATCAAAATTTGCATAAATTTGCTGGAGTTGTCTTTCAGAAGGTTTAAGGCTAATTAATTCTACTCATAATGATTCTTAGCTTTAAGTTATCATAAAATATATGAGGATATGGAGTGATAGTAATTTGTTCATAAATAATAATGATACATTTTAATTAAAATAACAAAATGGTATCTTTTAACCCAAAACGAAAAGGTGGCACTTATTTACCAAATTTATCAAGTTTCATAATTATTCTAGCATATGTCACATGATTTGATTAAGTTTGACATATTATATATTAATGCAAAACTTTTAGTGTGTTGTGAGGGAGCCATTTCAAAATTTTTCAAAAATACATTTTCTACAAGTAATTTTTTTTTGATCCATGAATAAAATGATCAAATCATCTCTAATGAATAGATGTGATCTTATGAGTATATAGAGTCGAGTAAGATATAAGTCCCTGAGAATGAATTATTGATGCAATTTTTTTTTTATATACTCACTATATAAAACTAAGGAAAATAATTTAAATAATTTATAAGAGTTCATTAATCAAACTTTTGTAATTTTATTGTAACAATAAAAAAGAGTAAAGTTAGATATGCTGGAGTATTTCCAGAAATCTCTCATGCACTGATTATAAATATGGAGACGACAATTAATGGAAAACAGATTATATATTTGATTATTTGAGATTTTGAATTTATTATTTGGAAGAGCTGGATGAGTAGGGAACATTTAATTGCAACATAAATGGAAATCAATTTAAACTGTTGCAACTGTTGAACAAGAAATAGCAAATTGAATGGAAATAGACCAACACTTGAATGCACAATCATCACATTGAAAAATCTACGCCACCATCATCACATTGAAAAATCTACCCCACCACATTATACAGCTCTTTTCCACCCACTAAATCTTAATATCGAAATCATGCATGTATTCAAAATTCATACATGTGATCCCGTCAAACTTTTTTGATTGCTCTTTCATGTTCTGACATTTTAGATGGCCCCCAAAGAAGAGGACAAGAATAGCTATAGAGAAAGATATATCCTTCAAGACGACATTGAACTTTATTCTCTTTTTGGCTAGAGATATGACTGGATATATTATACTATCACATTGTAAATTTATATTAAATAAATTACATATAACTATATTCAACTTTTTTTTTTAGTTTTTTTTAAGTGATATTGGGGGCTATCTAATTTCGCGCTCAAATTTGGTAAAGAACTTCATACCAATTAAGCTTGTCATATGTTTGAAGATAAATTTATATATTCAAGTATTTTTATGTAAAAAAAATGTTAATGACATTATTAATTATTTAGTGCCTACTTTGATAGTATTACATTTTTGTTTTTTTAATAATCTTTCAAATAATCATTTTTTGTAATAATATAATTACAGTTAATTATAAGGTTGTTTATTTTGTTGTGACCAATAATTTTTTTCTTGAAATTTTTCTGCTTATATTTTTAAACCGAATAACAAGATTTTACAAAATACTTTTATTCTGATTATTTATTAGTGCAGAATATTTATTTAATAGACAATTTCGAAAAAATGAAATAAACACTAAATTATAATAGTGAATGACATTAAATAATAACCTGTATTTAAAAAAATTAATATTTTTATCAATTATATCTATATTGTCAATTTGGAATATGACTCTTCTAAAATAAAAGGTTCACTTTAGAGGAAAAAATAAAGAGTTTTATTATTGTTAAAAAAAATTAATGATTATAATTATGATAAAATAGATGCACATATATAACAATCTATAATGTTGTTAAAATTTACTTCTTTATTTTTCTTATAAATGATTATAATTATTCACTCTTCCTTATAAAATGATCCCCTTAATTTAGAAGAGCCAATTTTATCATTTTGTTTTTCTTATTTGAATGAGAATTGGGAGGGTTTAAGATCAAGGTGACAAAATCCCCGCAATATATGGGGCTAGGGCAGGGATGATCACCAACGACAATAGTGCACCAGCCATACTTGGTGTAAGATGTGAAATATGAAACAAAATTGCTAGTGAACAGTTTGCACTACAATTGTTGTATCTTACCTATTTGGACCATAAAAATCATTCGAGTCTTCCATCATTTATATATTAATAAGAGATTTAGTAGTCGGCCTCAGGTTATTTTGCCCAAATTAATAATTATTTTCGGCAGACATAAAAGTGAGACCCACCATCTGGTGAGGTCCAATGAAAGTCCCACTCTTATGTCTGTTCAGACAACTTTTCGGGAGAACACTTCGGGCTTTATAATGTTTTTCACAGTGACACATTATTGTTTAAATTGAAATAAGGGATCAAAGTATCATCTTTTAAAAATTAGGAAGACTAAAACTTACAACTAAACTTTTTTAAAATTTTCTAAGTTTGAAAGTATCAAAAAAGTAATTTCTCCTAATTTTAAATTGCGATAATTTTTTTTTTAAATTTTTTGCCCTCTCAGTGCATTATTACAGTGATTGCAGTGAAATTAGTCCTTTTTTCCTTCCTCACATTATTGGACGTATACAGTTTACTATATCATTTCATTTATATCATTCAGTGATAAGCTTGCCCTATAGGGCATATATATGTATATGGCTTTGCAAAAACATTGATAAACTTAAGAAACATGCATGATTGCTTTGTAAAAGGTATCCAACATTATATTTGTGATACACATGATGAAGAAAAGCTTTTTGATTGCTTGCAATATACTCAATGCTCTGTCCCCATTTTCGTGCAAAGTATGTGGATAGCTCTAAGCCTCTTTGGTTGCATGTTTGTATACGTTATGTGGGGAATTGGGATGTTCATTTTATTGGGTGTATTTACATTGAAGCTGTGGGGCTACGCATTGGATCAGTTCATAGTTTCTCATGTTCTTTTATCCCAAACATGTATTGATGAACAATAATATATAGGGCATCAAATTAAAGGTCAAAGAGCAAACGCCAGCAGCACATGTTCATGTGGTTGGCCTGACAGAGAAGAGCCAGTGTATTTCAACGGAGTGGAAATCTGGGAAACTCTTTGCAGAAGATTTTTCTCAATTACTGATGCATCAATGCCGTCCTCTTCATTCGTGTTTATATTTGGACAAGACTTTCCTAACTAAAAGCTTTAGATATTTATGAATCAACCTTCAGAATGGAGAGGTTCTAGCATCAGGAACAAAATAAAGTGTACAATGACTAAGGAGGGAAAAATCAAAAGGGTGTAGTGGTTTCTTGATTGACAAGTTAAACCTTCTCAATTCAGATGGAGAAATGGAAATTTGACTCTTCTAAAATGAGATTTTACTTTTGTGAAAAAAGTGAAGAGCGATAACCGTTGATGAAAGAATTAATGATTGAGATTATCATAAAATATATGTGCATGCATGTATAACTAATTATGAAGAAGTTAAAATACACTTTTTTAATTTTTTTCTTCAATGACTATATCTTTACTTTTCATTCTAAACTTAGTTTCTTACTTTAGAAGAGCCAAACTTACATATTAATTTTTTCATTTTCTTAAATTTTTTTGATATTATGGTTTTCAATGTAAACAAATAATTAATGTGATAGAATATAGTGTAAATATAATACTATATAATATTTTTTTTATACAATTCATCAGTTACAAGTATATATATATATATATATATATATAAAAGAAAATCAACTTAGACCAAGAGCTATATCTTAAGCAATACTAGATTCTTTCAAAACTTACTTATAGCATGTTTGGGAATAACTTGATTTTATGAGAAAATTTCTTTAAAAAAAAAACTCTCAAAATTTTTTTGATTATAAATTGCTTTGATAACAAAATAAACTAGTTCAAATACCTCGCACACAGGTCGCTTTGCTTGCAATTTGGCCACAGCTCCCTTGATCTTATTAAGTTTCTAGACCTCTTTGTAACAAAATTTTAAAAAGAAAATTGGGATTACGTAAACTCAGGTGAAATTACATGTGTGGCAGTTGTGAAATGTGGTACATGTAATAAGTAGGGTTATTTCTATATATGGCTAATATCGTTCCATGGGATGTCCTCGAAGAGACTTTTAACATCTTGAAAATGTAACGTGTTTTGTGTCATTCACTTGTATGCACGAGTCCTAGTTTGACCCACCAAAAGAAAAAAGCAGTGTGAAAGGAGGAAAACAAGCCAGACTTGGAATGGCCAGAATAGAGAAATGGACGACTAACTCAGACAGAGGGAGAGAGAGAGAGAGAGAGAGAGATTGCTCAGCAAATCATCTATTTGCTTGGAGCCATAATGCCCGTTTAGTTGTTCTGCCTGTTGTGGTATGGACTAGCTACTTGCATTGAAAAGTGCACATGCTATGTTTGGTGACTGACAAATGAATAAATGTTTATGGGCAGTTATACATGGATATAGTTAACTTAATTGAGCTTATGTCGACAGGAGTTGATTTTGTTAGTAAGTATCGAATTACTATACTTATAAGACTTAGGTTTGGTTTTCAGTGTTGACAATCTTTCTTACGACATGTTCTCATATGTTCTTATGTTGAAATAAAATAGTCTCTCTTCTTTAAATTTTATGTAAAAATTGCTTAATTGAGCTTATATAGTTTCTTGGTGGATATATAGTTAACTTCCATAGCATTTACTAGCCCCTTCCATTTTATTGAAGAACAAAATTTGAAACTAAGATCTTTTAGAATTTGTTATTCAATCTTATTAATTTTGCTAACCCTCATTGACAATTGCATTTTACTTTTAAAACTGAATTACACCAATTTTAAGGGTCAACTAGGAGATTACGAAAGTCCTTATTCAACACCTCAAGAAATTAATTTATTTTTTAGATGCATCAGGTTGACACGGGACTGTACCCTTAATATGGCTAGAGAGAAGAATAAGTTATGAGTCTCTTTCAATGCAAAAGCTGATTTAAAAATATCTTTATTGTAAAAACAAATTGCAAAAAAAAAAAAAAAACCACACCAATTGTTGCTCTTAATCTTTAAAGAAAAAAACAGAAATGCATTAAATTTTCTTTCAAGATTCTAGCAAATGTCAGAGAAAAAGATGATTACTGATGTTGAGAATTATTTCTGGTCTGAAACTTAAATGGGTTGCAACAAACGAACACAACCGCAACCTTGACATTAGATAAGTCAATAACTCTCTGATTTTATTATTCTTGTAGTCTTCAATCGAAATCAATGCTGACGAACTGTCCCATGAAATTCTGCTTTCTCCCATGCCGGACATTAACAACCAATTAGTACAATATTAGTCTATCCTTCCTTAAAATTTAATTTTTTATTATATGTATTTTTATAATTTAGACACTATAATTTTAATAATATTTTATTAAAGATACATAGCATTTTTATTAAGTTACATTTACAAAATTTATATACTTTTACTTTTGAATAATAAAAACTACCAATGTTATAATATATGATTTATTTATATTTTAATAAATTTTAGCTAAAAAAATATAAATTATAAATAGAAATAAATTAATTTTAATTATAGTGAGATAGAAAGGAGAGAGAAAAAAAATAACTAGCAACTTGACAAAGCACACACAAAGAATAACTTTACAAAAATAAAAGTCACAACATGATAATGAAAATTACTCAAATCAGGTGTCAAAGAAAAATTATTTAAGTGAAAAAATTAGACTAAAAAAATTAAAAATAAATTTAAATGTAGATAACGTTAGAACCAGTTCTATTAATAATATATAATAGATTTATTTATTAATTTTTTGAACTCTTGAGTCTTCATGCACATTGAAAATGGTTGAGGACTCTCGTCCATATGAGTGATGTTGCCTGCACAATTACATTAATAACTATGCTTCGGCACATATAAAATAAAATAAAATTTGTCACTTAAACTCAACTTGAGCCATGAGCTTGGCTGCTTGAGTATGGTTCCGATGATTAAAAATGGAATTGATTTAATTTAATTTAAATAGACTAATTTATTATTTTAATTTAAGAAATTAATTTTTATATTTAAAATTTATTATAAAATTAAATAAATTTATATTTTACAATTTTTTAAATCAAAATTTATTTATAAATTAAATTAATTTTTAAAATCTGTAGCTTCAAACATACTTTACAGACATTTCTTAGTGTAAGCAACATAATTCTTTTAGTCAATGTCATAGAAGCTTAGTAATACATATCACATATCTTAATATTTATAGGGTTGTTCTAGCTAGTTTATAGACTTATTTGGTATATGTAACATCTTAAAATCTCAATTATCTTAAATACCGAACTATGAAACATTATTTCTAAATTTTTTAATCATATAAGAACAAAAAGTTATACAAAAAGAATATAAAAATGTGTAAATAAAAACTTTGATTTGATAGCAGGTATCAAACTTAGGTTTAATCTCGTTTACCGACTAATTATTTAGAGTACAATATGTAGATATCTAATATGTTATTTCGTAACCGAAATTTTCATATTCTCCACAAGCGTGGGAATACTTAACAGGAAAATATTACAAGTACAAACCGTTAAAATGATAGTTAATTAATGTATACAATTGTTGAATGTCTGAAAAAAAAAATTGATTTGACTTTAGAAAAATTTATATTAATTGGATCCAAAGATATATGAATGCAGTAAAAGTGCATCAATGCAATCTTTTAGTATTTCTTTTCCCACTTATATATATGAATTTTAATTTTCTAAGATGCAAACAATTCTGATATATATGAAATAAGAAACAACAAATATGCGTATATTGCAACACGGTTTCAATGAACAACCCAAATAGATGTCGTGCCATTGCGTTCATTGCCATAGAGAAGATATATTAGGGTATTTGATTACCAGAGAAAAGAAACTGCAAAAGATTGAAGATAGTAAATAAAACACGAAGACTAAAAATGCTAGATTTCCACATCGTATGACTTCAAAACCGGTATCAAACTGCAGAAGGTGGGAATTTGCTAGTTACAACCTGCTACGGTTGGAAAATTCAAACCCAAAAAAGATGCGTCGTAGTCACGGTGGCACAGAAATAGGAGCTTATAGTAGTTACGAGGGAGGTGAGTTTACAATTCGAAGACCCAAAATCCCACATGACCTTTCACTCTCACAACTCACCCAAAAGCTGAATGTAAAGGAAATAGACAGCTTGTTCATCCTTTCAGGCAATGCCTTAACTATCTTGGACTTGACTATTGTGAAGGGGAGAGAGAGAGAGCTATGGCTTTGTTGATATCAAAATGGTAGGTCCAGTAAGAGAGAGGAAGGACCACTGAGCTTTGGTTAGCTGTTTCTGTGTGTTTGCATTTATGAATGGCAATTTCGTGTTCCAGCGCAGCCACACCTATTCTACTCTGTCTCTGTATTCAAGCCACCCCACTAAAGTACCCCACGTTCGCGAAAAGGATTGGTTCAATTGACAAAATTGAATTGCATTGATCCAAAAGTTTTTGATTCAATTCATGTTAGTGGTCCTTCATTGATAGACTTAAAAGAACGCAACCTCTCTTCTCCTAAACTTTTGATTAGCTAAAAATAATACCCCACCTTCGTCATGTTCTTCACCTTCTCCCCTCATAGAGCCATCTCTGCTTCTTTATGCGCAAAAAAGACTCTTATTGAACATAGAGGATAGCCCTCTAATAAGTTTTCCTCATTTTTAACTTTTGTTTCATCATATTTGAAAATGCAAAGAGTGGCTCAAACTTCTCATCAGAATTTGTTTGCCTCATTTGGTGACATCATTATATTCTTGTTGGAAAGTCTATGGTTTTTTTTTTTAAATTTCATATATAGTATTATACATTGTGATTTCATGATTTCCGCGTACACTGCATCATGTGAAAACTACATAGCTAGTATATATGATATTGTATATGTATATATATAAGACTAACATATTATTAAACATTTCACATAAAAAATGTTTGAGATGTGTCATTATATATTGTGATAGATATAAATAAAATCATTCCTTAAGCTTTTAATTAATTAGGATAAACAATATTCCTTGATATAATATGAAAATCTCTTGACCAAATGGTTATAAGGATGATATCATGTCAACCCATTCTCATACTAAAATTAGAAATTTCTTCACCCAATTCTTTTTAGTTGAATATTTATTTCAACACATAAATAGTCTCATATCAGTTTTCTGGTACCCGATTTGTAAGGCACTGACATGCCAATAATCACGGGGTACCCCAAGACTGCTGCTGATGTTTTAAGAAGTCGAATGCTCCTCGATGCACATTTCATTAATGGCCCAATTTGAAAAGAATTCAAGTCCTTTTGAAAAGATTAATTGAAGTCCACCCAAGCTATTCCAAGAGCATGCATGCTAGAACTCTTTAAGTAGGGCTTTTAATTGGTGTTTTAGAATTTGGTTTGATGATAGAGAAATGTTAAATGTTACGAAATTTTTTTAAGAAATCTTTTACAAATCTACTTTTCAATGTGCAGTTATATGCTTATAACCGTTTACTTTTCCTTTTTTTTTGTTTTTACCTTTCATAATATCTGTTCCATTCAAAATCTCTCAACAATATTTTCATAAAATTTTTGTAGAATATCATTCGTGTGAAATAGCACAGCTATTGATGATAATGGTAAAATCAATTGAATCGCCAACCGAATTTGATATTGATTGAAGTCGAATTTTAAATTCATTTAATCGTTTGAAAATTAAATTAATCGTCCAAAACCAAAAGAATCAAACCAATTTTTAAAAATTAGACAATTTTTTACAAAACTAATATTTGACATTTGAGCTTAATTAACTGGATTAAATATGGACTAAGTTGTCAATGTTTTTAATTATGTTGATTTTAAGTTAAATTATATGACACAAAATTATCTAAACTTATTAAAAAAAAAACCTAAAGAACTTTAGGTTTGCTGAATTATATATGCATACATATATGTGTATATGTAACTATGTATAATTATATAATATATATCTTATTTATTTTAAATTTATTTATGAAGTCATTTGATTTCATTACCGATGGATTCTATTGAATCATAAATCATTAATTCTTCTTTTTAATTTTCCAACTGAATCGGTTTTTATAACACTGTTTTCAAGTGTCCCTCTCTTTTTCCTTTTTCCACATGCAATGTTGTTATCACGTTTGTAATTACTTTTAACTGTACAAATAACATTATATAGGTTAATAAAAAGAGTTTAATTAAGTAGAGACGGTTAAGCTCAAATAATGCCACTTTGCAGACTTGTAATATAATAACTGTAAATGATAACATTAATCTAAGCTTTCACAAGGCCCTTCGTTATTCTTTTAACGTAGCAGCATATATAAAATGTGTGTGCAGTGTATAATAATGTTTGTTAAACTTAAAACTAAATCGGAAAATGAAATGGTAAGATTTTCAGTTTAAGTTTAATTATTTAAATCATTTGATTGAATTGGATGACATTATAAAAATAAGCTATATATAATAAATTTAAAATTTATAAAAATAAATTATAAAATGTAAAAATTTTATATCTTCTAAAATAAAAAATTAATGATTAATCAATTTAAGTGGTTCAATCTATTAGTTCAAGTGATTTTAACTAATTTTATCCAATTTTAATTAGTTTAAATTAATTTGATTATAAATTTATTTATAAAATTAAATTATAATTAATTAAATATTTAATTCATAATCAAACTGAGTGACGTCCGTTATCCAATTTTAATAAGCTACATACAACAATTTTAAAATTTATGAAAATGAATTATAAAATGTAAAAATTTTATATTTTTAAAATTAAAAATTAATAATTAATCATTTCAAATGATTCAATCTGTTAATTTAAATAATTTTGATTAATTTTATCTAATTTAAATTAATTTAATTATAAATTTATTTATAAAACTAAATTATAATTACTTAAATATCTAATTCACAATCGAATTAAACAACCGTCCGTCCCAGTCCAATTTTAATATCGGAGGTGCAGAGCGTCAGTCAACATTGAACGCCTCATAAGTCATTCTTAAATATCCAACTGGAAAGAGTGAAGGCTCCACCTGATGAGCTCTGGTACGTCAAAGTGCCCACTCTCCTCTTCAAATGCAATTATGCATCCATGTACCGGCTGAGGGAGCAAGCTAGCTTGAGCTCTCCTTCATTCAGATTCAGATAGTAAAACAAGACAGGGTTATTAATAAAGTAACTATTAAAAATAAAATAAAATATTTAACATTCTAAAAATATAAAAAATATTGATATTTTATTTTATTTAATAATTTAAAAAATTATTAAAAAAATAAATTAAGAAAATATAAAATTATTATATTATTATTACTAGTTATAGTTATTACGCCCACGCTCCAAACACGGGCTCTGCCTGCTATGACACATCCTCTGCAGGCTTTTGGAGCTCTCAATTCTCAACTACAATACACTTTCATTTCTGCAACACAAACCACTTGAATCTGCACTTATACTTTTCTGTCGCATTAAGTTGCACACAATCATTAAAATTATACTTGAGAGTTTGAAGATAATGGAAAAAAATAAAATAAAATAAAATAAAATAAATTTTTTATTAATACATAATTTTTTTTATTTAAATATTTTAAATTTTTTTAAATTTTTTAAATTAAAAAATTTTAAAATATTCATAAAAATTAATATAAAAAATTTTAAAAACAAATTTAAAATTTTTTTATTTTTTTTAAACTTTCAAATAAAAAAAATACTTATAATAAATATTTTTTTTATTTTTTTTTAATTTTCCATCCAAAGCATAAAGAGCGCTTTTATCAAAACGTAGATAAAGAGGCCATTAATTTCTCGAGTGTTATTGAAGATATATAATGTTTTTTTAAGATGCCAATATCTTAAATAAATTATCAAGCATTTATTGATTATTAACTTTTATAATTAATATTTAAAGTTTATGAAATATAAATTACAACTAACAAATATTTAACGGCGTATTGTCCTCACTTCTAAGTTCAGTTCATTTTTTTTTTAATGTTGGCCCTACGTTCACAAATTATGAGGCAACTGTATCCTGCTGCCGCACTAATTTATACGTAGCTTTCAAGTAACCAACGAAGTTTCAGGATCGCGTTTCAGGATATTTTTTTCTCTTTCTTCCAGGAGATATTTGACGTCAGTTACGAGTCAATACGATGACTAAAACAATAATATTATTTATATATTATTTTTATTACACAATTTTTATGCTTTTTTATTTTTTTAATGATAAGACAAGAAAAACACAAGTTCTAACACTTTCTTTATCTTATTTTTTTTTCTAAATAAGATGATAGAAAGTTTAGTGTAAAAGTTTTGGTCTGCATGAAACATTTTTTATAGCTAAAATATCAAATATGTGCCCCCAACTCTTTCACCATTCCCTTCCCTCTCATGAAAGTTTAAACAGTTTAAAAGAATACATGTAAAGATATTATGAGAAGTTAATTATGCATCAAATTGATACATTATCGAGTAACTATTACATTAAAGGTCCTGTCAAGTTACACCTTAAAAAAATATTTAGTAGCAGTTTGGTTTAGATTTTAAAAAGCAAGTTCATTTGAGAATTGATTTTAAATTTAATTTTGTTTGAATATTGAGGGATGAAATTAGTGACTAAGGAGGTGTACTAACTGTCTTGACTACTTAGATTTAAATCTAGTTTTAGTACCTAAGGAATTCATTTGCCTAAATGCATTAGGCTAATACATGGGTGTACCTTTAATATCATTTCTGGGGAGAGCTTTAATCCGGATTGATACAAAAACTGACTTGAGCATTCATACAAACAAAAAAGGTTGAAATTATTTTATAAAAAATGTTAATTTCATGAATATTCTTGAAAAAAAAAAGTCTCATAAGAATTTTTTTTAACATTAATTACAAGGGTATTTAAACAAAAATATTGAGCTTTCTTCAGAAAATAAAATCTATTCTGGCTTAAGAATCAATTCCAGGAAGAATTGATGCTGAGCAGTGAGCAAAAGCACCCAAACATGATCATAATGAACATCCCAAGGCACATTGGTGCTTTTTCACTAACAAAACAGCCATATAATTGATTTATCAAATTGAATTACAACTAAATTAAAATTTTCTGTTAAATATTAAAAAATAAAAGCTAGGGGAATAAATAATCAAGATAATGACCATTTTTGAAACTGTGTCGCTGACTGATCAACAATGCATTTCATAATATTATTATGAGCTTTCATTTGTTTATGTATGTTACGCTAGTGCTGTAACACGTGCACGCACGGGGAAATTACAACATGATAGTAAAACAAAAAAAAATAAATGAATCAAATCAACTTAAGTGCCATAATAATAGAAAAAAATTATAAATGAATGACACCAGCATAATTAAGAAGATTAACTCACACAGCAACAAATCAAAAGTTTTGATATCTTTTCTACATAAAAAAGCATTGAAGAGGGTGATTTGTTTTTACAACAATTTATGATTTCCAAATCTAACACTGTTAATAAGCAAATGCCAAGTTTAAATTTAAGAATCTACAAATAAGACTTTAATTTCACTGAAAGGAATAGAATTTATTAATCATTCATTTAAACACAGTGACCCACATAATTCATACAATTATTATCAATATACAAAAAATTTAGCTTGTTACAAAGTGTTAATTTCCATCATATTATATATCTTAATCTCAATCAGTATCATGTCTTCGCAAACCTACAATAAAAAGTTTGTAACTCAAATCACATCTGGAACACATGAATCAATTGATATTTAAGGAAATCAAATCAGAAAACAACCTAAACGAAAAAATAAAGTTAGTTCACTAAGCACCAACTAAATACGTCGAGTCTCCATTAGTTCCAAATATCTCCTCCAATGGAATTAGTGATAATCCATATAGTGGGATCAAGTCAGAATCAACGGGTTTGACGATGGTTCTAAGTTGAAAATTCAACCGAAATTCGTGTTTGGTGGGACGGAAAGACCTTGTGTTTGAAGCCACTCCAAAATAGGTCATGATATACACACAGCCCTCAGTTAGAAGTGGCATAAATTTATATACCAGGGTTTTCCTCACAGATGCTTGATGCTTGAATCTTGCCACCCTAAACAAACAGTGAACATTTGATGACTTCACTATTACTTATCAGTCTGATAGCATCGTATCTAAATCAGTTCTCACCTTAATATCTAATATGGTATCAATTCACTATAACTAAACAGTATCATAACATGCTGTCTGCAGGCATATAAACATGTTGTATCTAACTAATAGTCTCAGAACATTGTATGAAAAGGCATAAAATTTTTATCAAGTCACTGTTACTAAGTTGCCTCAGAGCAGGGTGCATAAATGCAAATAAACATATGGTATCATGCATGGTATAGAACTGAATAAAATTTTTATCAATTCACTATAACCAAACAGTATCAGAACATGTTGTCTAGTGGCTTTTAAACACATGCTATCTAACTAATCAGTCCCAGTACTACATTATATGAAAAGGCTATAAAATTTTATCAACTTACTATTACTAATTAACCTTATAACATGGTGCCTAAATACATATAAACATATTGTAACTGACATGCTATCTAACCACATAAAGATTTTATCAATCCATTATTACTAATTAGATTCAACACATGCTGCCTAAATGCATATATTATCTAAATGCACAAAGTCTCAGAACATGGAACATAAATGCAAAGCAATTTTATACTCACCACTACTAATTAGTACATTACAACCCTAAACAAACACTGAACATTTGATGACTTCACTATGACTTATGAGTCTCATAGCATGGTATCTAAATCATTTCTCACATCTAACTTGCTAATCCAAATTGTCAAACTAACAACATGGTAACAGAAATCATATAATTTATATCAATCCACTATTACTAATCAGCCTTACAACACAGTGTATAAAGGCATACAAACATGGTATATGAAAGTACAAAAAATAATATCAATCCACTATTACCAATCAGCCTCTGAAAACAATGCATGAAGGCATACAAAAACATGGTTCCTAACATGCCAGTAGACCAATCAGTATGCATACTACAAATCAGACCAACAAAGATGAGAACATGGTATTTGAAGACAACAAAACTATATCAAGTCACTATTAGTAATCAGTCCCACATCAGGGTGTGCAAAGCCTTATAAAAATGTCACAAACACATTACTTCTAACATGATATCAGATCGATTAATATTACAACATGGCATTTAAACACAAAACAATTATATCAAGTCACTATTAGCAATCAGATACACAGCGTATGAGTCCATTAAAACTAAGCAGTCTCATAACATAGTGTCTAAAGGCATCCAGACACATGCTTTCAAACATCGTACGCAACTAATCAGTAGTAGACCATGGATTCTAAAGACATACAAACACATAGTAGCTAACTTACAAACTCGTGACAGAAGACCATTTCAATAGAGCTCGTGATTGATGGATTATTGAAGCCGGGGATGTACCACAGGCGCACAATCCGGACCTTCAACCTCCATGCCTCCCTCTCAGGGCATATTTTCAATAAAGGGTCGATCGGGGGAGCCATAGCAACGAAAAAAACACACACAACACAGCAGTAGGTTCGGCAAGGGGAGAAATAGAAAGAACGGGCAACATACCCCAAATCTATGCATATATAGTGGGTGACCAAGGAAGAACAGAGGCTTACCGTGAACATTGATGAAAACCTCACCTTGAATGACCCCTCATCCTCGAATGCAGAGGCTGACAAAGCTTACCCACCCACGAAACCCATCACGCAAACAACAACGACAAACCGTAGGAAATGAATCTATTAGCTAGATAATCAATCTTATAAAATCTCATAAAACAAACCAATCACAATCGTACGAAATCATTACCGGAGTTCCTTTGTCGCAGATCTACCGTAATACAACTGCGCTGACGGAGCACAGGTAGAGGAGGCACTGATCCAGCCATCAATGAGCGAGAAATCAAGCCAGGCAATCGATGGGAGAGAGGCACTGATACACCCCTAGAAAACGACCGAGGCAACCCTTACCCATCAAACGCTCCGTTTCCCTCAGTATGAGCACGTTAACCACCTAGGGCTTAGGCTTTTCCCTCGCGCTTCTAACTGACACCAAAGGTAACCCCTCATTGTACTCTGGTTCAGTAGTGTACTTAGGGTTTCCATGTCAAGTCAAACGAAATTCCCTTCAACTCCGTCGTTTCTTTCATGATTATCTCACCAATCTAAAGCATACACCAATAGAAGCAGGATCAACATGGATATATATATATATATATGCACACTTCACGCGACCCACCCCAGCATTCACAATTTAAAAATCACAGAACCAATCAGTCCGTCACTCGATACCCATACTACCCTCAATCACTCAACCAACAAGCCACCACTGCAAAAAGCTCAGCAACAATTTAGTAAATTGGTTCAATAATGTTGCAAAGTCAAAATCACCCCGCTGCATCGTTTCTTGTTCAAATAAAATACCAGTAATTTTGAATAAGCACGGAGGGCATGGAAGTGAATATGCGCGGCAGGAAGCTGAAAAAGACAAGTAGCTACTCAAGGATCGACACGTGTAAGGTTCTAGCAGGTTCATTCTCAATTATAGGCTTAAAAAAAGATTAAAAATAAAAATAAAAATTCCATTTCCTTAAAAACTATAACTTAAAAAGATTTCTTGAAAAATGACCATAACTTTTGAAAAGTAAATTTTACAATAAATTCATATATTCTTGTAAATAATATAAAGTTAAAAAGTCATTTTTGAAATCTGTATTTTTTTTCTTGGATACCGATATCCAAGATGATATAAAAATAAATAGAAAGGCGAGTCCCACCATACTAATAATATGACAGGACAAAATAATGACTGATATAACATGCATTCATTTATTTACGTGGACTATAAGTATTTTTTTATGGTTTAATTTATTTAAATTATTTTATAAAATTAATTTTTTAATATTAAATTATAAAATTATTTATGATATTTTAAAATAATAATAATATAATTATTTTTATAAATTATAAATTTTAAAAATTAAATTATAATTATTATATCTAAAAATATAATTTATTTTTATTAAGTTAATGTTTTGTATATATATAACAGAAAAAAGAGTATGTAAATTTTTTAAATTTTAGGTCATTTGTAAATAGACTCATAAACTTTAAAATTATCTTAATTAATATTTAAATTATGATAATTATATAAATTAATTTTTTTATTTATTTTTTATCCATTTAAAATTTTTTTAATTTAATTTTAAAAAAATAAAAAAATAAATAAAAAAATTAATTTTATATAATTATTATAATTTAAATATTAATTAAGATAATTTTAAAATTTTAAAATTTATTTATAAATAACTCAAAGTTTAAAAAATCTGTACTATCTTTTTCCAATATAATACGCATTCATAAAATAAAAGGTGCAGTATAGAAGCCACTCTTTTAAAAAGTTACTTTTTTATCAAAATGGGACTAATTCAAATACTATTTTTTAGTTTTTTTTATTTGACCTGGGGTTGGGTTTTTTAGGGGGATTTGGAATCGTCCTCCACTACGATCGATCCTAAGATATGGCTCTTCAAGGCACAGTGCCTTTGCCATGTCTCCACAGGCCTTAGTGCCTATTTTTTAGTTTGAGTTCCGAAACACAATGTTTTGTCTATGTTTGACAAATTTGGGCTATTGGATTTGTTCATATTGGACCATTGATAGATCTGATGTCCAAAGGACAATTTCACCGAATCCCATACGTTAGCGAGATGATTTAAGAAGCCCAAAATCAGATATCCAACAACTGGTACAGTAAGTTCACGCTAAACAAGGTTGGGAGGTGAGCTTATTTATATTTATCTATGTAATAAATATTTATGAAGTATTTTGATTCTGTTTAAATGAGTTTATGAAAATAAATTTAAAAATTCATACAAGTAGTTTCGAAATTATTTTTATATATAAAAAAGAACTTATAAAATAATCCTTTATAAAAGTATGATAGTTATTTTTATAATAATTTTTTTATCAAATTAATCTTAATAAACGATTAAATTTTTATTTTTGTATAAGTGCTTCTTTCACTACCACGTAAACCACCTATTGCAATCACATTGTAGAAATGAGAAATTCTTAAATAGATTATTACATTACTTTTAGACACTTTATTTAATAGTTAACTTTTGTCAATTGAAAATGCTTAGTTTCACACACACGCATCTATAACATGTAAGAGAATTTGTATAAATTTAATGATAATTTAAAAATATGAACCTTTAATTAATACATATATACATATCATTTATTGAATGAAATACTTAATAACGATGTTATACATTGTGTCTGTCTAAGAATTTCCTTTAGACATTTCCTCGTCACCCACGGGTTCCCCCAATCCATAGTTGGCTTGTTCTTAATTCTTCCTGTATTTCAGGTGTTAATGAAACAGGTAGTTGGGGTTTTGGATTATAGGGAGAATCACCGAAACAAAATTTAAAAAGAAAATCATGGAATGAAAATATGATTTTTGTAATGCAGATGTGAGGTTGTGTAGAATGTTTCATGACTTAAAAAAAAAAAATTTGGTATACTTTGCTAAATAGTGGATGAAATTAGGATAAAAAATCTCAAATTACTGGAAAATTTCTGTTAGTGTTAGAAAAGTGTACAATTTTTTTTTAATGGAAATGTAAGAAACTGGCGAATTTTTTTTGAAGAGAATGGCGCCAAAGCTCCAAATAAAAGAGAAAAAACTAAATCTAAGTGGGGTAACTAAATCCCCACAGAACCAAGAAGAAAAAAAATGCCAGGAAGAGCTTCAAGGAAGAGATGCAGAACATCCCTGAAATTGTGATAAGTAATAATCCACCACAGCCAGTCACCCTAAAGTTACCCTAGCAGTCCCATGACACAGCCTAAATTGAGACGCATTCAGGCTATGTTGACATTCTCCACATAAATAAGTCTTGTCTTACTAGATGAAGTCCACAACATGAATCAAACGATACTTCTAGATTCTATCAAAAACCAAATATTCTCTACATAATGGATGGTAATCTTACATGCTTACAGGGGTCATGTAGGAGATAAATCCCTCTTCAAACATGGATTTGTTCCTCTAACTCCACAAAGACCAGCAGGTCGTGCTGAACAAGATGTCCCAAGGTGATATTCCCCTAGAATACAGGCCTTTGGTGAGGTTCTTGACTAGCCAATTTTGAAGATCATCTTGATAAAACTCAACCCAAAACCATTCTAGTGATATAACAGTGCCACAAAAATATGAAAAACTGTTTCTTCCTTTAGAGTGCAAAAGGGGCATAAAGCCAAACTACCACTGAAAAATCTAGCCAAATTAGAAGCAGTGATGATTCTTTTTTAACAATTAAGTAATGATAAATAAAAGCATTGAATTACAATTCATCCATAAAGCCAAGAGAAAATATAATTAACACTGGCTTGTGCTTTCCACATAAAACTGCAAACAGTCTTCCCATCTTTTCGCTTTCTAAAATCCTAACCATACTAATATAATTGAACAAGTTAGAAAACCGCATTCTTTTGATGCATAAAGAAGATATATTTGACACCCCATCCCCGAAAACAGAGAGAAGGAGATTTTACCTAAATTACACAGATATGTCAGTGCGATGATAATTAGAGCTTCCAGAAAGTCTTGGTTGCAACTAGAATTTTTTCTCTGCTATGTGATTCAGGTTCTTTATCATATATGGTAGGCTTCCACCTCACTGCACGAGCAACGCGAGCTACCTTGTCAATTACTTCAGGGGCATCCCTCACCACAACAGTTTCCTCTGGGCGCAACATCCGGTCTATTTCCACCATCAAATCAACAAGACTACATCTGCAATGAAATCATGAAGCAATCAGGGTGAGCAGGTTATTTATGTGAAACAATTCTTTATGCGTGTAATGACACAAATTATGATAGAAAGGTAATCATTTTGCATTTGCAAAAGAGGCAGCCGTAAGTTGAGATCTGATATGAATTTAATAGAAGGAAACTGGCAATCTAGGCGAGGCATACAACCAACACTTGACTAGCTGTTAAACCACTCCTTGATCCATACTGTTTTTCTAATCAATCATTCTAGAGCAGACCAATGAACATCCAATGTCTTTTATTGATGCAAGCTCTACAAACGCAAATTATTCAAAATAACGTAACCAAGTAGCAGAAGTAGACCATTAGTTTTTACATTTGAAGTTTTAAACATAGAAATGCATTCAAATTAATGATATAAACAGTCATATTTAAGGAAGAAAATAATCATATTAAAATAATATGTCAAAGAAGCAGTGAAGGCATAGCTTCAACAAAACGAACAGAGAATAGAACCACTATTAGTTCTAAGCAAATCAAGTACCACCCCAGTTGCTTCCATTGAATATTAAAACTAATAGTTCTAAGCAGATCAAGCGGCCAAGGCATACTAGGCTTCGGTACAAATCCAACACATCTTAATAGCTGCAAGATAGTTCAAGTAGTATTTTTTTTCTCTTTCTTTCTCTACTTCTTCTTGTTAACAAAATAAAATTACGAAAGTCAAGCAAATTACCACGATCCCTACAAAGTCCCTCCCAAACTAATAACTAATAAGTAACATCCGAGGAAGCCAGAGACTGTGACATCAAACTTAGCATTTTTGCATGAATATACCTGCTTTTGCCAGAAGCTGGATCTTTTATAAGTGATTCAATGCTTGCCACATGGATCAGATCATAACTACGAGGATATGTTGAGAAAGGCTCACACCTGGGAACAGTAACCATACAACTTAGATCCAAGAAAATTTATCCACTACATTTGTAGTACATGTTAAAATGCACTAAATAAAAAAAAAATTAACTAAAGATGAGAAGCAGGATCCTAATTAAAAATTTAACACAAGTTAGAGAGCTTAAGTACATTAGTTTTCATTTTATAAAGATACCTAGAAGATTCTCACTCCTTTTTCGTGGAAGACTCCCTAAAATCACAAAAACTTACAACTATAAAGATTCAGGATAACCCCTTTAAGAGAAAATGCATGAAATTTTCAGAAAAAACTCACCAATCATGATAGACTCCAATAAGGCCTCTGTCATAGATCATATCAAGAGTGGATGGCTTTCGAGCTGGAATTACATTCATTACCCACACAGGATCAGATTTTAATGCTGCCGCAAAACCCCCAAAGAATGCATTCATGTCCATGACATTGCGTACAGCTGGAGTCCCCAACTTTATGTTTAGAGAATTCTTATAGTGTGCAACCCTTCTTACCCACCGCTTAGTGTCAGCCTCATACACATCAACACTGTTTTTCAGGAGTGTGGATCTTGGAGGTGCAGCAGTTAGCCTCTCTGGCCACTTGGGAATCATCCCAATAGCAAATTCTCCTTTGACAGAAGATGTCCTACTGACACATTTCTTCAATTTGAAGTACCTGCAAAATAAATCATCTTAACCTTGCAACCCAAAGTAATCAATGAGAGACCTGTTAATGATAGCAATCGCCCAAGTGCTATATGCCTATATTACTGTTGGATCAGACAAAAGAGAAGCAAATATAATAAAAGGAAAAATAACTCAAACTAGCAGTAGTCTACTGGAAATTACCAAGCATGACTTGGGTCATCTGAATCATCACATAACTCGAGACCAAATTCATTTTGGTTGGGAAGACACAAATCTCCTGCAGGCTTCTTCCAGATCACAGTGTTACCATCTACAGCAATCAGTTCATAACACAAAGCTCGTGCCACAGCCTGGAGATCAGACCATTCTTTATCTTGTTTAGGCCACTGAACAGGAGGACCAGAGATGACTAAATATCCACCAGGGCGAAGTAATCTATCCACTTCGATGAAATAAGTTGCATCTGAAAGGCAGATTTACTGCATTAGGGCAGTGACAAGCATTTAGAAGATTGGAAGATATGCAAAGGTGAGATACAATGAAGAACTTACTGTAGGCTGTAAAAGGGATCAAACATCGAGAACAATGAACTAAGTCAAACCCAAATGCAGGAAATGGGAGTCTGCGAGTGCCAAGCATGGCAACAAAAGCTGGTATTCCTCTTTCCAGAGCAAATTGTATCTGTGCTTTATGTGAATCTCTTGGAGCAAAAGACATGGTTAAAATGTTTTGAGTGAGTAAATATCCTCCAAAACTAGCAACCTGTAAAAACAAGAGATATATTTGCATGTTAAACGGTAATAAATTCTAGTAAGATCTCAAAGGGAAACAGGAAAATAGCTCCTACCCCACACCCCATATCAAGAGCAGTCCTCAAAACACCACTATTTATTGGAATATATTGACCAAGTTTTTCAATATACTGCACTGCTCCATCTGGAAACATTGTGCCACCACCAGGGAATATAAAGTGTGGACCTTCAAGTTTCATCCATCCCTGATGACCTTTCCTGTCAGCAATCTTGTTGTGTGGCATGTTGCTGTGCCATATCTGCACAGAATATATTAATGCTTTTAGAAAGATTGATCAATGAGTGACAAACATCAGCAACATTCTGATATATAGTGTGATATCTCGTTGATGCCCCTCATTAAATGTAACAGAGAAAAAGAAGGTAAGGAAAATACAGAAAGAAAACAATGCTATGTACATTTCCCTCTTTCTCCTCTTTAAAAATATTTAACTATTACAGACAGCTATTACGATGGAAAGCAACTATTACAGAAAGCCAACAGGGGAACCTCAATCATTTAGGGGTCCACAAAAACTACTAATGAAACATTGTTTGCCCAGAGCTCTATCAGCCATTATGAATTTACTCAAGTGCAAAGATTTTTCCGATCTCTTATTTATTACAGGTATTTGACAGAAGTGACTCCATCACACAATAGGAATTAAGAAATTGAACCCCTCCTCATTGCTCTCCACCTTTTCTTCTTTTCTCACTTTCTTCACACTTAAAACTAAATTCTAATTTGGCTGCTAGCCTCACCTCATGATTAATAAAGTCATAACAACCACCAAAGAGACCTCTTTCTGAAACATTAATTCTTATTCTGAAGTAAACTATTTCTGTCCTATGGGATTTTTGAAACAGCGGAGCCTAAGTTGCTCCAAAGCTTGACTGCCAGTGCCAGAAAATCTGATCAAAGCATTTTATTAGATCAATAAGAATTCTAAATTAGACGCATCAAGACTGATTATTTTTAAAGTCACATTGCATTTATGAAATGACCCTGATGTGGGCTAACATGAACTGTGCCACAACCCAATAGCATTATTACTTTCTTATTTTAATAACCAAGACATCGATTTAAGCGTCATATTGGCAACGAAGTCATGATCCAGAAACAGCTTAAAATGCAGTTTTCTTCTTAAGGTTCAAAATCCACAATACTACACGAACTAGATACCAATAAGTAAAACCTGAACTAATCTGCTACTAAACAAAACCCCAAACAGAGAGTCCCATTCTACATTGTTTCACCAAACAGAATAGCTCGCTCCATCTTACATAGGCACCACAATTAAAGAAAAAAAAAAAGACATTTACCGACTTTCCATCACTTTCTCAGCGTCCAAACATTGAACTAAACCATACCTTGTTCAAGCTCTCTGGCCACTGCACTGGAATCTTGTACCCATTAGGCGGGGGAATCAAGCAAAGGGGCGTGTCCTCTGGCCGAGGGCAATGCCTCTCTCTGTAGTAATTCATTTCCCTACTAAGCTGGCTGTTCAACCTCGGATCCTCGCATGGCATGTGGTCGACGGCGTCGGCAGGGCATGCCTCGATGGTTCGCTGCTGCCCGGCCTCGATCACTGCAATGAGGCGGTGGCGCTGCCGCGGATCGGAGGTGGACAGCAGAAGAGTCTGGCGGCCGGAAGCCGCAAGCGAATCACCCAGAGGCGTGAAAACCAGGAGGAAGAAAAGGAACACCAGCCCAAAGAACGCTGCAGAGACAAGGTCCAAGAGCCGCCATTGACGTAAATTGCGCTTGGAAGTAGGTAAATTCAAGTGACCCATTTGTAAACAGATTGGATCTGATCAAATCAGCATCTGGGTTATGGGTTTCAGAGCACTCTGAGATTAAAAATCGATGTTTTTGCAGAAATCAAAAGGAATTCTTTAGTGGGTCATTTGATGAACGAGAAAAGTGGCTCAGATAAGATAACTGGGTATCTGACTCTCTATGGTGTTTAGGCTTGTCTTGAGAACTATGGGGTGGCTCTTTTTGTGTAAGATTGAGGGAACTAGGGAACTATAAAGATTGAGATGTGGATTTAGTGAAAGGTGAAGGATCTGAGATTCTCAGGGACACTGGTTTTGGTAATGCATTGCATACATACATACACGCCAGTCACATTAAAGGAGCACTGGAATGGTTTTGGTGTAAGTCACAATTCAGGGGACTTATTGGTTAATGGGTTGTTGGATTATTGGAATGGCCACGGATTATTAAAGAAGGATAGATCCTGTGGCAGTCAAAATAATAATTAAAAATGCATAGCTAAAGCAAATAAAACTAGTGAATTTGTAACAAGTAGATATTGTATTTAATATGATAATAAAATGACTCAAGTTAAACTGGCAAAAATTAAAGAGGGAAAAAATATTGAGAAAGGAACAATTAGATTTGAAGGAAGAGGTGGAATAAAATGATACAGGTGAATGCTTCGATAACTATAACAGTATGTGATTCATTCCCGGCTGTTTGTTTGCGGGAAAGTTTTGAGAAAGGTAGAGAAGAATGGACGGCAGAAATTTATGAGGACATTAGTATTGTAAAATAATAATAGTTGCACATATTATATTATAAGAGTAAAAATTAAATTCATGAATTTATCAATTGTATACTGTATTAAATTTTGCTCCTCTAAAGTAATAGTTTATTTTAAAAAATAAAGTAAATATTTAATAATTTTATAATTTATTATATATATTTATATATTTTATTATAATTTTAATAATTAATTTTTTTTAACAATTAAAATTTTTTATTTTATTTTTTAAAATGAACCATTTATTTTAGAGAAACTCAATCTTAATGCTTCTAAATTTAAATATAATTTAATTTATTTAATTATAATAATAAATTTAATAAAATTAAATGAATTGAATTAATTTTAATTAAGATATAATTAATGAATCAATTAAAATATTTATTAAATTTAATATATATATATACATATATATATATATATGAATTACTAACATTCTCTCGTTGACTTTTGTTTTGGTAGAAGTTTTCAAGTTTTATATTTTTATTTACATAATAATATCTTTTTTTTTAATTTTAAAAATAAAAAATTTAAGAATATTTTAAATATTTTCTTACTCTCTTTCCTCCTCTTTTTTTTTTTTCAATCATTATATCTCTCATCTTCTTTTTCTAACTTTTTTTTTAAACTTAATTTCTCTTCCTTAATAAGTTGAGAAAAAAAATAGAAGAAGTGGTAATAATTGCAAAAAAAAAAAAAGAATGAGAGAGATTAAGAAAATATTTAAAATACCATTACTTTTTTTATTTTTAAAAATTAAAAAAGATAAAATTATTGTTTAAATGAAAAGATAAAGTTTACTAACGTCTACCAATTAAAAAAATATAGAAAATTGTTAGCAATTCATTATATATATATATATAGAATAATAAAATATATTTAGATATAGAAAAAATTTAAATGCATTTAGTTTATAATAGATAGATATCTAATTCATTAAAATAAATTAATTGATGAATTATATATTATTTATTAAAATAAATAATTGATAGATTAAATTATTTTAATAATTTTTTAATAAATTATAAATAAATTATTAGTTTAGTTTTTATCCTTCCATTAATAATTCAATTTAAGATCCATTCAATCTATCTATTTATCATCTCTACTATAACATAAATAACAGTTGTACATACTAGCAAGTTTTTTTTTACCTAATGTTTTGTGCCAACAAGTGTTTTAATTATTTATTTAGTGAATAGTATTTTTTGCACATGCTTAAAATTTGAAAACTCATTTGTATTTTTTAAATTTAAAATTTATTTTACAATTAAAGAGTGTAAATTGTAATTTACTTTAAATAAATACTATAACAATTTGTTTTGCATATTCTGTTTGGCAAATTATGTTCCAAGAGTTAGCACTAATTAATAACTCCAGTTTAATTTTGAATATACTTCACCGTAGAAAGAAACATAATGTTAAAGGAGACAGAATTTTATCAATAAAAAAAAATAAGATGATATGAGAATTGATATTGACTTGGGATTCTAAACATTTTTTCTAATAAAACGAAACTATTTCTTTTAACAAGGAAATCAAACTAGGAAATTATTTATCTGTTTATCTACTTTTGTGATAAAATTTAAAATCTTAATTTCCTTTTCGTTTCAGCAATAATATTTACAGTCAAATTAATCTTTTTTTTTATTGACATTTTATTAAAATAATTAGACTTTTTAAATAATAATTTTTTGTGTGAATTAAGAGTATCTTCATAAAAAATAATAAATTTATCTAAAAATATAATTCATTATCATTACGTCAATATTCACTAAATATTTTTTAAATAATAATAAATAAACTTTAGTTTGTCTGTATTAAATTAATATTATATAAATAATAGTCAGAAGACTAAAATATATCATTAATTTATTGTTGTAGAAATTCATCAAAAGTGATCACTATAGAATTTCTTTTAAAGAAAGTTTATTTATTTTTTATTGATATTGTTATTAATTGTATCACAAACTCTCTTAATAATTTTTTAATACATAAATAATAATGTAAAATTTTTACACTAGTACATAAATGATAATGAAAATTTTTTACACCAATTAAATAATATCTTTATGAAAGTAGGATAGGATATATACTTGAGAACTAGAACTATATCCATATCTCCAAATTCTTCACCGCCCATCAACCTTTTTCTTCTCTCGTAACTATTTTCTCCAGCAGATAGAAACACAAGGACCCTCTAACAACCGATCTTTCTCATCATGGCACTTGAAGAACAACCCACCACCTCCATTAATGGTGGCTTCTTGAACTGCGATCAAGTGTACATAAACATAATTGTGTTATCAACGGCGAAGATGATAGTAAAACGTAAGCGAATGCTCCCACTCTGTCGTGCCCTTTTCGCCGACGAAGAGTACTGCAAGGCTCTCGTAGAGGAAGTTCTTCCCCGCATGAAGGATATACCAGAAGCTTTCTTCAATGGCGAAGACTGCGACATGCTCGATTAGCTTTCAAGAATGATGCGCCACTCGATACTGCACCGCCACCACCATGGAGTCGACAAAGATTATCTCTGCGATTATTGCGGTGCGTAGAACTTGTTGCTAGTACAATACAGTGAATAGTGCATTCTTGCATGGTGAAGAATTGGCATCGCTTGGGCACCACCAATGGTTGGGTTTGGCATGCAAGGGTGAATGTTCTTTCCCTGCAGCGGTGGGGGCAATATCCGATTTGAAGGTTGAACTTGAAGATGAAGAGGATAACTGTGCCGTTTGCTTGGAAGGATTCCCCTGTGGGAGCTATACAGCCAGGTTGCCTTGCTCTCATCTCTGCCACTATGTCTGTGTTGTGGAATGGTTTGTGCAGAGTGGCACATGCCCTCTTTGTCGCTTCCCATGCAGTCGCACCTTGTTACCATAATGATTCACCCAAGAGTGTTACTATTGTAGGCATATTTTTTATCAAGTAACATATTTATTAGTATTGATTTTTTTTTTAAAGGATCTACTAGTATTGATTTTGATATGACAAATATTTTAGAAGTCATCAGGTATAATCAGCAATACTGCCAATACATACGATACCTAGAAAAACACACATATACAATAGGAACTCTCTTCTTCTAAACAATAATTTTTTCTCTTTTGGAGGATATATAATTTTGTAGTGCCTTTTCTATGACAGTGTCAATCAAAGATTTTAAATGAGTGTTAGAGCAATTAGTGCCTTCCTTTTGGGACATCAATTTTTCGTATCAATTAACCGATTGTCAATATTTGTATCAATGTCGTCAAACTTTTTAATAATGTTTCTTTTGATATAAGTAATTAAATAGTCAATCGAAAATTCATCTTTCATCTTTTTTAATTTCTGAACTCGTTTTTGTCAATATTTATAGCTAAAAATGATTTCTTACTTCCAAGCAAACAATCAATCAAGTGACAAGTATTATATTATTTTCCTTGTTAATCCTTGGCATAAATCAAAAAAATTACTGATATTGTAACTTCATCTATGTGTAATTCTCTCGAACTAGGATATGTTAATTTGTAGTTCTAAATAAACGGCACAAAGAGATGTCATATTAAAATTTGTTAAAATATAATTATTTTTTTTTATAATTTCTCGTATGAAATCAAACTTCTAATATTGAGATTAATTCTTAAAAGAATTAGAAGTCTTTTTACTCGGAACACTCATTGATAAAATATGATTCATTATTATTTACTCTCCTCACTCTTTTAGAGGTCATCATCTATCATCAACATTAAACTCGTACAAACGTGTTGAGATTGCAGTGTCTTGTCCAAGTCTAAAACACCATAAAATATACGTTACCACTTATTGGGAACTATAGATCCCTATTTACATATTTTATATAAATATTTATTGGAAAAACAATCAACACACAAGATTTTCATGGATGGGAAGTCAAATCATCAAACAAGTTACGTAATGTTAGATATTCTAATAACAATTCAATCTATAATAGGAAACTATCATTAACTATCCGAATAGGACTTTGGGTCAGACCAAGAATCTCCACATTGATTTCAAATTTTATCTTCAACATACTATCTTCAACATAGGAATTTAAGTTAGATTTTGATTCAAATTTTACCATCATGATCCACGAAAGAATCTTCAAAATCTTCATCTCCATAGTTTTTTTCACCTTCAAAAATTTGCTACTACCATTACACATTTGTCAAACAAATCTTCAAATCAACTCATCATGTGCTTGCACCACCATTATCAATTAGACACGACGCTTGACCTCCAAAGAAAGAGGTGACATAAAATGATACAGGAGAATGCTTCGAAAACTATAACAGTATGTGATTCATTCACAACTGTTTGTTTGTGTGGGAAAGTTCCGGGAAAAACTAAAGAAGTTAGATAGTAGTAGAATGGACGATAGAAATACAAAAGGATAGTAGTATTAGAAAATAATAATAGTTGTACATACTTGATACTAGCAAGTTATTTTACTAAATATTTTGTGCCAAGAAGTTTTTTTAATTATGTACTTAATGAAGAGTATTTTTTGCACATGCTTAAAGTTTGAAAAATCATTTGTATTTTTTTTACATTTAATATTTAGTTTACACATAACCTAAAATTAAAGATTGTAAACTGTAATTTACTTTATTAAATAATACTATAACAATTTGTTTGCATATTCTGTTTGGAAATTATGTTCCAAGAGTTAGCACTAGTTAATAACTCCAGTTTAATTTTGAATATACTTCACCCTAGAAAGAAACAAAATGTTAAAGGAGAGGGAATGTTATGAGAATTGATGTTGACTAGGGATTCTAAAGATTTCTTTTTAAATAAAAGGAAAACTACTTATTTATCTTTAAAATGGATAGATTTTCTGTGTAATTAACAATTAAATATAAAAAAAAATCATAAAGTATTGACATAATAAAAGTAAGTTATGCCTTAAGCACGAGGATTACAGTTCAATTCTCAAAAATCCCTTCTCATGGGATTTATCAACTTTTGTGATAAACTATTCTTTTCGCTTTGTATTCACAATCAAATTAATTTTTGTAAAATTTTTTTACACTATTATCTAATCATACATTAATACATTCTTAAAATAATTTAACTTTACAAATACATCATTAAAATAATTTGACTTTACAAATATTACTTCTAACTGAAGAATGAAAGTAGTAAGTACACTTTAATTAGTTAGTTAATACTTAATTAATACTAGCATCTTAATAGATACTGTCCTGCTCTCAATTCATATTTTTTTGTATTTGTATAATTATTTTATAAATTGATTAATTATAATTTTATTATAATTAAAATTTTTTAAATAAAATAATTTTTTTAAAAAAATAAGATATATTTAAAGTCTCTATATTTAAAAGTAGTTGTAATTATAAAATGTAATTATAAAAAAATGTTTATATTTATCATTTTTTCTTTTTTCTATTTGTCTTTAATTAATTATTAATGATTTTAAGTGAAAATTAGACACTAGAGAAAGAAATCCCTTTTAGAATAGTATATATAGATTAATAAGAGTAACAAAAAGGTTAAAATATGTTATTAGTTTATTGTGACATAAAATAATAGAGTAATGATCATTACGAAGTTTAGCATTTCTTTTGACGTGAATAAGGAAAGTTTATTTGTTTTTTTATTTATATTGTTAATTTGTTATTAATCGCATCACAAACTCTCTTAATAATTTTTTAATACATAATTGAATTCTAAAATGTTTACACTAATCAAAATAGGACAGGATACTTAAAGAATTTTTATAACTATATATCCTTGTTTCGAAATTCTTCACCACCCATGCATCAACTTTTTTCCACTCTCGTAACTATTTTCTTCAGCAGATAGAAACACAAGAACCCTCCTCTAATCAATCTTTCTCACCATGGCACTTGAAGAACAACCCACCGCCTCCATCAATGGTGGCTCCTTGAACTGCGATCAAGTATGTATAAGCATAATTGTGGTATCAACGGCGAAGACAAAAGTAGAAGGTGTGCGCATGGTCCCACTCTGTCGTGCCCTTTTCAGTAATGAAAAGTACTGCGAGGCTTTCTTAGAGAAAATTCTGCCTTGCATGGATGATATACCAGAAGCTTACTTCAGTGGCGAAGACCGTGACATGTTTGAAAAGCTTTCATGAATGATATACCACTCGATACTGCACCACCACCGCCATGGAGTTGACAGATATCATTTCTCTGTAATTATTGTGGTGTATAGGACCTGTTGTTGGTACAATATAGTGACATCTCCATGCTTGCATGGTGAAGAATTGCCATCACTTGAGTTCTCACAGTGGTTGGCTTTGGCATGCAAGGGTGAATATTCTTTCCCTCCAGGGGTGAAGGCAATATCCGATTTCAAGGTTGAAGATGAAGAGGTAAAGTGTTCTATTTGCTTGCAAGGATTCCCCTCTAGGAGCTATGCATCCAGGTTGCCTTGCTCCCATGTCTATCACTACGACCGCATTGTGGAATGGTTTTTGCGGAGTAGCACATGCCCTCTTTGTCGCTTCCCATGCAGTCACACCTTGTTATCATAATGATTCATCCAAGAGTGTCACTATTATAGGTTTTTTTTTTTTTTATCGCCTATAAGTATTTTGATGAGTTGTTAAACATTTAATAGTATTTTCTTTTTTGTAAGTATTTTGATGATTTTTATATTGATAAATATTTGAGAATTCATCAAGTATAATCAACAATACTACCAATACATGCCATGCCTAAAAAAAGCACATATATAGAATAGGAACTCCTTTCATGTAAACAAATTTTTTTTTTAAGCGTATGTTTGGTAAGGAATAAAAATAAGAGCAAATTTTTATGAATAAGTTTTCTATACAATTCTTCATTTTTATCCCATACCAAACATATATTTAAGGATAATTTTCTTATGCCTTCTTGCTATGACAATGTCAATCAACAATTTTTAAATGAGTGTTAGAACAGTTAGTGCCTTCCTTTTTGGGACATCAATTTTTCCTATTAATTGCCCTTTCTTCCCATAATAACATTATTGTTGCTTGAATTTGACAATTGAATTATTTATGGTCAGGGATGAATCCAGGAATTAATTGCCCTTTCTTCCCATACATTTGACCAAGTTGGCACGATACTCTTTCATATCATAAAATTCATACAATATTTATAACTAAAAATGATTTCTTACTTCGAAGCAAATAATTAATCAAATTATAAGTATTAAATTTACCTTGTTAATAAATTTATCTATTTGTTGATAATATACGTCTCAATAAATATTTTAATTTTTGAAGTATTAGAAGGTTAATTAAAATTTTCGTAAGAACTTTTCCTTTGAACATAAATATCCTAATAAAAAATTAGATTACTGTAGGAGAACCAAGGCCCTGCTGGTCCCCCTAGATTTTATGAGGACAGTTCATTTGTTATTGATAAAATTGCACAATTCTGATACTTCCGACGGGTGGTCCAAGATTGCCGTTGCCGGAAATCTCCCGTTCATTGGTCTTTTAAGGTGATAGGTATCTGCAAAGCACTCTCATGATTAAGTTAGTATTAAAGTGAAATAACAATATTAAAATTAGAGTTACCTACAGGTAATTCTCTTAATGTATTTTAATATAGTGTGATGCCCCTTGGTTTAAGGTAATGGATTAAATGTGCTGTATTGGGCTTAGGTAGTGAATTAAATGTGCTGTATTGGGCTTGGGCTCATTTAAGACCTACCAATTCAATACTGAAATTTGTTAATGTTAAAATATGACTCTTCATTATTTATTCTCCTCCATTTTAGAGATTATCGTCTATCATCATCGCTAAATTTGTACTAACATGCTGAGATTACAGCATCTTATTCAAGTCTAAAACATCATATAATATTCGTAACTCCTTATTCGCTTTTCCCATATTTTGTATGAATATTTATTAAGAAAAACAATCACAATTCACAAAGATTTTCACGGATGGGAAGAAAAAGTTATAAGATAATGTGTGTGGACACTTTAATTTCTCTATCTTGCAATTATTTCACCACAATTTATGCATCTCTCCCAACTTCATAATCCCTCACAATCCTTTTTTTTTTTTTCTCATTCTTCTTTTCATTCTTATAATCAACAAACAATTTCTTAAAATACGTATTTATAATCTTTAGGGTAGCAAAGTGATCCTTTAATCAACCAACCATTCAATCCATCAATACCTAAATTTAATTAATCCATTCAATTAAAATAATAAATTTAATGGATAAATTGAATTGAATTAATTTTAATTAATGATAATGAAATTTAATACACTAAGCACTTCCATTAAATATTCAATTTTATGATTTACTCATTACTCATTTAATCTATTTCAAATCAAATAGATATTATCTATCCAAACCAAGAGCTCTATTACAGAGCAAAATAGCCTGACATAGTGCAGAATATGGTTTGGTGCATATTTATATCTATATTTATTTATATTAACAATTTTTTTTGGCACTTTTCATTTCAACTTTACACTTTACATTAATTCCTCTATTTTTTTTTTTAATTCTTTTCTCTTTGCAGAAGATGGTTTCATGATATAGTGCTACTGCCACCCATTGCATATAGGACAATATTAATGAGTATTATTGAAATTTAAATAAAAAACAGAAGATTATATAAAAGAGAGAGAGAGAGAGAGGGGCAACCATAGGGACAGAGAGAGAATGAGAGTTTAAAAAAATCATTTCAAATGAATGGATTATATATCTATTCTTTAAAATATATTAATGAATAAATTAAATAATTATTTATTTAATAGATCATATGAATTTAATTTTTTTAGTAAAAATCTAATTTGCCACCCCTTATATTCATAATTTACTCAATATATCTATTTTACCACTTCTAATATCCATAATCTATTCAATCTATCCATTATAATCCAATCTAAAGACCAATCCAATCTATCCATTTTGCCACCTCTATTATCCGACAAGAATTTACTTAGCATTCAACCACTCCTTACTCACCTTATTGAATAAAGACTCCTTTTCAAATAAAGACGTTATATTTAGTTTTCTCTCATAAAATTAACATCTTCTAATAACAATGCAATTTTCAAGAGGAGACTATCATTAACTCTCCAAATAACCATCATCCATAATAAATGATTTTGAACAATCAGATTCGGGTTGTTTTGCATAATGTTGCTAAAGATAGCAATAAATAAGCAATAACAAATAGGATATGAAGATCTTGGGATGAATCAATTGAAACTATGAAAGAGAATGTACAAAAGCAACCACAATATGTTATTAAATATTGCACAAATGCATATTTGCAACCCTGATTCAACCCACCACAAGGCAAGGCAATCTTGTTTAACTTCGGTGCAGAACCTCGCTCCATTATAGTTGAACAACGCCTATGAATATTCAAAAATAGCAACCTTGGTCCCATTATCATCAAACCATAATCACAGTTTCCTTAATGCCCTAAGATTGTATTCATGCTTGATAAGATTTGATCTCAGCAACATGGACCTAACATCCCGATCAAATTCCCTCCCAGTTTCTAGAACCCTTTGGAAAGTGGCATTCCTTTGATCCGCATGTTGCGCATACAAAATTTTGTTGTGCGAATCGATTCGAGCCTGAAAGGGTGCAACTGGTTAGATAAGTAATGCTAAAATGATAAGTTGTTTAAAACCCCGACAGATGTTTTTCTTGTAAAAGAAGCATTAACAACTATAAAATCATCATCAGAAGTTATTTGGCCAGGAGCAAACCAAAATATTAGAAGCATGTAATCTCTGTTGTTAGAATCGCACGATTCGCGATTCGAATCGTGCGATTCGATTCGATTCGTGCGATTCGATTCGATTCGTGCTGCCCACGATTCGAATCAGAAGCTGAATCGTTTCCGGCTTTGAATCGTGCCGGAATCGCCTGAATCAGTGCGATTATGTATCACCGATTCGAAATCGTGGTTTTTGCGATTCATTTTGTCTGTTTTTTTTTTTTTTTGCAAAATCGGACGTTTCCCGTTCTCTCTCTCTGCTCCGTTCGGTTTTCTCTCAGACACGCAACTCTCTGCAACACGCAAACGCTCTGCTCCTGTCGTTTTTCTCTCAGACACGCAAACTCTCTACTTCTTTCGTAAACGTTCGCACTTCGCAGAGCTCGTTTTTCTGCTCCGTTCAGTTCTCTCTCTGCTCCGTTCGGTTCTCTTAGAACGCACGCAGATTGCAGAACGCACAACGCAGACTGCAGAACGCACAATGCTCCGTTCGTTTTTCTCTCAGAACGCATGACGCGCAGTGCTCTCAAAACACACGACGCGCAGTGCTCTCAGAACGCACGTCGAGCAGTGCTCTCAGAACGCACGACGCTCTGTTACTGGTGTGCTCTCAGTGCTCTGCGTCCGGTGCGTGCTCTGTTTCATTGGTTCAAAACAGAGAGCTGATGTTTATTGAAGATTTGAAATTATGGCTTATAAGCTTATTTATGACTAATGAGTAATGACTTACAATTTAAGTATGTATTTGAGAGTTGAGACTTTTGAGTATTATGTTCATATTCTAGTATGGAATCATGTGTATTTAAGTATTTTAGTAATGTGTTCTGACTCGTACGATACGTTACGATTCACGATTCACGATTCAAAAATTGAAAAAAACGATTCACGATACGATTCACGATTTGACAACTATGCATGTAATACTGAAACTGTAGATTTTTGCCACTATAAATAAAATCTGGTTGAGCAACAGAAAATTGAGGAAAACAAGACATTGTAATTTCAACCACACCTGTATCTGATTATCAGTAATCAAAGCTTCAAGTTCTTTCTCAAGTCCAGTAACAGTTGTCTTGAATGCATTAGCCATCATATGCAAATCAACAGACACAAATGGGTGTGTATACTGGATAAGGGCTTTGTGACGGATTTGATCATAAAGAGTCTCAACATGGTCATGCAAATGTATGTCAAGCAATAAGTTTGCTTTGAGGTTCCCAAGGTTTTCCAGGCACGATGCATAATGGCTGCAAAAAGGAAGAAAGATACCAATAGTTACAGAAAGAGACATGGAAGGAAGGGAAGTAAAACACTTGAAACAAAACCTAGAGTAACAAGCCAAATATAGTAGTCAAACAAGATAGATATTAAGATGCCAACCCCTTTTTAGCAATAAAACAGCATAGAAAAATATGACAATCAGAAATGTCAGCGACCTCCAACACTTGCCCCAACAAAAGTAAAAGATTTCAGCAATATACATACAACATTCATCAATTTATTACATCTATAATCAAACATAACAAATAGCCAACCCTGACACTGTTGTGAAGTAATAGCATTCTCTGTGCATACACTCCAAGCCAATTCTTTATAAACCTTGGTCATTTTCTCAGACATATAGCTTAGCACCATACATGAAGAATTTCAGCGCATAACCGATGGAGCAAAATTCCACCAAATTGAGACTCTTCATAAATCTATCTTCAGCTTAGTTAGGCAAGAAAAGAAGAATATGATGAGTAGCGACGACTCTACAAAGATAATGAAAAGAGCACCAACTTACCTCGAGTAAAAATCATTTATCAGCTCCCTCACTTCAGGCACTAGCTCTAAGAAATTCCGGAAGTTGAGATTATCTATTACTTTGTTCTGCAAATATAAAAATAAAATCAGGAAGACGATATCATCAAGGTCTCACAATGGTCATTTAGAAGCAGAATCATCATAAGAATACAATCGTGTACATGCCTTTAACTCTGTCCGATCAAATGTTGCAAGTGCACAAAGTCCTCCATATGTTGCAACATCTTGAGGTGCAATTACTTCATTGTAGTGACTTCCCAGTTCTGGGCCTGTTTCTAGAAACTGCATAATGAATACAAGGTTGCCAAAGTTATAAGTAACAAGGTTAACAGGTTATCATTATTCAAACAATGACAAATGAATATTGAATCCTCAAACTAGTACTCAGGCATTTCAGATCTCATGCAATAAACATAGAATGCTCTATGTTGATTCCAAACAGACATAAAGTGAAAAAAAGAGATTCTAGGAGAATGCCAACCATGGTAAAAGTTGACAGGGCCAATATTCAATTTTTTTATGCATAAAAATCCTAGTCAATAAATTGGCATAACGCATGTTTGGATTAGCTTATTTTATGCTCAAAACAATTTATAATCAATATCTTACTGAAAGAACTTTAAAAAAAAAAAGCAATTTTTTCCTAAAATTAAGCTTTACCAAATATGCACTAATTATAAATGAAAAATGTGCCTTCACTAATTTTGGTATTAAGATATACACCAATTCTTCTTCATACATAAACTCATGCGTTATAGATCCAAACTCCAAAAACAGACTAAAATTTCAAGCTGGTCTCTGTCACTCATCACCCACTAACATTCTCTCCATGAATGCGTTTTCATTTGCTACTCTGCCAACTTATTTGAACATGACATTTCCCACTTGAGATCTCACCTCCATCCATACAATAATTACTCCCATAAACCAAAGTACTTGTGCTAGATCCAAGGGCTTCCAACACCATAAGAAATCACCAAAACCACAGTACTCAATTTAATCAGTCCAACATCATGTTAAAATGGCATTATTTAGAAACAGTGACTATGATTTTGTCAAATTAGATGCAACTGATTAAAGTGACAAATTACAATTAGGTGTGAAAGACTGCAAGGGCTTGTAAATATCATAGTTATCAGTATCATGTAATATAGGTGTATTGTTTTCTCAAGTTTTCATGTATGGGATTGTGTATCCTAAGATATTTTGACATATAAAATTATAAACATAGATAGAAGTAGAAGTATTATTAAAAAAAATTATTTAAAATCATAATAGATGAGATATCTCTAAATAATCCTTTCATTCCATATAACCTTGTGACAAACTGACAACAGTTTTCCACAAGAGTAATATACCTATTTATACATATGGATGTGGATATGCCCATCTAAATATTATGCTAGGTGTAGCATAATGATTAAATAATTTTCTGGTCCCTACTCTCCACAACCAGCAGATAAAATGCCAGTTAGCAACATATAGTGGGAATGATTAAATAATTTTCTGGTCCCTACTCTCCACAACCAGTAGATAAAATGACAGTTAGCAACACAAGGTGGGCTGCACGTAGGATACATACATGTCATGTTAAAGGAACCCCATGCATTGATCATAGTAACGGAAGGCGCAATGTGATTGTGTCAGCATAAAACACTCAATTTGTGTCTCTCTGTGTCTTCAATAGAGGGCTCTGCCACTCTGGTCGAGGAACAGCTCTCTCTTCGCATTGAAACAAAGGAAAGGAAACTTTCTGCATCCAAATGGGACCCTCACTTTGACCCCTAGAATAGGTCTTTTATCTCTCCTGATGCTCTCAATCCTCAAAGGTTTGACATTTCCCATCCCCAAAATTTCTCTGATCTTAGCTCTTCAAGGAAATTGGTCAAAATTTGTCATACTTTTTGTGCAAACCAACATATTTGTGTCTGTTTCCTTCCCAACAATCAATGGTAAGATTTCCTGCATTTCAATCCCCACACTCCTCTTTCCACTCATTTCCAAATATCTTATGATACACTGTGCTCCTTCTGTATTTGGAGACATATTGTACGATAGGTATTCTGTATCATACAATACTAACAAGTAACAACTATGGTAAAGATCAAACAACAAATCAGAGAGATTCTTGTTATTGCAGTTCACCTTCATAGTTAATCTACCTTCCTACTTCTAAATAAACTATCAGCTTTCAACAGAAGAAAAGCTCTCATCACAAATGCAAAGTTACAAGCACAATTGAATATGGATATCACAAAGCTAAATAAGGAATGAACCTTTCGGGCAGCAGGCTTGTACTTTTTGGCCTCTAGATTTGCCAATCCTGCAGCACAACGCAGCTTTGCATTTGTTAACTGGTCCAAGGCCAAGGCCTCTGGTGTCTGTTCTGCCTTGCTAACATAGCTTGTAACATGAGTAAATTGACCCATCTCAATGCTGACCAGAATCGCACTCATACACATACGATTAATGTGCTTTGATGTAGCGCAATAATCCTGGGTCCGAACATAATTTTTGAAAGCATCCCCCAATTGACCATGAGTATAATAAAAGTCTCCAAAATCATTGTATCCCATTCTTATGCTTTCTCTAATCAGGTTTGTCTGCAGGAACGAAAGGAAAATTGAAGGAATAGATAGATAAAAACAACAACAATGATTTATTTGAGGTAGCTAAAAATTGATAAGGTAAAAGCAGGTCATATTATCATACACAAGGTGTCTGTCCAGAAAAACATAAGTAAAAAAGAGAAATAAACCACAAAACCTACATATCTAGCTTCTTTACCATGCCAATTATGGCAAGTGGTACTTTTGAGCAACAAATTTAATGACATAAAGCTCCACCGGAACTCTGCAGTCAGAATTTGCAACCACAACAAATGGAACTGACATTCAATGTTGCATGATTGATAGATTTCATCAGAAAACTAACACAACCTCTGAATACAATCTGATGCAGAATTTATAGGCTGATAGCAGATGACTGCAAAGAAAAACCATTGATCCTCATAGGTTCAAAGAACATGGTAAATCTACTATGCTAGAGGAACATAACTATCTGCATTGTACACTCCGTAGAACTCTTTGCATCAAAACAACAACATCTACTCTGTATTTCTTTAGCTACATAAGTGACCCATATTTCACTAATATCGATAAGCAAGGTGAATGTGGTGCTCTTACCAACAACAAACTACAGCCCACAAGGTTGCTCAATGGATACAATATTTGAAATCAGAAGCAACAACTCGAAATTCCTGAATATCCATATATTGTGTGCCAAATGCAAGAACAGAAGCACATGTATAGTTAGCCAATTTAATTCATCCAAGAGCACATTTATGGTCAACATGTCATATCCTACATACTGGGGACATAAACATGAAAGGTTCTGAACCTCCTTAACAACCACGAAAAAATGGACTCCTTTTTACAAACAGTACCTATTATCTATGGCACACTCCAAATAAACCTCCAAATCAGATGCAACAATGCCCAGAAGATAAAAATCAATTTACAAATCGTATCATCAAGCTACCTAAGGGTTACAGAAGTATACCCTGTAGGCATTGAGCTCATTCTCGAGCTTCTCCTTCTTCTGCTCAGCCCTTCGATCCACCGCCTCGCACCAAGCCACATCCATCCCGTAATTGGGCCCCAAACGGCCATCAATCTTCTGCACAACTTCTCTGAACAACTGGGTGTTCTCCCCCTTCTTAATCTCGTCATAGGCCATCCGAAGCGCCTCCAGCTGCATAGTGGAGTTGTTCTCGCAGTGATCAGCGATGAAGAGAAGGCGCATAATCTTGGTGCGGCCGGCGTAAAGGCTCGCATAGGCTTCGATGTCGAGCTGGTCGCCGCTAATTATCCGCCGGTGGCTGCGCTTCTCATCGCCGGCGCCGCCGTTGGCGTAGATTTCGTCGCTCATCGGACCCGAAGTCTCGTCGTCGCCGTCCATGTGAGAAGAACCCTAACGGAGAAGTGGAATCAGGATTAGGGTTAGGTTTCCTCTGTGGGGAGCCTTGTTGCAGTGCGGTGTGGGTCTCTCTAATAGTAACTGGTTACAGGTTAGAGTGTTCTTTGTGGGTTGTAGTGTGGTGGGTCTTTGACAAAGAATAATTCTTTTCTTTATCTTTCTTAATTCATTTCTTTTGTAATTCTTTTAATTATTAAAAAAAAATAAACATTAAATGTTTTTTTATTTTTATAATATTAAATATTTTATTTTTATTTAATATTTTATTTTATTAAATATTAAGAGAGTTATTATAAAAAAATTTTAAAAAAATATAATAAAATTAAAAAAATTATTCAATAATGTAACAATATATTATTTTATATGTTTAATTATAAGATACGATAACACATAATTAAATTATTAGATAAAAAAATTTACATTGAAAGTAAATGAAAATTAGACTTTCTTTGTTTTATATTCAAATTAATAAAACAAAGACTATGCCACTTGATTTACAAGTGGTTGTCATTTAATCACTTAAACACTTTTTTTTCATGTAATATAAAATTTGAGATTTAGCTCTTCTTAAAAAAAAATAAAAAGTTATAATCATTAATAAAAAAATTAAAAAAATAAATTTTAATAATTTTATAATTTATTATAAATATACATATATTTTATTATAATATCAATTATTAATTTTTTTATTAATAATTATAATTTTTTATTTTTTTTAAATAAATCCTTCACTTTAGAGAAGTTAAATATTAAATTTGTATAGTTATAAGTATATATATAGTATGAGAGTAAAAATAGAATAAAAATTTTTTTAATTAGTTTTATGTGAAAAATTGTATAAAAAAAACTAATCTATAAATTTTTCACAAATATTTCTACACTCATACAAAACTAAGCCAAAATGTGAGTTAATTAAACTCATTATACAGGTTGGGGAAAAGTGATTCACCCGTCATGACTCCCTTTTTCACAAGTTGAAGAATGACAGTAAACCACAAAAAAAAAAAATGACACCTTGGCTTACTAATGTTAAAAGAATTAGCTCATTTTACCTTTTAAAAAAAATGAATTCCTCCCGTTTTCCTTAATTTTGCTTAATTTACCTTATACAATTTCCTGTATGAAGGCACTTACTCACTTTCGACTTTTTCTACAATGGCCGACTGCAAGGTGAGGCAACAAGGTTTGCAAGCAAAGATGATTGATGAGCATGAGGCTGAGGAAGGCAATAGAATGCGGCAGACATTAGACAACTCCTGACTTGAGAGTGAGTAAAACTATTAATCTGAGCCATGGCTGAGTTAGAGAAGTTGTGCTGGGGAGGACATAGTGAAAAACTACTTTATTTGAGGTTCAAATTAATAAATTTTGATTTTTGAAAAAGAAAGAATGTAAAAGATGAAAAAGTTGAAAAAATTTTGGGGCCTTGAATAACACTAGCCTCTATCTTGCCTCTAATTTGAGCCCATCCTTTTTTGAGTCAACCTAGTCTGACTCAACAACTTGACTCAACAAAAAGAAATGACACGATGTTTTTCATATATTTTGGCTTGCTCGTTGAATGGGTTAGGTCAAACCAACTAAAGGATTAGACTCGAACGAGTCAATACGTTTAATAAGTCTAAGAGTCAGTGGAGGGTTGAGATGACAATCATTGAAGATTGAGTGGAAATGTCTAGTGTAACCATGCAACAACTCAAAGAAGAGACTTATGAATGAGTGTTTGGATAAGAAGGCTATGTCATGAAATGATTCAAGGTTGCTTGAGTGGCCAAGTAGGCACGCGTGCGTCTAGACAACCAATTGGGCACGCTAAGGCGTAAAGACTTGCTCTAGCTTCTTTTTTTTTTTTAATTGGTTCAGTTAGTTTAACTTGGTTCAAATAAATTTGGCTCACAAGTGAGTAAGCATATGTTTTGAATTCAATTTTACAAATTTGATTTTCGATAAACTTAATTTTATAAATTTAATTTTAATTAAAAATAAGTTTGAGTAAAGTAATTTATATTTAATAAAAAATTACGTCTAAGACAAAATCAAAAAATATTTGCTTCAGATCAAACAAAAAATAGTTGTTTTAAATCAAATAAACTTTTGAGGTCAGAATCAAATTTAAAAAATGGTACAAATTTATAAATAAACAAGATATAAAATAGGTTTTGAAAGCCCATTTGAATGATACAAACGCCTATCATTGAATGCTATTTTTTTTAAAACATAAATCAATTCACTTAAACTCATTTCTGAACAAAATTAAGTTCATTTAAAATTAAATTTATAAAAAATATAATTAAAGACATATCAAGTCGTTACAAAAAGCTATATATATATATATATATATTATGAAGCATGTCGAATATGAGGCATGGCAAGGAGAGGGTAGATAGAAAACTTTAGTTGGTTGGTCGTTACCTCTCACATGATTTGTAGTTTAGTATCTTCTTAACATTGAGACTGAAAATTTTCGTACAACTTTTTATATAAAACTATTTCTGAATTTTTATTTACTCTCCTTTTTAAGGGAATACCAAGACGGTGAGGCATTTTTATTTTGCTGAGCTATGTCTTGCGCTCTATTTTCTGTTTATGATGTAGCAAATGAGCACTTGAGCAGGGTTAACCAGATCAAAAGGTTATGGAGATCTCATTATTGGAGAATTGTGATTGAAGCCCTGTCTTGCAATATATTTGTATACAACTGTCTAGTCCTTCTGGACCATTGTCCATCTTTTGTGTGATTCAACTAACCTTAAATGAGTTACAATTAATATCTCATTTAGGTTTCTGATACATTTTGCTCGTTCGTTAAACAGGAATAAGGGGATCTGCATTAATGCTGCCAGAGTCCATTTTGTTGAAGGAGATAGACAAATGTCTGGCAATACGGCTTGTATTTTCTTCAACTAACGAGCCATTACAGAATTGGTGATGCTGCATTTATCAGTTCGTGTTTGGTATATTTACTTGATGCCTTCCCTTTACGTTGAAATGTGAAGACAGGAAAAAAAAAAAAAAAAGGAAGAAAGTTTAGGGGCTATAATTGTTGTAAAGCAATTTTCACTTTGCACCACCCACAGAACTTGGGGTTTTGGAAAAGAATGGAATTCCTGAGAAAATTTGTTGACAGGAAAGAAAAATACACGAGATCAAACTAGCGCTTTCTGTGTTGATTTCGGTCAGGTGGTGGGGCTGTCCAGTATTGCTTGACTGCTAATAGTATCTTTTCTCTCTGGTGAGGTCCCTTTTCGTGGTCTGCAATTCTGGTATCCCACTGCATTGCATCTGCAATCCTCTTCACCTTCAACAACACATCCACATCATCGCGCAAAATGACACTACCCTGCGGCCGCAAAATCCGATCCATCTCGAGAAGAATTTCCTCCATCTTACATCTGTGATTTATACAATCATTTATTAAAATAGGTGTATGTCAATTTCCGGAGTTTACTATAAAACCAGGAGATGCTGTCACTGTAACTTTTGGAGTTAACCAAATTGACAGTACCTGTTCTGGTAGAGGCTGAAAACTGAACCACCATGTATGAAGTCATAAGTTCGGGGGTAAGTGGACATGGCTTCACACCTGAGAGGAGACAAAAATTGTTAGTAATGAATTTTAACTACCATGTGCTCAAACTTGCATAGGGACAAATGTTTGGTTTAAATTTTACAGATAATACTAGATTGGAAACAAGTGTATCTGTGAAACAGTTTTCTGTCCACAGTAAAGGACAAAAGTTGATAGAGCTTTAGTTGGGTTTAGTAGATTCCAAAGTTAATTTAAAGTATCAGGGATGCTATTTGACACGAAAAGTTACACGAAATTTTTCACCAACCGTTCAGTTTCTTTTTTTTTTTTTTTTTCTGAGTCATGTAACAATTTAAAAAAACAAACAAAACTCAAGCATCAACCAAAACAAAAACAGAATACTATAACCTTTATCTCTTCGTATGTCATTTCACGAAACTTCTTTCGTGAGAGATACTATTTCCCTTGAAGTATAAGGCTGCTAATAGTGGGAAGTCCCTGACTATAATTCATGAGTTTAAATTATCGATGAGAGACATGCTGCTAATCTAATTACTCAAACTACCTATATTGCTTGCCTTTAATGAACCACTCAACTTTTCCCTAGCATGGATCTCTCACCTCTAATTTACCCATTAAACAAATGGAAGAAGGGCATACCAGTTCTGATAGGTTCCAATCAATCCACGTTCATATATGACACCAAGGGTGTTGACCTCAGCCTCAACAGGGACAATGTTCATAACCCACACTGGATCATCAACTAATGCAGCTGCAAAGCCTCCCAAGTAAGAATTCATATCAAGCAGATTTCGATACCTCCCACGCTCTGCTAGCTGATAGTCCAGGGCTTTGTAGTATGCCACTCTCTTTTTCCATAACTGGTTATTTTCCTTGAACATCTCAGCTGTAATACCCTTCAAACTTCCACTACTAATCCTTGGGGGAATTGAAGCTAGCCTCTCAGGCCAATTAGACAATTGCCCACCACTAACATCTCTGATGTCATTTACCTCAGGCAGTCGGGTCAAGCAGGTATCCATTTTAGTGTACCTGCAATGAAAAAGCATGTTGGAGAAAGCAACCAAAGAGAAAGGGTGCATGGGCAAAAAAAAAAAAAAGAAAACTATTCTTTGGAAGGGCCCAGAAAGAATCTTCTCTTTTGAGCAGCTCAGAAAGATTCAGGAACCTAAAGGAATGGATTAAGAAACAAGGCAGAAAATGCAACACAAGCATTGGTGGCTAGATACTTAGATAGCTTAACCAACTAAAGCTGTAATCTGACAGAACAGATTATGCTGACTAGTCTCTTTATCATCCAACTGGTTTTGGTATCACTGGCAAACTCTATTTGACAGCAAGAATAATTTGCTTTTCTCCTTTGACAAGGGACACTGCAAAAACTAGGTCCAAAAGGAAAAAGTCAATAGCATAAGGAACTAGCAGTAACAGCGAGTGCAAATCTACCTTTCCTAAGAATCTCTAACAGAAAGTTATACTATCAGAGAATTATCAGGCCAGAATGTTAATCCAACCCATCAGATTGCTCCTGCCATTGATGTTATTATATTAATGGTAAAACTAGAAAATGTCATATTACCATGCTGTGTCTGGATCCTGTGCCTCACAGAAGGGTCTATTCTTGAAGACCTTTCGTGTTATTTTGCAATGTATATGATTGGTGGGCTTCTGCCATATTGCAAGGTCATCCTTTTGTACCAATTTTTTCCAGCATAGACTTTTTGCCACTTTCTCAATTTCATCCTGTTCATCTTTGAGACTCTCACTACTCCTCTCCCAGCCTTTCCAGTGTTTCTCCCAGTTTATTGGTGGCCCTGATAGAATCCAATACCCACCGGGGCGTAGTACTCGATCAACTTCAGTCAAATAAATTCCATCTGCCAATCACCATCGCAAAACCAGAAACAATTTAGTCTCACATTAACATACACTGCCTTCCCATAAAAGTGTATATGATACACTGTTAGTGTTAAAGAAGAATGGATGTACCATACTGGCCCCAGGGAATGAGGCAACGTGAGCAGTGAGCCATGTCAAATGCTCTTGAAGGGTAAGGAAGCCTAATTGAGGCAAGAATCCCAATTAATGCAGGAACTCCTCGTTCAAGAGCAAATTGAACCTGGGCTTCATGGGTATCTCTTGGTGCAAATGACACTGCTAAAATATCACGGGACAGAAGATAAGCTCCCCAACTTGCTACCTGAATTGTAAATTGTAACTAGTCAGGCCAAGTAAAAAATTTGTCATACACAAGAATGAACTTCTGCTGATTAGAAATGTGTCTATTGTGCTTGGTTTGTGGTATCTTTCAATAGATGCACCATGCAATGTTACTAAAAATTATGCCCTGGTGGAGTTCCTGTGATGTTAATAAGCAATGTTAATATATCTTTCCCACTTATTTTTATTATAATAATTACAATTATTAGGTGGGGAGAGTGGAGTGAAGTCTGATGAAGTAACTTATGAATCAGGCGAGGGAGGCATGATTGAGACAGTTGGGTGGCAATCAACATCAATCTCTATGCTTTCTTATTGTGCTTTTCAACAATTCTTCAACAAACTACATAAACTTCAAAGCATATTATCATTAATTAGCACAAAGTGAATTAAAAAAAAGTTTGGTAGTTTAATAATGCAAAATCTAATCATAATCCACTCTCTGAGCAAAAAATCTTCATGATTTCAAGTTTCAAACTAATAAGACAAGACAGCAAAATTTTATGTTTCGCTATCTACAATTGTCCTTTGGTCAAAACGACACTTTACTTCAGTTTGAAGAATTTAAGAAGATTGTTTTGCAAACCAGTTCTAGATTATTCCTTTTTTTCCCCCTTTTCTCTCTCTCCACAAAAGGATAAATTCACAGTTAAAATTTTCATGATAACAATACAAATTCAATATAGGGATTACTAGGCAACAAATATATATATATAGGGATACTCATCTTTTATATTATTTTACCCAAGTCACATGTATTTAGTTCAGTCAAATAAATCAGTCCAGCTAGCTTTACCTGCATTACAACCTACCTTCTTCTTTAACATATGATCCAGGTTTTAGATCTTGCCCTTTCTCTCTCCATTGATACAAAAACAAATTTTCCTAAAAACTTGCTATGCAAGCAAAAGTGCCCACTTTGTTTATTCTGTTTATACCAAAATCCCTTAATTCCTTTCACCTCTTTGGGATCAACAATAAGAACTTATCAACAACCATATTTCAAACATTCATGCTCAGCTAATGTCAGCAAGATTCCTTTGAGATTATATAATTCCAAAGAAAATTTCGGCACACGTTTAGGATTAGACAGCCAACGCAATCACAGTCATATACTAGAAGTAGAAAATTCAAAATTGACACAGAAGACGTGAATGACAGATTCACAAAATATTAGAAAAATTGTACGCATATATAACAAAGTCAAACGTAGAAAATACTACAAAATAGATTTTAAAAAAAAATTAGGAGAACACGCTCAAACTTAAAAATTCTGTGGGATTTACCCAGTCTCTCTGTTCACACAGGGATGAAAAAAGAAAAAATATTTTTAAAAAAAGTATTTTCCATTTCTTTCACTGCCCCAATTTCCCTAATTATATATATTCCCATAAAAACCCATTTTCTCAAACCATCAAAGGAAAAAAAAATATGATGTTAAATCCCATTTAACCCACATTCTCTTTTGAATTCTCTTACATTCCAAATAAACCAAAAAATTCAGATTATTGCAAAAAAAGAATCCATCTAAAAAAGTTAAATTTTTTAAAACAAAAGAGAGAGAAACAGAAACTTCCCAATTGGTCAGCTCCACCTGGCCCAACCATTACTGCTCAGGAGGTTCAACATTCTGCCGAGTTGTCAAACTACCCATATGGGGAGGTGAACCGCCCGGTTCATCAAGACGAACCGGGAGGTTCGAGAATAAAATTAAACCCACGAAAAAAAAGGTTTAATCGGAAAATTGCATGACACAAAAAGACTAAAATTGACAAAGAAAAACAAGTGCATGATTGAAAATGGCACAAGGAAGTCAAAGAACCGAACTTGCCACCGGTTCAAGAAGAAACGAACCGAGAGAGCGGTTCAAGAACGTACCCCGCAGCCGGTGTCTATGGCGGTTCTGATGGAGCCGTCTTTGAGGTTGATTAGCTTCCCGATGTCATCGATATACGCGCTGGCGCCACGTGGAAACATGGTCCCACCACCGGGGAACCTGAACCGGTCCCCTTCGACCCGGACCCAGTTCTGGTTTTTCTTCTCTATGGTCAACTCCTTGTGTGGCACGTTCGCGTACCACGCCGAGTCGCGACTCGCCGGCCACCGGGGCGGGACTCGGTACCCGTGCGGGGCGGGAATCCGGCACCGGAGAACCTCCTCCGGCGTCGGACAATGCCTCTCTCTGTAGATTAGCCTGTCCCTGGGGAACCTCAGCGACCTCTGGACGTCCTCGCAGGGGGTGTACTCTGATAGGGAGGGGTCGCAGGAAGGGATGTTGCGCTCACGAGCCGCTGCGGGTGGCGGTCTGGGATATAGTGGTGAGCCTCGAAGTCCAGGCTGGGCGACGGGGTCGAGGGGGTCGAGGAGGAATTACGGTGGGCGCACACGGAGTGGTCGGCGACGAAGTAGTTGTCGGTGGCGATGGTGGGTGTGCCGGGGGAGTGCTGCCAGAGGCCGAGAAGGTAGAAGAGGGTACAGAGGAAGGTGGCGAAGGTGATGCAGTAGAGATTGGAGAGGGGCCTATTGGGTTTCTTGAACGTGCAATTATGAAAAAGATTTGCCCAATTCGCCATTGATGTGGGGAATTTTCTTTCACTTCGCTCACAGAGAATAGAGAGAGAAACAAAGATGCAGAGAGAGAGAGAGAGAGAGAGAGAGAGGGTGACGAATGGAGTTTCCAAGGCTTATGTTATGGTATTCATGGGTTCTGTGAGGTGGGGCGAGAGTGGGCGGAGGCGAGTGAACGATACGCGCTTAGAGAGAGAGAGAGAGCGAGAGAGAGAGAGAGGTGCTGTAACAGTGGGAGAGTTGGTGTTGGTGAGCTATGAAACTTGAAAGGGTCTGTGTTCTTGTTTCTTGATGAAGCGTATGTGCGTTTCACTGTGAAGAGTGTGTTTGTGTGTCTGAAATCTGAATGAATATGAAAATGAAAATAAAAATGAATGGAGAGGAATAGACTGCTTCTGTTGTATTGTAATGGCAAGCACAAATTTAGAACTCTAGTATTTCTCTCATCTTACGCCTTCTCTTTCTCTCTCATGTCTGTTTTCTCTTTTCTTTTTCTTTTTCTTTTCTTTTAAAATAATCTTATATCATCTTAAATAATTATCTTAATTATTAAATAAAAAATTACTAAATACACTTTAAATTTGTAAGTAAATATTTTTTATTTTTATTAAATATTTAAAAAATTATTAAAAGACTATAACATTACTTTTTTCTTTATGTAATATGATTGATATAGAACATTTTTCATTCATACATATAAAATCTATTTAAGTATTCATATTTTTTAAAATTTAATAAATAAAGTAAGATATTCATCTATTAATATTATATACATATATATAAATTAAAAATTCATTTACTCTTATAAGATTTATATATTTATATCATTAAATAAATTTTTATAAAACATAAATTTTATTAGTTCAATCATATTTGAATCATATGGTATTGTTGTTAAAATAAAATAATTAAATAAAGTATCAATTAAAATTTTTATTTTACCAAATGTCATAAACTTAATTTATTTCACAAAAATTTTCAATCTAGCTATGTATGATTGAAAAGAGAATTAGATTTTTGTGTCAAAAAGAAAAATATGACATGTTCAGAAAAAAAAGTATATTTTAAGAGGAAAATGAAAATCCCAAATAGGTGACATTGATATGCATTATGCAATTAATGTTTATTATATCGGCCTTAATTATGGTTGAAGTTTGTAGTGGAAAAGGAATACAATTTCATTCAAGCCATTCCTTTTATGACTATCCTAATTAATGTTTTCTGAAGTGAGGAAGTGAAAGGAAAACTTATGATGTTTTTCACCTGAGTGTTGCTATTTATACAAACGGTTTTTACTCGAAAGCTTTAACGAATTATCTAACAGTGAGATAATTAAAGACAAAGACAGTTAAAAAAACTTGCATATGAAATCACCGTGTGGTTGAATGATAAAACACACACATATAGTTGTAATATTTTTTATTTTGAATGAAAATATTATATAGATAAAAAAAATTTTATTAAAATTTTTGATAAAATAATTTAGTATGTTTTTTATATTTGAATTGATGAATAGTTTTACTATTTAATTCTATTTAATAATTTTCTTTTATTCTACTTGAATTTTATAAAAAAATTTAATTATATCTTTTGATAATATAATATTACCCTATTTTAAATATATGTCGTTTCACAATTTTTTTTTATAGGTACAAATTTGATTTTTTAAAAACCTAATTTTTTTTTCACCTAGATATGGTATATAATAATGAAGACAGCATGGGATTGTGTACGTGGAGATTTTATTTCAAGAGATGAAACTGAAACTGAAAATGTTGGCCTGAAACGGAAATGTTCAGGATTAAGTAAATATTGGGCTAATTTAAAATTTGATATTACATTTATAAGTGTTTAAAAGATCATAAATGGCCATGGCACGATTTAATTATGATATGACAACGGCACAGATGCAGATGAGGTGATACATGAAGATGCACTGTAATTAAGATTAATTTAGCAAAAATGTGTGCAGCTCTTTTTGTTTTTTTGTTTTCGGTGTTGGATCTTCGTGTTATTTATATTATTTTAATAGTTTTTTAATTATTAAATAAAATAAATTTTAAATTTTTTTATATTTTAAAGATATTAAATATTTTTTATTTAATATTTATTTTATCATGTATTAAAACATGATTAAAACAATTTAAAAAGATATAACAAAATTCTTTTAAATTATGTCCTTAAAAATTTAAGAAAGATTTTAGACATATTAAATAATATAAATTTGCTAAATCTTCTTCATAAAATTATATAAAATCTTATGTGTAGCTTGTATTAAAAAATGTAAATTTTTACATATGCAAAATTCTGTAGATTTTACATGATCATAAAAAAAAAAACCCTCATGAATCTGCTTAATTTAAATAGTTGTAAATTTTTACAAAAAATTATTCCACTATGAAAACTATAGATAGGGAATTTAAATTTTGGGTAATAATATATCTTTATAAAATTTTCTTTTAATAGCCTTCATAATACTTAATAAAATAAATATAAAATATAAAATAAAATATTTAATATATTAAAAATATAAAATATATTCAATACTTATTTTATTTAATAATTAAAAAAATTATTAGGAAGATCAATTAAAAAGATATAGAATTATTATCAAATTTTTTACCTCATCTCTTTGTCAATCTGTTATTAATTATATTCTTAAAATAACATAGTACTTCTTTCATTTTTTAATATTTTTTGTTTAAGATTGTTGTACAAAAATTAAGAAAGATATTAAATAATTTTATTTATAAAAAAATAATTTGATTAACTAAATTACTTTTTTATTAAAAATACTTAAAATAATATTATTCACTCCTTTAATCCTCTTTCACTTTATTAAGATAAAAAATAAATTTAAAAAAAATCAATACTTTCTTAATATTTGAAAATGAAAAAAAAAATGAAACAACATTTTTTCTATAAAATGATATACAATAAGAGAGGAAGGAGAGTACAACTAACAATATCCTCTATCTAGTTGGCAATAAGCCTCTCATAGTTGGTGTTTTACTGTTTTTTTTTTCGCTCTATTGATAATATTTTATTGAAGGAACAAACTGAAATAAGAAAAAGAAAAAAATTATTCCTTTCTTTTCTTATTTTTTTTGCTGACGACACATATAGTTCTTTCAAACTTTTCTCCACAATGCCTAAACGAGAATAACTATAATGTTAGTTTTCATTATTGGCTTAATTTATACAAATTGGGTGAAAAAACAGAAGATTTTATTCCAGTATTAGGAGTGTCATGCAACATGGCCTCCTTGAAGCTTCTCGTCGTTAATTTTGTTACTGATCATCAAAGGATGTTGGAATTGAACCAAAATCCAGCATCTCCTTCCTGCTACTATATATCTGTTTATGTATTGCCTCTTTGGAGGTTTATTTGGGCATGGCCTATGCCACCCAAAATTAATTAAGAGTGATTAAATTTTTTTAAAAAAATATTTTTTAAATATTTTTATAATAATATTTTAATTATAAATTATTGTAAATATAAAATAAACTAATTTAAATATTAGATAAATTCTTCTTGTGGTTACTAGCTAGGCAAAAGCAAGCTTCCCACAAATAGTTATCAAGCTGCTATAGGGGCTAAACGAGGATTACATTTGCCTTTGCTATCACGAACACCCAGAAACTGTAACAATAGTCCAGGGGAATTGTACCGATGCAAAAAAAAAAAAAAAATCTATGATACCTACTTCTGAAACCATTATTTTGGCCAAAATTTTTCACCATGCATGTATGGTTTTGTTCATGAAAGGAGGACTGGGTAATGATCATCTTCTATGTTGGAGAGTCACTCTCAGGGTGCTGTTTGGGCCCTTTGGAATAGAAGAAAACATTTGGTATTTTATTTTATAATTGTCCCAAATACACATGTCTAAACATTACAATTAAAGGGGATACGCTCTATAATGACTCTGATCCTTGAACCTAATTACAAATTTTTCATTGATACATCTTTAAAGTAGCACTCACGCTGATCTGATTTCTCAGCTTCATGGCAATTGTAAGTATTTTCACTTGAAGGTCGTATAAAAAATCGCGCATAACTATTAGGCATTAACTTTTGGTTAATTTTAAATGAATTAGGTGAAAATTATATCACAATTATCATAAATTAGATGACAATGTATCATTTTTAAACAGTAAAAATATAAAATTAGATTAAAAAAATCAAAACGGAAAATTGCAACATTCCTACTCTAAAATCTAAATTTAAGAACATGCTTTTTTTTAAGTATTATTGAGATGATTTTTTCAAGTTAGTTAAGAAAATTAGTTAATTCAGCTTAATCATATCAAATAATTCTTACAATCAAGTGATACATTGAAAGACTATGTTCCTTAATTGTAAGTCCCTAGATCACTAAAGAAAGTACTTAGTTAAAGATTAGCTAACAACAAAGGTTGATAAAAGCTAAAAGCTACATAAATACAATTAAAAAGCAATGATGTAAAGTAAATGCATAAATGTAAAAATAAATGTTTGTTTGATTGAAATGAATAGTATCTTTACAAATAAATACAAAATGACTATATGTAGCCTAAAACTAGCCGTTGTTCCCAATAAGCCCATCTACCACGTTTCCTTTCTTTCTCTGCAAGTTTCAATTGATTTAGTATAATGGCCAATGTTTAGAGTAGTTGATTCAGGCACGTCAACTTGATTTCCTTCATTTTAAGGATTCTAAAGGCTTCCTTAACTAATGAAATGATTGTCAGACCAACTCACTTTTATCCTGTATCCCTATTTTTGTAGGATTTGATTTTCTAGCAACTCTGAAGTTGTTTGAACGTGCTTGACATGGTCAAACCCTCTAACTTTACTTTGTTAACCAGCTAACTTGTTCACTCTATCCTAAAAATGATGGATCTTATCCAAAATGCAAGTCCAATTGGTGTATATAGCCCAATCATTTACATACTTGTCATAAAACATGATACAGGCTCACTTGACTCCTTAACCCGGTTTAATTGATTTTTGTCTAATAAACACGTTTAGTCCATATTTACCTTTATTTGTGAATTTGTTTCTCTTTTAAATATATTACAAATGTAGTCTAATATTACTGTAGTATGTAAATTTGACTTATCAACTAACTCATTAGACCAATATTAAGAAATTTAAACCCAATTTAGCCCAACATAACCCAAATGCTTTAATACAACCTATTCTCATATTCTTTTTTGGTGTTAACAGGTACAATAATAAATATAATACACAAGTTCAAATCTATAGTACTTCCTACACATTATTAAAACACTAATATATATAATAATCCACTCCTAATAATTTCGGAATATAAAATTAATAGTCAATAAGGGACTAACCTCTATAGATAATTGTATCTCATGTGTCATGCCCATCAAATGCTATCTGTACGTGTTAAAACCTACCTTATACCAGTGTTCTCAGAACGATGAGGTCAAAATTCCAAGCTTCATGTACTCACATGATCGTTAAAAACAAGCTGGCAACGTGAGTACTATTCATCATCTTGTCAGCTTGATGATTTTCTTATCCATTTTCAAGGGAAGTCGAGTATATAAGATATACAAATAGAGGTACCCATCATCCCTAAATTTATTAATAATATAAGCATATATAAAATTATAGCATATATAATGCATATAATAGAGACTTTTTTTTGTTCTGTGATAGATATGTAGGCCCAAAGTGGCGCATAAATGACCAGATTTTAACCCATAAAGTATTGGTATGATGAAAATAAGTTATGCTCTTAAGCATAATTCAATTTCTGAGAATTCAAATTTTATAGGATACTCTTAGTTCATTAAAAAAAAAAAAGACCAGATTTTAAACCATTTTTTGGAAGGCAAGTTGGCTCCATGCATGCATCTAGTTGTCCACTAATCATTCAAGTTTTATGTAAAATAAATAGTTATTAAAATTCAAAGTAGGTTTTCCCCCTCATACGCGCTTGGTTTACAATGTTACAGGAATGAATTAGAAAGTGAGAACATGGTAAGAGGACTAACTTGTTGGTTCATCATCAGTTTCAGATGACGTATCAGAAAGATTATTAATATATTCACATTATAATTTAGATTACTTCTCAAGGTGAGTAACAATTTGGAGGCTCGATCTGAATGGCTACTTTCTCAGTAACTGCTATAGTGCTATTTCGTGCATGGTATAATACGTCAAAGGTTAAAATTAATTAAAATTTTATATTGCTAAGTAAAAATAGAAGTCTATATAAATCATTCTAGTTTAATCCAAGAGAATTAACTTAATGATAAACTATGTGTGCTTATATACCAATCCCGTGACTATTCAAGTTTGAATCTTAAATTATTAGGCAAGATAATTAATTAATTCTCCTAGGAGTGTCAGTAGTATGAATTTGATCGGATTTATGATAGATCTTTATACGTAGTAACATGTCTATTTATATTAAATAATTGAAAACTATTAACCTGTAAATATGATAATTTAGTCTATAAACATATTACGTATAGGAACATCATTATAGTTGTTTCGTTTAGATTGTGAATGACATGTTTGGAATTTTTATGATGGCCCTCCATCTCTGTGTCTTTCAATCTCATAGCATCTATGGGTCCAACAAATGTTTTTTTTTTTGGGGGTTTTTTGGTAATGTATATGTAGATCCAACATTTTGATAGAAGTAACTGAGAAAAAGTCTTTCGCGAGACAAATGGAAGTCCACTAATTATTGGCGACAAGAGAACTCTGTGCAGAGATGACCACTAAACTACTGATAGGGACATAATACTTAAATTAATTAAGACATCATCCTTTTTCCCCAAAAAAAAAAATTACCTTGATTAAGACAACCTTCACAGAGAGTTTGGAACAAAACCACATTGGTAGAGACAAGTTTTATAACATTGGCAAATAAATCTTACCTTAAATATATAATTATAATTTTCATTTATTACTTACTTAGTAGCAGTTAATATAAATAATTAAAAATATTTTACTTACATTAAAAACTTTTCACAATCTTTTAATTATTGATGAATTATATTATATGCGGTTTCATTGTGACAATATAGCAACAAATTAAAATCAAGTCATGTAAATAAATACAAATCATGAATGTATAACTTAATCAATAGGAGAACTAGTTGTCTTTTCCTATCTTTCAAATCATATGCTTTCTTTTCCGTTGGCAACAAACATGCCTTTTTCTGTGTGATTCTCCATCTTTATTTATTTTAACTGGCAATTTTTATGATTTATTACTTACACAATGAAGTAAAGAATAACAACACTCTCTCTCATTGACCATGTTTTGAGCCATTCATCTTCAAAGGTAGATTATATACCAATATAGTACAAGCTCATCGGCTACGTAACAATAGAATTTCATATAATTTTCTTCCAAAGCTCCAAGCTTAATAGTAGCCAAATTAATTTAAAATTATGTTAGCACCCAAAAAAAAATTTAAAATTATGTTTGATACTTGCTTTTGCAAAGGTTGTTTTAGCCAGAGACAAGACCTCCCTAAGTGAGTCTTGAAGAGAAAAACTTGAAAAAAAACCCACGAGAAGGCAAAGAATACTAATCATACTTCACACCTTTGTCAAGAGTCTTTAATACGATTATTCTGGTAGCATTTATTTTTATTGTTTTCGTAGAATCTATGTATGATCATATTAACTAGTTTCGGAATTGGATAATGTTATTCGAACAATATACTAAATTGCATGTATCTTTATGTAAAGAAGTTTTGATATGTCACTTTGTAAATTAAAAAATAAATCTAATAATATAAAAACCAATTTTTTATGCGTACAAAATATTACTCTATTTATGTTTATATTTTATGGAACTATTTGGATAAGATAGGCACAGGGTGTGGTTCACTTGTTACAACCTAAAATGGGCCACCTATGACCTTTTGGAGCATATCGTATCTTACATGAGAGCTTCATTCATGTCCAATTGGTAAGCTTTTCCAAATGTTAGTGTAAAGAAATCAATCATGTCATTTTTTATACTTTAATCTTTCACTTCTCTTTATATATTTATTTTTTATAATAAAAAATTAATCTTGTAAGATAAATATATTGAAAGAGGTATAAAATTAAAGTATAAAAATAATATTTTTATTATAAAATTTTTCACATCATCAATAACGATAAATCTTTCTGATTTAAAATTTAAAGGGACAACAATATCTCTTATAAAGTTATTATTATCTAATTTTTTTAAAAAAATGGCATTAGACAAAAATTTGTTGTTAAATTTAAGTCAGACAAATGGTGGTTAGAATCTTGTTCCTTTAAACAAATAGATGATGTTCTTGAACATGATCTATTTTTCAAATAAATTTTTAAATAAATATATATTTATATAAACACTTAAACTAATATCAAATATGTATAATTAATTTTATAAAAAAATTTTAAAAGAATTGAGCATAATAATAAATAAATTACCTTCTCAAAGAAAGTTAAAGGTTAGTCTCTTAGAAACTTCACCCAGGAGGAAGGTCTAATCGTATCCCTATGCGTTAGAAGGAATTAATCTCACTATCCTGAAAAATAAAAAAAAAAGATTATATAGAAAGGAAGTATTTATATTTTTTTGGTACAAGGAAGTGTTTATATAAACCTATATATGCTTTTCTATCAATTTCTCCGGTTTTAAGTTGAATTCGTTGAGCGTTGACAAAACAAAGGGAGGCTTGTCTAAAAAACAGCAGCAAATTGGGGTGGTTTGACATCTAAGAAACAGCCAATTAATTAAGGATCGCAACTCCCGATGGCGGGTTTGAATGATTGTGCGGAAGCGAAAATGAAATTGCTTTCCAATGCACACAAGTTTAAGCATATTTCTTTTCTCATTAAACAATCACTATTCCTAAGTTCATGTCTCCCTCAGCTCATTGCGTGAGCCCGTGAACCCCACATTTCTCTGGTTATCGGATATTACTAACTCTTTTTTTTTTCCTTTCTTTTTAACGGGTGATCTAGAGTATTTGTATAAAAAATTTGTACAGAAAAAAAGTATTTGTATACAAATTAAAAAAGATTTTAAATAGCATCGTTTATAAAAATGAATAATTATGATTATATTTAATAAGATTATTCTTTCATTAAAATATATTTTTAAAATCTTATTATCTATTTCATAATTTTCTCTCCTTCTTAATACTAAAAATGAAAAATAAAAAGAATTAACCTTTTTTTAGTTTTATAAACTAACAAATAAAATGAAATAATTTTGTAAAATGAAAAATTAAAATAAATTAAAGAACTACTTTGTTACCTTTTTAAATTTCTTGTGTACTTGTATTTTCATTAAGTTATTAAATATATATTAATTATTTTATAATAAAAAATAATAACTAATAAATATGTGACAACTCATTAAGAATACTAATATCTTAAAAAAAATTAAAGTATCATAGTAACTAATTTAAAGTAAAAACGTTTGTAAGTTTCTAATATCTGAATTTAATTATTGCGTGTTTTATAAGATTATTATATTCATTATCTATTTTGCAATATTTAAATTAAGCTAAGTTTTTGTTTCTTCTTACATATATAACCTTCCGTCAATTCTTGGAGAATGAAGCATACCATAAAGGCTATGTGACGTGGGTCCAAAACTCTAAATCAATAACACACGTTCTTTATGTGTCCAGAAGCTACACAAGTTTGGTTAGCTTGTCAATTGATTCTCAACTTGCTCTAGACACGAGCTCCATCCATGATAAGGACTTCTTTGTTTCGGTGGAACTGGCCAATATTCTAGGTTTATTAATGTATTAAAAAATTTAATAATCTCACTAGGTGATCATCTCATGAGCATCTGTTTTGCTTTTTTAATTGAGATTTTAAGTATGACACTGACAATTTAATCAATAATTTCAAACTCGGAATATAATTATAATTGATTTTTTACTAGAATCTTTGATTAAAATGTCTTTTTAATAAATATTTATTTTAAAATTTTAATTTTAATTTTTTTTTAAAAAAAAAGTGGCTCGTTTGTATATATATGTATCTGCGTGGCGATTGGCGAGGCCTCTGATCTGGCAACTGGCTACACACATCTGACGGTTTTGTCTCCTCGCGAAGATTCCTATGTACTTGCTTTCGTTCTCTTCTGTCTTTTGTCGTGTGCTTTGGGTACATGGATCTATAATGTGCCACCTCTGTTCGCCCCTTGTTTGCAATTTTTTTTTAAAAAAAATCGTTGATGAATATTCATAATAGGCACTGGATTTTATACTGCCACAGGAAGAAAAAAACAAAATTAGGATTTTATTATACATACCTGTAATGAATCTCAGAAGCAAGAGCAAAATGACAAAGCAGACAATATAATCATTTATAAGGAAACCTATTCTTTCGGAGCAACATTAAAATATGCTTTCCTTCCAATTCAACAGTGCTGGCTTTAGACATGACTAGGGATATAAATGCATGGGGTGAGGTTGTACCTGGACAACATGGAACTGGTCCTACGCTGGATCGTGGACATTTTCTGCTTCTCAAGTTGCGAAGGAGATACTTTGGGGTAGGTTTGGTTCCCTAGGCTAGGACACTATTCGGATGGACTGGGTTCATGAATTACATGACAAATCTTAATGAATATTATTAGAACTATAAATTTTAAAAATTAATTTAATTTATAAGTAAAATTTTTTGTTTAAAAGATTATAAAATAAAAATTAATTTTATTTTATTTTAATTTTTAAATATAAAAATAATTTTTAAATCAAGTTAAATCACTTAAATATAAATCAAATGAAATTAATTTTATTTTTTATTCATTCTAAACATAAGGCAATAGAAACTCATGTGGGCGTTAGAATTTTTTGCTACGAGGCTTCTATTGATTATTTGTTAAAATTGGTAGAATGAATAATTTGATAATATTCGAAGCTCATATAATAATAATAATAATAATAATAATAATAATAATAATAATAATAATAATAATAATAATAATAATAATAATAATAATACGATGCTAATAATAATGATAATAAAAAATAATTTTATTATTATTAACATTGTACTTTTCAATTCTTATTTTTTATTTTTTATAATTTATATAATATTTATTTAAATGAAAATAATTTTATATATGAGTGATATGTATTTAAATTTTAAAAATAATTATATTTCTTTTTATAGGACAAGAAGGTATGAATTTTGTTAGTTATGAAGAGAGTTGAAATAATTTTAATAGATAAATATTAGAAAGTTATAATGTAGGTATTAAGAAGTTATTATGGGTAGTTTTGGAAAGTTAAAAATGGAGATCAAATAGAGAAATTTTTTTTTTTATATATATAGTATAGATTAAGTGATTCAATGAATTAGGAAGTCACTTCTATATTGAGCTTGGGCCTAATAAATAAGTGTGTTAGTTTATATATAGGGTTGGATAACTTAAGATTTATGATGAACGAAAATTAGAGTTATTATTTTATTATATATAGTCAAGATTCCTGATGACATACTATTCCATCATAGTTCTTGATTTCACAGAGAGGGAGTTTGGAAGGAAAGCTCGTGTTAGATACACGTCTAGATTTGTGAGGAAGATCCTATTGTTAGAGTACACATCTAGATCCTGTTCGTGGACACACATCTATGTAGCATCAATCTTCAAATTTCTTGGAAGAGATTGGTTTTGTGTCTTCAGGGGTGATTCTTGGAGTTAATCACTCCTCTCAAAAATGTCTTTTAAGAAATAGCAATTATTGTTTAGGCATTGATGTTCTTATATTATGTGCCGATGATGTAAGTGTTGTGGGTCTTCCTCAAGTGGAGTGGAGTCCACATGTTAAAAGTAAAAATAAAAAAAGAAGAAACTAAGGATGCAAGTGTGTGCACGGGACTTGAAGGGTGCTGTCCAAGAAAGATTTCTTGGCGTTTTGGCTTCCTACAGAAGCTGACAGGGGAAGAAAGAAAAAGCTTTCTTGCATCCTGGAGTGCAACATCATCGAAGAGAGGAGGAGGAGAGTTTTTGCTCATTTTGCCGCTTCAAGACGGATAGTCATTTATGTTCCGTTTTAGGTAATTTTTTAATATGCTATTCCTACATTATGAGCTTTTTATTTGTATGGTCATATTTTTATTTTTTCATTTTTATTTGTTGGGTTGTTTATACTCTTTGTGGATCTTTGTGTATTATTACATTGGTGATTTTTACTTTATTGATAGTGAGTAAGGACTCTTGTAAGATCTTTGTTTATTGAAAAATATTTTACTGTACTCATTAATATTTTATAATGGAAATATTTTGCTAAACTAGGTCCTGTGATTTTTGTCTCTTACATTGAGGGAGTTTTCTACTTTAAAAAATTATGTTTTCCTGTGACTATTTATGTTTGTGCACTCTTAGCAATATCTGTTGTCTGAATATTTCTGCTTATTGTATATTAGCTCTTCATAGATTCTTTCAAATGTGAAAGGTTTATTTTTATTTGCTGTTGTGTGTTGTTGATTTTGCTGTATGTGTAGCTAGCCATTTCCTTTCCCAACAGTAAGACATATTAGGATATATGTGTTTTATCTTACAGTGGTTCCAATGATTAAAATCAGAGTTATACAATATTGTCAAGAGTTCCACTAAAAAATAGTTACTTGTATAATTAGGATGCAAGTGCTAGCTAGAAGTTGAATGTGCTTCATTACTGCTCTTATTCACTCTATGCCTCTTGAATCGCATGTTATTTGATGTACATACGTATTTCCAGTCAATATTTCATGAGTAAGGGGGGTTCACAGCTTTTGTTTGGGCGTTTGGGCTTTTATTGGGGAAGGTAAGAGAATAGTGGATTTATATATAGCAGAAGACACAGGTTAGAATTTGCTTTTAATTTTTTATTTGATTAATAAGTTAAAAGTGTGTTTCCACAAAAAAAAAAAAGTTAAAATGCTTAGAAGCTTTGTTTGTTTGTTTGTTTTTTTTGTTCTCAAATTTGGACGAGGGATGAGAATGCAAAATTTTACATTTATAATTGTACAAGTGATGTCTCTATTGACGTAAACTTTCTTTGTTAAACTTAAAACTACTTTTCTTTCTTCCATAACAAGGTTTAATTTATTTACCTTTCACAATGCAAGAAATCAAACATTTCTGAATGTAATACATCAAGTATCAGAACAATCATTTATTTAATTCCGTTCAGTCATGTGCATGTAGAGCACAGATTTTAAAAATTATTAGACATAAGGTTATAATATAAAATATTATAATTATTTTTTTGATAGATAATTCGTTAGATTAAGAGATTGCATAGAGAAAAAGGAAAGAGAGTTTTTTCTTTTTTTCGGTCAGATCTTGTGCTAGATCATATTGTTATAGTTAACAATTATTTTCTTTTGTTTTTGGGTTCACCCTCCCCCACAAAACGCTTTCTCCAGTATCTTGCAACAGAAGGTACATTAAAGTTGATTCCAACGAATTAATTTAAGCTTTTAAATTGTTATTTTACATTGTGTTAGACAAAAACTTGCAGTGGGAACTTTTTTTTTTAAAGTGTGTAATTAAGGTATGAAATTTTGATTGATTGCAATTTTGCTGCAGAAATTAACATGTTCATTTCTACAATTTTTTGCAGATGCGCCATGCTGAAATTTCCTTCATTATAAATGCCAAAACCCATTTTTAATGGCCTCAGATAATTTTAGGCAAAATCATAGAATAGTTGGATGATTTCTTTTGCAGCCATACTTTTTTCTATAATATTATTTTCTAGCTTTTGCTACATGCTTATCACAAATTAATAGCCAAATAAAGACTCTGTAGCCAATGAACACTGAGCACACTAGCAGTAGCAGTCATGCATATCTCCAAAGATCTATGTTCGTTTTTTGTTCATTCCTGGATTTTTTTTTTTTGGGGTATTGTTCATTCCTAGATTTATGTTGACTGAATAACTGAACCAATTATCTAGCTTAATTTTTTTGGGGGTTCATCAATCTATTGTCTACCCAGAAGCCAAACCATGAGTAGCCCTTGGGCACTAAGCAGGCCAAGCCCATCAATTCAAAGGGAGTTTTGCTTCCATCTCAGTCATTTGGAGTAGAAGCCCACCACCACTAGCCCTTGGGTATTGAACATATAAATAGTTTGTGTTATTGACCTTGGTTTATCGTAGATTGTATTTGTATCATCTTTTTTAAAAATGGGTAACAGAAAATAAAATAAAATAATATCACAAGTATACACTACAAATAAAAATAAATTTACAAGTGTACTTACGAGATTTAAACTTAAATTTTAACTTACAGACTAAATATTTATTAATAGATTATAAAGTATATTAACTTATTCCAAGTCTTAATCATTTCCTTTTTTCTATCAAATTTTGTCATACTTCAATGATTAATAAAGAGAGATTTTTACGGGTACTCAATTTATAATATAGATATCAGTACTCTTATAATATGACATAATATTATTGATTTGTTTTTCATTTAATTTTTTAATAACAAAAAAAATTACATCTTTTTATCATTATTTATATTTTTATAAACAAATATTTTTTTATTTACAAAAAATACAAGTAAGTAATCGCTTTCTTTAACAAAAATCGTATCTCATAAAACTTTAGAAACAACCCAAAAATTCATTAAGAAGACGTAGATGAAAAAGAACTTAATATTATTTCACTTCATCTAAAATTAGATTATATGAATTTGAATTTGATAGACTTTTTGAAAATCTAAATATACAGTTTCTCTTTCTAACATTCAATAATTTTTTCTAACATTCTTTCTTTAACTTTTTATAATTTTTTTATAAATTTTTTTTTAGAATTTAAAGTTTTATTATAAAATATTCAATAAAATAAATATTATTTATTAAATAAATAGATAAACTAGTAATAATTACAAAATATTATAAACCAACCTATTATATTTTGATATATAAAAAATGTATCAATACCCTTATAAAGATAAAGGGTATCAGAGAAATCTCTTTAATAAAGTTTCACAGGTTAGACTACACATCATGAAGAATATAAAGATACATCCTCTACACAAAATTTAAAATTATATTTGATAATTGCTAAAAAAATTATAATCAACCAATAGAACTGATCAAATTACCCAGTCAAAAAATGCTGAATTTTGGTCAAACTCAATTTGCTTTTTGTTTACTTGTTTATTGTGTTATTTATCCATACTCTTCAAAGGAAAAATTCACTCCAGATCTATCTTCTACAAATATATAAATTCAATTAGTAATGACTCCCTCCATTTTTATAGAACATATTTAGGATGTTAATAATATTAATAATAATAAGAAATTTTTTAAAAATTTAATTTTAATTTACTATTAGTATAAAACTTTTATATTATCATTTAATAATGTATTAATATATTATTAAAATAATTTAACTATAATAACTATCATTTTAAAAGTCAAACACTTTTAATGTAAATTTTATTTTTATTAATTTTTTTAAAAAATTATTTCTTTTGAAAATAATAAAATTTTAATTATAAATTAGTTTAAGTTTAAAATAAGTTAGTTTAAATATACACTTAATGATATGATAATAAATGATAATATAACAATTTTATACTAAAATTAAATTAAAATTAAATGTTTTTTTAAACTTTATAAAATCTTTTTAAATATAATAATAACAAAAAAATTTAAACTCATCTCAAATATCTCTTACTAGAATTTGCAAAACTGTCAAAATAAACCTCACACCACCAAAAGATTTAATATAAGAATAAAAATTGGCTTAATTAGTAGTAAAATTAATGGATGATTTTTCATTTAACATACGTTCAATTCAAGCACTATATGGCACCGCTTTAGTCGTAAAATACGGGAAAAAAAAAATCCATGAGTGTGAAAAAGGTCGAAGGGGCGGAAGAGCAGATAAAAAAAAAAAAGAAAAAGAAGAAGGTCGGAGCGATTACGTGTCGTGTTGGATCCGTACATATCCAATCTTTGTTTGTGTGTGTCCGAGATCTAGGAATCCAGAGTTCCCTTCAATGAAAAGCCTTCTTGTCAATTTCCAGTTTTGTCTCTTTCTGGCTGAATTCCTAGGGTCTAATCTGTGAATCCCAAGCTGTGAAGAATCTGGGCTTTTGATTGTGAAATAACTTTCTCAAAATTTAGTTTTAGCTTCTGGGTTTGCGAATGTAGCTGTCCTCCTCTCTTCTCTCTCAGAAAATTGACAAATTCACGTTCAAGCTCAAGTTTTGAGGCGAAATCAGATCCTGGGTTCTTCAGGCTTGTGCGAAATCCAAGATTTTGGGATTCAAAACCAAATGGGTGCCAATTCGTGTGGGTGCGGTTGGGATGGCGATGCTCCTTTCAGGCCGAATCTTGGGGATATACCAGAGAGCTTTGTGGCGTTCGTGCTAATGTACTTGGACCCACCTGACATTCGCATGCTAGCTAGATTGAATAGGGCATTCCGCGGTGCTTCATTGTCAGATTTCATCTGGGAATCCAAATTGCCTTTGAATTACAAGTTCATCATGGAGGAAGTGTTAGTTGATACTTGTGTAGCAGATATGGGGAAGAGGGGTTTTAATGCAAGACTCTGCAGGCCTAGTTTATTTGGTGATGGGACAATGGTGAGCTTTCTTAGCCCCATCTACCCACCCACTCACTCCCTCATTCTTCTCCAAAGCTTGATACTTATTTGTCAAAATGTCTTTGTTGAAGGAAATTTGGCTGGGATAAGAGGACGGGTGGGAGTTGTTTTGCATTAAGGATAACAGGAATAGATGACCGGAGATATTGTTATTACATTTCGACCGAAGAGTCAAGGTGAGATTTTTTGTAATTAAAACCATGTTACTCTTCCTAATAATAGAACTGGGTTCATTCTAGGGAATTTTAATCTTTTTGCCTCGAAATACAAAAATCTGTGACTCAGCTTTAATTTTTATGCCCTCTTCTAGATATTACACATTGTACACGTATTGGACACAGTCTCTTTATTTATAAAGTTTGAATTATACATGAATCATACTTCTCACCTCCTGTTTACCAAGTTGAGGTTACCTATTAGCTATTGCCAAATCTGATCATATCTGAAGTTGGAAGAATGTTCAGTCTAACCATGGGTAGACTTGGCTCAGTCAGTGAACTTTTTGAACCCCCAAATTCATCTTTTCTTCAAATACTGATTTGCATAAAAAATTTGATGTATTTTTAGTCATGTTCTGATGTACATTTTACTATGATTAGTTTATTTTCTGTTTAGAAAAGCTTATAATCAAAATACTACATAGTTAACTTTTGGATGAAAAGTGATTTTATGTAAAAAATGATCTTAACCAAATATGTGCTTGATAAATTTCCAAATTAATGTACCTTAGAGATGCTTAACAAGATACTTTTAGTGATGAAATTGAAAGAGCTTTCAATTGATAGGTATCAATCCAAATGGCTCTTGTATGCACACACATATCAATTTTCTTTTTTATAATAATTCACATACAAATTAAATACTCTCACTTGCCCCAGTATTTTACGTACGTTTATATAAATCAGGGATTGAATTGTGAGTGAGTTACATTTCTAGGGACCAAAATGCTACTTTAGTCTCTCTCTCTCTCTCTCTCTCTCTATATATATATATATATATATATATATATATATTTATTTATTTATTTATTTATTTGTTTATTTATATATATATTTATGTATACATGAAGAATTTATTGTTTCTCCTTAGTTCATTATCATTAATTTTTTTTTTCTATATTTTTAATAAGATGGTTGAGTTCTATCAAGTAGTAGAGTTAACACTATAAAATTTACAATAATAATGATATGATGATGACGGTCCGGTGTAAAGAACGGGACCTGAACTGGTCACTACTTAGTATGGTAACCTCATCGAGCTACTAGTGAACATTTCTTTGAATCATTACAGTTTTTGTCTTTCTTGACTCCCTTTTGTTAATTGTTTCAAGAATCCAGGGACTGATAAGAGAAGCTTGTTAATTGTTTACAGTCATACTGGCCTCAACATGGGGAACTCTTCTATCCTGTTCAGTAAGTGACAACGACAGGAATCTAATTGAGCTGAAGAGAAACACAAATGTGAAATATATCTTATTTGCTGGCATGCATTGAACACATATTTGTATTCCCCTTTCATTTATATAAAATACTTGAAATGAATCCTGAAAATGATGTCTAAATAAAAATACATGAAAAGTTAATTATGCAGTTTTTCCACATCAGAGTTTGGGAGACAATGGCATCCAATCATGAACATCTTTGTCATCTTTCTCTTTTTCAGTTCGAAATTTTTTTTAACTTTTAGAAGAAGAGGCTTTACATATTGCTAAAAGGGAGATATGTAATCAGGTCTTTTTATACACATTGTCCTTGTAAAGACTTTTTGCAAGCAAAATAATATTAAACTTATATAATTATTCTTTTAAATTTTGTCTTAGGTTGAGTTAGACTCCAACAAGGCAATAAGAAGTAAACAATGACAACTATTAATGAATAAAGTTTTATGTTTTCTTTTTCCATTTTGCGTTTTTTTGATGAATAAAGTTGACTTGTATACCTACATGGTTAGATCTTGTCTATTAGTTGTGTATGGTTTCTAATTGGTTACAAATTGAGACTACGCCACTGATTATGCACAGAAGTTAACTACTATCTTTTATTCCCATATTGAGCTTGTAGCTGACATTTATATTGGAGTTTAATAATCAAAACTAGCTTTGTATTAAAAAAAATGCAACTTGCTCTATTCTATTTATTGTTCTACTTCTAAGGATACAGATACTCAATCAATTTGAATTTTTAACAAAAAATATTTAAAATTTTTAATGTTAAATAAATTTATTATTATTTTTCCTTAAATTTAATTTATTATTCACAGGCATTTTATTGACTTGAATATTTTCTTTTAATGCTGAGCACCAACACTTTTTACCTTTCTTTTATGCTCTTTCTTGACTAATTTTCATTTCTTTAAAATTATTAGTTTTTCCATTCTGCCTTCGTTATCATAGAATATGATTACATGGCTTCAGTGCTTGATACTAGCTCTGATATCTTATACAAAGTTAATTATCTAATATTATAGGTCGGCTGAGGACTGAAAAAAATTGATTCAAAAGAACAAATGTATAATATCAACTGTTACAACAAATTTTAAAGATATTAAACTTTACGTTGATCAATTTATTCTTGAAAGAAAATCAATTTGATCGAAAATAAAAAAAGAAACTGTATTTTGATTCTCACCTGGGTCCTGCATGATACTTATTCTCATTTTCCACCGCTGGCCCCTATTTTTGGTTAGAAAGTATATCATCATCCCCAGCTCCTTCTAGCCCCTCATCCTTCATCTGTATCTCTCAACTGAACCTTTAACACACTATCATCAATTCATCATCTGCATTCTCACTGCCCCCCTACATTTTCAACCTCCTCCTTCCATTATTCCCACCTCCATTTCCTTCTGGCATGGTCCCATTCATTGGTCCTATCCTAGTCATGACATGCAGAACGCGCAGTCATCTGTTTTTCTCCTTTACAAAAGTCAATTCATTAAACCCTCGTCAAGAAAGCTAAAAGTTTGTCTTCTCTCATACTATTGAACATTCTATATATTCTCTTCTTACTTATTAAGAGGACCAGGAATTTACCTTTCCTTGGAAATAATCCAATTTTGGTCTTTTCCAGAAGCAATTTGACGGTCAGGAGAGACTTAACTAAAATGTTACATTTTTTTTTCCTCTCTTACGTATCAAGAAATTAAATCAGGTACTTTCCTTTTCTGTTAGGTTCCCTCTAGTTAAGAAAAAGAGTTGTTCATCTTTTACTTTTCCTTATTCTTATTCACTTTTTCTTATCAAGCAAAGAATTTGGCCCCTCTCTCTCTCCTCTCAACTTTTCAAATAAATAAAAAAATATGTACACCAACCATATTTGTTCAAGGACATTCTTATTTATATTTTAAAATTGGCATATGCTAGCCTAGATTTGCTTAATAATTAGTTATATGTAATTGTTGGGTTGACCAAAAATTAATTTCTATAAATAAATTATTGAACAGTAAAAATTATATGAAGTCTTACTTAAGTATCAATCAATGCTCACTCCCTCTATATATAGAGTGGTTAGGTTCCATTTTTTGCCCACCCAAACAAACGAAAAAGAAACCAAAGACAATTTCTCATTTCTGTGTATTCAATCCCTTGCATTTGAATCTGATCAACCATGTTTTATTTTTGTCAATCTGTGTTTCTAAAACTCATTTACAGAAAAAGCATCTGAATCCAATCACCTTGTATTCAATCCCTTACCTCTGAACCTCATCAGCCATTTTTAATTACGTTCCAGTTTGTTCTTTGCCCTTTGTGTTTCTAAATTTGTTATTTGCTAGCACAAATTCAAAAACCCAAAAAAAGAAAAAATATAAAAAGAAAAATGAAAACTTTTCTCTTTTGTGTGTGTGCGATGCCTCTCCTCTGATCCTCCATGTTCAAGTCAAAGTGGATAGCTACTGCAAGAAGGAAGGGCTCCATTGGTATGCCAACTAAACAGACTGTTCTATAATATTGCAGATTTGTTGTTGTTTCTTACATTTTTGCTTTATGTTTTAAGTTCTTATAGAGAGAGAGAGAGAGAGAGAGAGGCATGGAGAAGAAGAATCGTAATTGATATGCTCAGGCATTGAGATAGGTATTGATTTCAAGACATCTTTTACATTGGAAATTACCAAACAACCCTGTAGAAATGGTTTTGGAGAACCAATTTACATAAGTCTAAATGGATGTGAATTTATCAAACTGATTTTATTTTATATTTTCAACTCATTTTTAGAATGGCAAATATCCACCTTAACTTCATTGTACATTTACTCTCTTTTATCAGGACTTTCGGTTGTGTGCTTTCTTATCTTCAAAGTGGTTGGAATCTCTTGATCTGTCCTATCTGAACATGTTTTTAATATAATTTATCTATCTTTTTATCTCTCTCTGTGATTTAGATGTCTGAACTAATATTTTAGGAATTAGACCAGACTAGAATGTTTGATGAACAAAACTTAAATAAATACTCAAACATGTCAACAAAAGCAATATGTTTGGCTTTTACAAAAAATAATTATAAACTCTCCTTCGATCAAACTAGAAGAGCCCTAAAACTGTAATGAATCTCATTACTTTTATCTGTAAAACATATAATTGTGGTGATCATTATTAATATATATAAGTCTATACATATGACAATTTAAAAAGTCAATATTTTTTATGATAGTAAAATTTTCAGTTCAATTAATAATTTATCATAACTATATTTGCAAATCAATATTAATGAATTTTCTAAAGGTCAGCTTGTCTTAAAAGTTTCTAAGGCTCTAAAATATTTAAATGCCATATTAAAAATCAGTTTTAAAATTTTTAGTAGATGTATAATAGTAAATAGACTAAACTATTATTTTTATCCTTTAAAGATTCACTTGATATTAATTTAATTATTTAAATATATGTGATATCAATTTGATATCCTTTAAAGATATATGACATTAAATTAGTTCTTAAAAAATTTAAAGTGACATCAAAATAATATTTTAAAATAATCTTTCGAAAAGACTATTTTAATGTAACTTTAAATCTTTTAAGAACTAATTTGATGTTACATATTTTTAAAAGACAATTTTAATGTCACTTGAAATTTTTAAATAATTAATTTAATGTCACTTATCTTTGAAAGACTGAATAAATATCAAGTGAATGTTTGAAGGATCAAAATGGTAGTTTAGTTTAGTAGATATTATCCACAATATACTTAACAATTTTGTATTGGTCTTTTTCCAACAATCCGCACAATTGTATTGGAGATTCATTTTACTGTTCTATAATCATTAAAAATACTAGTGAATCATATATAAATTAAAAGGTCATACTATTATTACTTTTAGTTCGGGGAGATTAGGCTTAAAGGACAGTTCAAATGAACCGAATCTTATGGGGATACTATTAATTTAATTTTTTTCTTTGGGATAAAAAAATCATCCAATCCTAATAACAACACCTAATTGACTACCTAACGTATTCGAAATGATGCTTAGAAATTTAAGTAATGAGGCATTTAAACCATGTGATTACCTTAACGAGTCAAATATATATAGCAAGGTTAAAGGGAGTGGAAAATGTGTTTGACATTTAATTTGCAGCTCTTGATCCTTGAAAATTTTAAACGTTTGTGCTAGAGGGAAGGAGCAAAGATGAGATGTGATTGAGGTAGAGTACTGTTCTATCTACTTATCTGTGCGGTTTAAAAAAGAATTGAGAGGAATATAAGATATTGAGGTGGAGAGAACAAGAAAGTGACACACTGATACAAAAACTTTTAACCAAGGTTCTGAAAATCGAACCGGTCATTGAACCGGTCGAGGTACTGATTCAAGGTTCAATGGTTCAACCGTGGTCGAACCGTGGTCGAACCGTGGTCGAACCGGAATATAATTAAAATATATATTTATATTTATATATGAATATAAGTATATTTATATATATATATATATAATTATTTATATACTCATAAATATATAAAAATTATAAAAATATAATATAAATTAATAATAAAATTATTTGAAATATAAAAAAATAGTATTATAAAGTAAATAATATTACATTCATATAAGTAACACAATATTAATCTACATAGTAATATAACATATAAATTAACTAAAATAAATATAATTCACAATTTATAATCTTATAATAACATAATATTAATCTACTATTATAGTCAATCATACTAACAATAAACAATATTAAACAAGTCAACAATATAAGTTTAATAATATTCCATCAAAACTTATAAAGTATGCAAATCAACTAAATCTCAATTTGTATATCATCAACAAAGTTTTAAAAATCGAACTGGTCATTGAACCAGTGAATAAGCTGATTCATGATTTAATGGTTTTATTGTAGTAGAATTAATAATATAATTAAATACATATTTATATTTATATATATTAAAATTTTAATATATATACTAATTAAAATATATATATATATATATATATATACACACACACACACACTCTTGCACATTTTATATATTTTATAAATATATTACTCACGAAAGATCATATTAAGAAGTTATGTACCTTCTGCTAATGTTAAGGGTCAAGAAAAATAGAGTTTTGGTTGATAAAGGATGTTAAGTATTTTGATTATTTTCTCATAGTATATATAAAAAAAAAGGAAACAATATAAGTAACAGAGCACGTTGGCCTGGTGGTTAGCGCGTTGGACGCGTAATCTCACGGTCCGTGTTCGAACCCCAGCGGCTTTCGTTTTTTCCAACATTTAACTTTCAACCGGAAACCAGCCAAACCGTGACCGGTTCACACGGTTTGACCGGTTTAGCTCCGGTTCAGCGGTTCAATACCGGTTTTGAAGCATTCCGACTTTGTAAACCTGACCGAACCGGCTAGATGACCGGTTCCCGGTTCAACCGGTCCGACCGGCCGGTTCGGTCCGGTTTTTAGAACCTTGCTTTTAACTCTCAGGGATAAGGCCATCTGCTGTGTGAATTGCATCATGTTGCACACGCACCTTCTTCCTTTCTCTTTCTATACCATCTTTCCCCGATCATTGGCCCCTCACTTTGATCTTCATCTTTGGTCACTGCATGACACTCATTCTCATTTTCCACCACTGCCCCCTATTTTTGTTTTGAAAAGATATCATCATCCCCAACTCCTTCTAGCCCTTACAACATCCAAGGTTCCAGTGGTTCTTCTCTTATCACTGTTGGTATCATCCCTTCCATCCTCATGCCCTCAAATTGCACGCTCTTCGCAGTCATCATCTTTCTCTCCCAACTGAACCATTAACACACTATCATTATTATCTTTATGCCCATTGCCTCTTACATCTTCAACCCGTCATCATCACCATCAGATTCATCACCCCTTCGGCCCTTCCATTATTCCATCATTTCCTTCTGGCATGACATGACCATATATATTCATAGGTCCTAATGTCCTATACCAAGCCTGACATATATACAAAACCACAATCAGTTGCTTTTCTTCAGCTATACAAAAGTTGGATTCAGCAAACCTTCGTTAAGAAAACTAAAAAGTGGTCCTCTCTCTTTATATATTCTCTTCTAACTTATTAAAAAGACAAAGACTTTGTTTTTCCTTGTTAATAAATTAAGATTCCAGTTGCCAATATTCCAGAAACAATTGACGATCACATGAGCATCCTTAATTATCAAGAAATTAATTAAACCAAGAACTTACCTTTTCTGTCGAGTTTCCTCTAGTAAAGAAAAAGATGATTGTTTTTCTTTTCCCAATTCTTATTCACTTTCTCTTGTTTATCAAGCAAAGAATTTAACGCCACTCTCTCTCTTCTCTCTCTCTTAAGTTTCCTCTAGTTAAAAAAAAGAATTCATCTTTTTTTCTTTCTCGAATTCTTATTCACTTTTTCTTATCAAGCAAAGAATTTGACCTCACTCTCTCTCTCTTAAATTAGTGACTTTCTTATAACGATATGTCTAATTTATATAATTAATATTTTGTTTTTTTTTAAAGAAAGCTCACTTGCTATCACGATATTAAATTTTTAAATTATTTTTACATCTATTTACTTGTCTTAAATAATATATACTTAAGTTACTATACGAGTTTTTAAGAAATTAAAAAACTAAAGAATCTTAATGAAATTAATTAAAGTTGATTTGTAGTCCAACTAAACATAATAAAAGTGATCAGGCCAAAACCACATGATGGCAAAGCATTTTCACCCATGCAGTTTGGGTAAAATTGAATTTAAACCTTAATAAAAATACCAACCATTTCTTTAAAAACATTCTTTTTTTTTCCCTAAAATTCAGTATGTGGAATATATGCATAATAATTAGTTATATGTAAGTGTTGAATTAACTAATATTTTTTTAAATAAGAAATCATTCAACAGTAAAAGTTTATCAAATCTTATATGAGAATCAATTAATCCTCATCCTCTTTATATATAGGGGTTATGTTCCATCCTCTGCCCACCCAAATAAAGCAAAAAGAAACCAAAGAACTTGTCCCTCTCTCTCGTATTCAATCCCTTGCATCTGAATTTGACCAGCCATCTTTATTACGTCCCTCTGTGCTTATAATTCTTATTTACAGAAAAAGTCTTCGAATGTGATCATCTTGTGTTTTCAATCTCTTGCCTTTAAATCTGATAAGCTGTCTTTTTTTATGTTCTAGCTAGTTTGTTCTTTACCCTTTGTATTCCTAAATTTGTTATTTGCTAGAACAATTTTATAAACCAAAAAAAAAAATACAAAAGAAAAAGATTTTTTTTTTATTTTTTGTACGTACCTCACCTCTAATCCGTCATTTTTAAGTAAACTGATCACCTTGTGTTCAATCTCTTTCCTCTAAATCTGACAAGCTCTTTTATTACATTCTAGTTTGTCCTTTACTCTTTGTGTTCCTAAATTTGTTATTTGCTAACACAAATTCAAAACCAAAAAACAAAAAAACTACAAAAAGAAAAAAAAATTCTATTTTCTGTACATCCCTCACCTCTGATCCGTCATTTCAGGTAAAGTGAATAGCTACTGCAGGAAAGGCTCCTTCGGTATGCAAACCAAACAAACTTTTATATATTTTTGTATTGTTGTTGTTGCTTCTTTCATTACAGCATTTTTATTGCAAGTACTCTTTTCACCGTTGTTTCTTAATTTTTTTTGTTTTAATTTCTTGGACCTTTTTGGTTGAAAATTTGAAAACATTATCTTTGATATGCATAAACCCCACCACCACTGCCTAGGGGAACCATGCAAATATAGTGGAAAGAGTGATGAACGAAAAAATAGAAGGAGTTGCTGGAGAGAGAGGCATGGAGAAGAAGAAACATCTATAGTTGATATATGTTTACGTATGGTTGAACACATTGCTCCCTCTTTCAAATTGAGATAGGTTCTGATTTTCAAAGACGTCTCTTGTAGTAGAAATTTCCAAATGACACTGTAGAACTGATTTTAGAACCGAGTTTCAAATCAAACCAATTTACAGTATTTTCAACCCATTTTTAGAACGGCTAATATATATATATATATATATATATATATATATCCATCTTAACTTTCATTTAACATTTACTCTCTTTTTCATCAGGGATTTTGATCGCATACTCTTAACTCTCTTACCTTCAAAGTGGTTGGAAGCTTGATCCGTCCTATTTCAACAGGTTTTTAATCTAATTTTCTCTGTCTTCCCATCTTTGAACTCATCCTGTTATTTTGTTTTATGCTTTGTCATGTAGCCTTTAGCTCATACCAACACACCAATTGTTTTGCTCTGACATTTTATGCAATTCTATTATAATTCATTTGAAACACTCATATCAAATATCTAAGTATCCTGATGTGGCAATATCTATTTTATTATTTAAAATTCATAATACTTTTTGATTTATATATAAAAAATAGCTAGTCCTTTTATATTAATTCCAAGTAAAACAAGCTAGTGTGTGTGTAAAGTGCAAAGCTAGCTTTTTATCAAGTGGGCTGTTTCGCCACATACTCTTTAACACTGGGAATGTACGTCCTAATGGATCAAGTTTCTCAATTCGTGAGTTCTACATCAACAAAAACATTTAAAGAAATGAGATTATCTTAGTTGACTAAAGTATGACACAGCTTTTCATTTATATCGTTTTAGAATGTTGCCTGTAAGTAGAAAGCTAGTATTTAACATCTTTATCATCCAACAGTACTGTGAAAGTTATAAATTTCTTTCATCTTGTCATACTGAAAAGCTATATATGAATTTTGAAACTATTGAATTTGCTTAATTTAAGTTTATACCCCGTTTGATATTCATAGATCTAGGATGAGACCTTCGAGCATGAGACCTTTAAACCCATGTCATTTTATACATTCAATCACACTAACATAGTTTTAGGTCAAAAAAATTACGTAGAATCATACAAATTATTTCAACAAAATCGTAAATCTTACAATTGAAACTAAAAAAAATTCCTAAGATCAATATAATTCATATAACTCATCAAACAATATATGTGATTTATTGAATTTATTGAAAATATGTATAATTATAAAGCCCAATGACGTCGTTTGATTTATGTGATTGATGCTATCAAGTAAGATAAGGCTTGATTCTTGTTAGTGTGGTAATTTTCAACTTTTTATAAAGCCAAGGACAAAGTCAAATATCTAAATATTAGATTGCCCCTAGATGAGTGGAATATTTGGAATGACTCTCTCCATTGACTCCATCAATTGGACATTATTTCCACGTGTGTGGCCCTAATTAAAGACATATGCAAAATATTACTCCATCTGTATATATTTATAGTTGTCAAAGTAGGCTGCCTTGGCCTAAAGCTTACGTGGAGCTAATTGTTTATGGTTACTACCAGTCCTAGGGAGTAAACGTGAGAGTAGAACAACAAGAAGTGAAGAATGGAGGCTGCAGTGGGGGCTGCTACATCCACTGCATGTGAAAAATGGTTGGATTTTATGGTGGAGCCGCTTACACGGCAAGTGGGTTACCTTTACTATTACAAGGACAATGTTGAGGAGCTAAAAAAATGTGTTGAGAATCTTCGACATGCAAGAGAGAGGGTGCAACATCAAGTTGAGGAGGCTGAAAGGAATGCAGAAGAAATTGAAGTTGATGTTCGAAATTGGTTACAAGAAGTGGATAAGAAGAAAACTGAATTTGAGATGTTTTTGGAGGATGAAGGCCATCGAAAGACAGGGTGCCCCATTGTTCTATTCCCTAATAACTTGTGGTTAAGGTACCGTCTAGGCCGAAATGCAAAGAAAATGGTACTAAAAATGAAAGAAGAGGGACTTTCGGAAAAGAAGTTTGATGGAGTTTCTTATCCACAGGCCCTAACTGCCATAAACATTGCTTTATCTAGCTTTGATTTTGAAAGCTTTCCATCGAGAAATGAAACTCTGGAAGCGATTATGGCAGCATTGGAAGATCCCACGGTTAGAATGATGGGAGTTTGGGGTTCTGGTGGCGTGGGTAAGACCACTCTAATCAAAGAAGTTGCCAAGAAAGCATTGGAAAAGAAGTTGTTCAAGGTGGTGGTTGTTGCAAACGTAACAAGAAATCCAGACATCAAGAAAATTCAAGGAGAAATTGCTGACGTTTTGGGGTTGAGTTTCAAAGCAGAAAGTGAGATTGGGAGAGCAGATCATTTACGAAGGAGACTAAAGAAAGAGAAGGAGCATACCTTTATAATCCTAGATGATATTTGGGAAGAGCTGGACTTGAAGAAGTTGGGAATTCTATTTGATGATGATGATGATTTAACAGTCAAAGATATGCGGCAGTTTGGTTTCAACATTATGAAAAAAGAAAAATCTCCTGGTGATTACAAAGGGTGCAAGGTTTTATTAACTTCTAGATTCAAACAAGTATTGTCTACTCAAATGGATGTAAAGGAAACCTCAATTTTCTCAGTAGGAGAATTAAATGATGTGGAAGCAGAGTCCTTCTTTAGGAAGGTAGCTATGGTACCTGATAAAAGTTGTGACTCTGAGCTTCAACCATTAGTTACTAAAATTGTGAAAAAGTGTGGTAATTTACCTATGGCAATCGTTGCAGTTGGAAAGGCCTTAAGAAACCAGGAGCACTCTATGTGGAATGATGAGCTTAAAAGACTGGAAAGTCATGGGGGACTACTGGAACCCCTGCATTTTTCAACAAAGTTAAGTTATGATCGTCTAGAAAATGAGGAGCTCAAGTCTGTTTTCTTACTTTGTGCTCAAATGGCTTATCGTCCATTAATTATGGACTTGGTGAAATACTGCATTGGTTTGGGAATATTTCCAGGGGTCAATACAGTCAGACAAACTCGAAATAGAATAGATATATTGATCCACAAGCTAAGAGACTCAAGTTTATTATTGGACAGCGATTCTAGTGATCGATTCAATATGCATGATACGGTCTCCGATGCTGCCCTTTCAATTGCATCCAAAGAGAAAAATGTATTTGTTCGGAGAAATATGATAATAGATGATTGGCCTGAAAAAGATGAGCTTGAAAAGTGTACAACCATTTCTATACACAATTGTGATATCAGTGATGAGCTTCCAGAAGGTGTAAATTGTCCACAGCTTAGACTCTTCCGTATTGATAGTGACGAGCCTACTTTAAAAATACCTGAAAACTTTTTTGATGGAATGAGAAGACTTAAAGTATTGATATTGACTGGTATTCATTTTTCATGCTTACCACCTTCAATCGAATACCTCAAGAACCTCAGAATGCTTTGTTTGGAGCGATGCCGGCTACTAGGTGACAGCTTATCTGTCATAGGGGAACTGAAGAAATTGAGGATTCTTAGCCTTTCAGAGTCTGAAATTGAAATTTTACCACGTGAATTAAGGCAACAATGTAAGCTACGGTTGTTTGACATAAGTAATTGCCCCAAACTCAAGATCATCCCACCTGATGTTCTATCAAGCATGACTAGTTTGGAAGAGTTGTATATTAGAGAAAGCGCCATTCGGTGGGAGGTGGAAAGGGAAAAGGAGAATGGTCAAAATGCTACACTTGCTGAGTTGAAGCATCTGCAACAATTAAGGACTCTAGACATTTACATCCAGAATTCTGCATCTTTGCCTACAGACTTGTTGTTCGACAAGTTGGATGATTACAAAATTGTGATTGGAGATTTCAAGATGCTTGCAGTGGGGGATCTCAAGATGCCAGATAAATATGAAGCATCAAGAGCTTTGGCGATATTAGAGCTGAAAGAAGGCACAAATATTCGCTTTCAAAAGGGGATTAAATTCTTACTTGAAGGCGTTGAAATTTTATTTCTGGGAAAAATAATTGGTTTTGAAAACGGTTTTTATGAGCTGAATTTGGAAGGATTTTCATGCCTAAAACATTTGTCCATCGTGAATAATTTTGACATTCAGTACATCATCAACTCAAAGGAGTTGTTTCGTCCTCAGCATGTTTTTCCCAATCTGGAGTCAATTTATCTCTACAAATTGAAAAACTTGGAGAAAATATGCTACAATAATCTCATGGATGATGCTTTCTGCAATTTAAAAACCATCAAGATCAAGGCGTGTGCTCGATTGAAGAATCTCTTTTCATTTGACCTGGTTAGATTTCTTTCTAAGCTGGAAACAATAGATGTTTCAGAATGTACATCTTTGAACGAGATTGTTGCTGTTGAAAGACGTGGGAATATTGACAATGATGTGAAGGATGTCAACATTGAATTCCCTCAATTACATGCTTTGACACTACGATCTCTACCAGCATTTACTGGTTTGTATAACAATGGTAGTCAATCAAAAGAAAACCATGATACGAACATGCAAGAAGCTATCATGGAAGAGCACAACGTCCATGCTTGTCTTTCACTCTTCAGCAGAGAGGTGCGTTACAAATTTCATAGATATGTTTACTTTTTACTTACAGTATTTTATATTAACTAACATCTCAATTTTCCTTAATTCATGAAGGTGTCGTGTATGTGATTTTTGTTTGGTTCTTGATTTTGTCTTTCATATATTAATAATTATGCTTGTGCTTGCAGGTTTTGGTTCCCAACTTAGAAAGCTTGGAGCTGTCCTCAATCAATATCCATAAAATATGGAGTGATGACCAACCATTGCGAATTCTAAACTTTCAAAAGTTGATAACCTTGAAAGTGAAAGATTGCGCCAGTTTAACATATTTATTATCATTGTCCATGGCTCAGAGTTTGTCTAATCTCAAGAGTCTTTCTGTAAGTGGATGTGACATGATGGAGGACATATTTAAGCCAGAAGGAATTAGTATGGATAAGGAAAAGGTACGCAGCTGCATATATATAGTTCGAATAAAATCTTAATGCACACACATGTTATTTCCTGAGTCTCATTACCTATGTAGCTAAGGTTTAGATTACTGGTCCCCAATCTTGTCCTTTCAATAAAATATTATCAACTATGCAAAAAATTACACCTTTCTCTTGAATCATATCCCCTCCCTCTTAGTTAGCAGTAATTTTTTTGACTAGTTGGCAGTGTTTTATTGGAAGACAATAAGAAGAGATGACCAAATATTTGAATTCTTAGATGCGATTCACTAACGACTACTTTGCACCACAGCAAAATGAAGTCTTTCCTATGTTGAAGGAAATCGAGATCACCGGCATGGAGAAACTGAAAACCATATGGCACGCTCAAGTTGGTTTAAATTCCTTTAAGAGTCTAGATTCTATGATTATTAAAAATTGCAAGAAACTTGCCACTGTTTTTCCTGGTCACATGGTGGGAAGGTATCAAAGTCTAGGCATCTTGAAGGTTACAAATTGTAAAGCAGTGGAAGTGATATTTGATCTTAAAGACGATCTGAAAACAGATGGTAGCAATGATACAAAGATGTGGCATCTTCAAATAGAAGGGCTCCCAAATTTAAAGCACGTATGGAACGCAGATCCTCAGGGAATTCTTAACTTGAAAAATCTACAAACTGTACGGGTTGATGACTGCTTCAACTTAGAATATATCTTCCCGCTTTCGATAGGCATTGGTCTTGAAAAATTGGAAAAACTTGTGGTAAAATCTTGTCGTCAATTGAAGCAGATTGTTGACACGAATGATAGAGGATCAAATGAATTTAAGTTTCCCCAACTAGCCTTCGTGCTGCTTGTAGATCTTCCGCAACTTGCAAGTTTTTGTAGGGGGCCGCATGCTTTAGAATGGCCGGCATTAAAGGAGTTGTATGTAATATTTTGTGAGCTGAAAGTTTTCACTGCAGAAACCACAAAATTGAAAGGAGGGCCAATCTTCTTAAGTGAAAAGGTACAAAAAAATATATAGCAACAAGCAATTTTTTCAACCTTTTAGAAATATTTCTTCTTTTATTTTCCTTGTAATAATCTTTCTTCTTTTATAGAAAAGAAAAAAAAGATGAAATATTAATGAAAAATGTCCTCAATTGGAAGATGTTTGTTATAAAAAAAAGTTTTGGTCTACAAGTTTGTCTTGTATATGGAAGTCATTTTCTTCTTCAATTAATTATTTTACTTCTTTCATCTATTTCTTAGGTGATATCCAACTTAGTGTCACTGGGAATAGACCCTAAGGAAACAAAGTGGCTGCAGGATAACAGCTACAATATTTATCAAATGCACAATATAAAACATATTGTCTTTGAAAAACTGAAGATTGCCGAGGTTCTCTTGCTATTTCTTCATCGGATTCATAAACTAGAGAGCCTAATTTTGGTCAATTGTCTCCTCAAACAAGCATTCCCACAAGGAAGCCTCACTGGACATGAGAATATTTGGACTGCTGCTCAGCTTAAGAAACTGAGAATAGCGTTTTCACCTTTTATGGAGAACATAGGCTTCGAACATGCAAACTCAATTCTTGCAGAAGTGGAGGACTTATTCTTTGATCAATGTCCCCGTCTGATAAATTTAGCTCCGTCCTGTGTATCTTTCATTCACTTGACAACTTTGGAAGTAAGTGGCTGTAGTGGATTAAAATATTTAGTGGCATCCTCAACTGCAAAGAGCTTGGTTCAACTGGCATCAATGAAGGTAATCGATTGTGGAGCCTTGGAGGAAATTGTAGCAAGGGAGCAAATGGAAGAAGAGTTAGCCCAGGATGAGATTATTGTATTCAGCAAACTCGTAACCAAAGAACTTGTTTCTCTTGAGAATCTAACTAGTTTCTGCAGCTCCAAGAAGCATGTCTTTGAGTTTCCATTATTGGAGAAACTGAGAGTGAGAGAATGCCCTGAGATGAAAATATTCTGTGAAAAACTCAAAAGCACGCCACCGAGTCTCCAAAAAATACATGCTGTAGGTGAAGTGGAAGGGAAATGGTACTGGGAAGGTGATCTCAATGCTACCATACAATATATGTTCACAAAAATGGTACGTGTCATATGAATTCCCCCATATGTTTTATCTATATATACTATAAGTGGAGTGGTGTCTTTCAATTTGTATTTTTTTAACTTTTTCCTATATAATTATTTTATAAAGTGATTAATTATAATTTATTATTATTATTATTATTAAAATTAGTTAAATAAAAATAATTTTATAAAACAGTAAAAAGATTTAAAGTTAGTTATAATAATGTATTTAAAAAAAGATAATTTTATGTATTTGAAAGTAATTGTAATTATAAAATGAAATTATAAAAAAATATTTGTATTTATAATTTATTTTTTTTCTATTTGTGTTTAATTAATTATTAATAATTTTTTTTAGAAAGTAAAAATTCGTCTCTGAAAAGGAATCCCTTTATAACAGTATAGATTTATAAAAAAATCACGTAAACTTTTTTTCAAAATTTAAATTTTCGCACCCTTTGAATTACGGCAAAGTAATTGTATTTTCATGTCATATTTAGCATATGTGTAACGGCAAATTTATTTGCTTTGGCAGGTAATTTTGGAACACACAGAGCGTTTGAAACTTTCTGACAATCCGAAGTTAGAACAAGTATGGCATGACAAGCTTGTTCTGCCAGAAGACTGCTTTGGCAATTTAAGAACATTGGTGGTGAAGAACTGTAAATTTCTAGGAGATATTGTAATTCCATCAAATGTACTTCCTCACTTGAACAACTTGGAAGAATTGGACGTAAGGGGATGCAATGCAGTGAAGGTAATATTTGACACGGAAATGACAAAGTCCAAGGGAATTGCCTTCCGTTTGAAAAGGCTGGTTTTAGATGAGTTGCCATGCTTGAAGCATGTATGGAATAACAATTCTCAAGAAATTGTCAACTTTCAAAATTTACGAGAAGTGCATGTCTTAGGTTGTGAAAGTCTGGAAGCTCTGTTTCCTGCATCTCTGGCCAAAACTCTCGTGAAACTTGAACAGCTTCTTGTAGTAGTTTGTTTTAAGTTGTTACAAATAGTTGGAAAGGAAGAAGCTGCTGCGGATGGAGCAACTGACGAGTTTGTGTTTAGCAGTTTAACCGCATTGGGGCTCTTTGTGTTGCCAGAGCTCACTTGCTTTTACCCTGGAAGGCACAATCTGGCATGCCCCAAGCTAAATCGCTTATGTATTGCTGCTTGTCATAAGATGAAGATTTTCACAACAGAATTTCAGAGTCCCCAAGAAACACATCCAGAGGATCAAGTTAGTATTCTACACAACAGAGAACCTCTTTTCAAGGTCGAAAAGGTAACAACACATGTATATTTTGTTTCTGCAACATTATGTGTACTTTCAAATTTATTTTCCTTCTTTTTGTTTAGTTTGTTAACTTTTTATTTTTTGTATTTGCTAATTTTGCTTTACTATAGGTTACTCCTAACTTGGAAGCATTGGCAGTCAATATGAAAGACGCTAAGATGTTTTGCCATGGACAATTTCCCTCAAACTTCCTCCACACGTTAGAAGTCCTCGTGCTAGACCTTTCTTCAGCCGATGACGAAGACACTAATTTTCTCATTGGATTTCTTCACAAGGTACCCAATTTAGAAGATCTTAGGATATGCTTTTCCTCCGAACTCATAGAAATATTCCCTTCTCAAAAATCCGAAGATGATGATTGTGTGAGAAAACTTGCAAAATTGAAATCGTTGGCCCTGTGTGGACTTCGTTGTCTCGAGTCCATTGGGTTAGAGCACTCAAGTCAGATCCAAGGAATGCTCGAAAGCTTAGACGTCGCCCGTTGTGTTAGTTTGCCGAAGTTAGTACATTCTGCAGCATCTTTGTGCAAATTGAAAGAATTAAAAATACGTCGGTGTGACGCACTGGAATATTTGTTCACATCCTCAACGGCTAAAAGTTTGGTGAAACTTGAAACGATCGTCATAGAGGAATGTGGATCAATAAAAGAAATAGTGGCCGAAGAGGAACATGCATCAACCTCATCATCAGTTGAGAAGGAGATAATATTTGGGCAGCTCCGAAGGGTAACACTAAACAATTTACCAAGGCTCTTAAGCTTTTATTCAGGGAATGCCACTTTGCAATTCCCATATCTTGTCACAGCGGTCATAATGCAATGCCCCAAGTTGACAACTTTTTCTCATGGAATCATAATTGCGCCACACTTCATGGGACTTCAAACTCTTGCTATTTCATTGGGTGATGTTACTACTAATATTTTGATGGGCTCAAGGAATTTCTCACACTTCCTCGATGATATTAACACCGCAGGAAAAGATTTGTTCCGAGAAATTAATGGTACGTAAGGATCATTTAATCGCCCATATTGATTAATTAATTAATTAAATTTAATATAAAGTAGTAAAGTTTTTCTCATGGAATTTTCATAATTGCGCCGTACTTTATGGGACTTCAAGCTCTGATGTCATACACTAGTCCTTTGATGGACCTAAGAAATTTGTCACGCTTTCATGATGATCTTAACACCACAGTAAAAGAGTTGTTTCAAGAAATTACTGGTACGTAAGATCAGTTATTCCCAGCATTAATTAATTAATTAATTAATTAATTAATTCAAAATAAAGTAATAAAGCTACTATGACTTTTAATCTAATTTTTTGTAGGGGGAAGTAGCACTCTGATGATGCAGTCAGAGAAGGAAAAGGAGACTGACGCCAGCAACAGCTAGGAAAGGAAGCCTGTATTTCACTACAGTTTTATGGTAAATGTCAGAAAAAGAAAAATAAAAAACAGAAGAGAAATATGTGTCGGTTTTAAACCCCAATTCATTGACTGTTTCTACATATATTACTTCTTTGTTTCCTTTGTTTTTTAGATACTGTTAGAAGGTAAAAATTAATCTAAATAAAAACATGTGCTTGATAGATTTCTAAATTAATGTATCTTAAAGATACTTAGAGTAAATTTAATATGGGATAAAAATGTATATAAAATTCATTCACAAAAATTTAGTGTTGTTTGGTTTGTTTTTTTTGTTTTTATTGTCAGTTAACATATTTTTAGTTATAATTACAAAAATAATATTTATTTTCATCATTTTCTTTATAAAATTTTAAAAATAAAAAATAGAATAAAAATAAGATGATATTTTTATAATTATAACTGAAAACATATTAACTAAAAATGAAAATAGAAAATAAACCAAACACCCCTATATCTCTCATTTTTATTCTCATACCAAACATATACTTGTCAAGATATTTTTATTGATGAAATTGAATGATCAAACCAAACCAGTCTCATCCTATGAGGTTTGATTTAGTTCGCTCTCTCAATTTCGTTGGGCTAGTATTGTTTTAATTTTTTTTTTTTTTGAACTGAACAAAATTTGACTCGATTTTTCTTAAATTTTGAATCGATTTGAACCATCAATGGAATGGCATCAATCCAAATGGGCCCTTGTACACACACACATCAATTTTCTTTGCTTTACTAATTCATGACAAATTAAATACTCTCACTTGCCCCAGTATTTTTCTTTCTTCTATTGCTATTAAATTGATTAAAAATACTCATGTCATGATGCAACCCTGTTAAAATGCTCCCTTGTTTGTTGGTAACCTTGGGCAAATGCAGTGTAGTTGTTCATATAAATACTTTCTTTTTGCTTTTGGAACACAACATTTATTACTAATTACTTATTACAAAGTAGTTCGAATTGTTTCCCAAGAATTCAACAATTATTACTACTCATTACATGGTAACTTCATCGAGCTAGTAGTGAACATGTCATTGAATCATTATAATTTTCGTCTTCTCTCATAATATTGAAGACTTTATATATTATCTTCTTACTTATTAAGAGGACCAAGAATTTACCTTTCCTTGGAAATACATTAATCAACTTTCCAATTTGGTCTTTTCCAGAAGCAATTTGACGATCACAGGAGCGTGAGAGACTTCACTAAAACGTTGCATTTTCGATTCCTATCTTTCTTACCAAGAAGTTAAACCAAGAACTTTTCCTTTCTGGTAAGTTTCTTCTAGTTAAGAAAAAGAATTGTTCATCTTTTACTTTTCCTTATTCTTATTCACTTTTTTTTCTTATCAAGCAAAGAATTTGGCCTCTCTCTCAAGTTGAACTTTCCAAATAAATAAAAAATACGTACACCAACCATTTGTTCGAAGACATTCTTATTTATGTTTTAAATTCGGCATATGCTAGATTTGCTTAATAATTAGTAATATTTAATTATTGGGTTGAACAAAATTGCTTTCTATAAAGAAATTTTAGAACGACGAAAATTATGGCATCAATCAATTCTCAGTCCTTCTATATATGTATAGGGGTTAGGTTCCATTATTTGCCCACCCAAACAAACGAAACCAAAGACAATTTCTCTTTTCCCTGTATTCAATCCCTGCATTTCAATCTGATCAACCACATTTTATTACGTCCCTCTTTGTTTCTGAAATTCATTTACAGAAAAAGCCTTTGAATCTGATCACCTTGCATTCAATCTCTTACCTCTGAATCTGATTAGCCATTTTAATACGTTTTAGTTTGTTCTTTACCCTTTGTGTTTCTAAATTTGTAATTTACTAGCACAAATTCAAAACTCACAAAAAAAACAAAACAAAAAGAAAAAAATTTCTTTTATGTGTGCGTGATGCCTCTCCTTTGATCCTCCATTTTCAAGTCAAAGTGAATAGCTACTGCAAGAGGGAAGGGCTCCGTTAGTATGCCAACCAAACAAACTGTTCTATAATATTGTAAAGGATTTAATTTTATCCACGGTTATCATAACGTGTTTTTTACACTATCATTTAATCATATGTTAATTAATATTTAACTTTTTATATAATTGTTATCTTAGTCAAAAAAATTTAAAGATTTGACAATTTATGATTAGATGATAGTGTAAAACTTTACACTGATAGTGAATTAAAATTAAACTCTATTGTATATTATTCATCTTAACTTTGTCTTACATTTATTCTATTTTATCAGGACTTTCGATCGTGTTATCTTATTTTCAAAGTGCTTGGAGTCTCTTAATCTGTCTTACTTGAACAAGTTTTAAATTTAATTTATCTATCTTCTCGTCTCTCTTTGTGATTAAGATATTTGAACTAATATATAAGGAATTGGACCAAACTAGAATGTTTAATGATTAATTGAATCTAATTAGTCTCCTTATATAATTCTTTGCCTCTAAACCTGATTAGCCATCTTTGATTATGTTTTAGTTCCCTTGTTCCTTTTTATCAGTCTTTGAAGGTATTTACATGAGAATTAAGTATGTCATTAAAATGTCATTTTATTGAAATACTGAAAATATTAATATTCACTTAAATAATCATAGTTTACTTTATTAATATTAAAGATAAACTTGAAAGAAATAATTTATAGTTCATTGATATTTTTAAAATGACAGATAAAATGAAACACAATTTTTTCTCTAAAATGATAGACAACAAAGAACCAAGGAGGTATTTGCTAGCACAAATTCAAAAAAAAAAAAAAAAACCTAACAAAAGAGAAAATTTTCTCGTTTTTTAGTGCGTGATACGCCATTTGCAACTCAAAGGAAGGGCTCCATTAGTATGCCAACCAAACAACTGCTTTATAATATTGTACTTTTGTTTTTGCTTCTTGATTTTTCTTTTTATTACTTTAAAATTCTTTTTACTGCCAGATAATATTTATATTTCACAGTTAAGATTTCGTTTCATTATTTTTTTGTCTTGATTCATTTCTAAATTTGGAATTTGAAATAACTCTGGGAAGGCTTTAAGTTGAAATATAATTGGCATAACAAGCATATGTATTTATGACAAATCTATCTTTTAAGCCTGAAAAATATTAATCAAATGTATGGTCCTATTTTCCTGATTAACTGTATACTATCAAATTATCAATAATATTTTTACTTAAAAATCACATCTGATATCTAATAGTTAATACTTAAATAATAAAAATAAATTCAAAGTACGAAAAAAATGACTGAACTCATTTAATATAAACATTAAAGTCATGTACTGGACAATAACAATCTAACAGTCTCTACTGAGATATTATGAAAGTTTCATTATCCCTTAATACAAAAATATTTAGCAACTCATTAGAAATCAAAACCAATAAAATTATCTCACTGTCATTTTCCTTTTTTTTTTCTTTGAGAGTAAACGTAAGGACCAAGGCCTAGAAAAGAAAAACAATAATCAACAAACAAGACGGGTATAGACCCCCAAAGCATCACAGGTGACTAATCCCCTAACCTCCACAGGGGTGACAGTCCAATGTCTATATACCCAAACTCGTGTGAGATTGAAATTAGCAAGACAGTCAGCACATTTATTCCTTTATCTGTATGTGTGTTTGACCTGCACCTGCCAGTTCTTTGCCATTAAATACTTGATGTTACGGATGATTTCCTAGTTGCATGGTTTTCCATGGATTCTTCCTGTTTTATAAGCACCATGGCACTTGAATCCAGCTCCAATATTATCTGTCTATACCCCATTTTCCATGCCAGCTTTAGTCTTTCACGCGCTCCCCCAGGCTTCCACTAGTAAAGTAGATGATTCCCCCAAGCGAGTAAAACCACCAATCCAGCTCCCCACGTGGTCAGCCATTCTACTTTCAAGTTTACTTGCCCTATCCATGTTAATTTTTTATCCACCCCTTCTTTGGAGTTTCCGACCTAACATTAAGCAGAGTATTCACCATTGCAGTAGTTCACCCGCCATCCGATAATATGCACAGGATTTCTAGGCCGCTGGAATGTTTCCTGGAAGATTGACTTGTTACGCCAATTCCAAAGCAGCCAAGTTCCTATAGCCCAAATACTGTGCCAGTGAGAAATAGAATTCCTCCAAGGTTTTGAGTTAGATTAATCTGGATCCACTCATGAAGGTCCAGAGAGTAGAATAGGCTTCTGTTAGAGGAAATAACAGGCAGGTTCCAAATAGTCGAGGATTGATTACAATCCCCAAGTACATGACTAATAGTTTCAGCCTTATCACCACAAAAGTAGCAGAAGAGGGTCGGCATTTCCCCAACCCATAGTTATTTATGGCACACGGCGCATTGCTGCGACAAAGGCTCATGGCACTGTTTCAAGTTGTGCAGGGTAACATTGAAGTGCGGCGTATATTATATTAAATATACTTAATATATTTAGTATAAACATCAATTCAATAATATACAACCATGCATTACTTTCTGCCAGAAATTACAGACCACTTGATTCATATCATTAGGATTTGGACAAACACAATACTTCCAAGTTAGGTCTGCACTCCTAGGCTAGGTTGCTGGTTGGGTGTCCCAAAACAAAAGAGAGAGAGGAATGACCAGGGTTGATGGAAACAAAGAGCTAGGGCCTGGGTTGCTGCTGAAACAGAGAGCTGGGGCGTGGATCAGGGGCTGTCTTGTTGGTTCTGGCCAAAACGGAGGAGAAAATGCCTAAAATGAGGAGAAGAAGGAGCTACCGGCAGAGAAAGAGAAAGAAAACGCAGGGATCAGGTCTGAGAGGTGCAAAACAGAGGCTGGGCTTGCGTTTTAAACCACCCAGCTCGAAAACTTAAAGAAAACGCAGGGTTAACTGCGTTTTACATATTGCGCTGGTTGTACATGGTGTGGCGCGCGCAACATGAACATTGCCATGCAACAGTGATTTTGTTGCCCAAGCTGGTGCGGCGGTGCTGCGCCCGCTATGGCGCGCCATTAATAATTATGCCCCCAACCAGCCCTTCTGACGTTTGTGTTAAAGCCTGCCGTGATAAATCTGCCAAACAAAGTAACGAATTCTCTCATGCACATTTATCTTCCAAATTTTCTTTCACTGGGAATCAGGTAAAGTTCACATCCCAACTTTCGAGGAGCTAGTAAGCACTTGTGACCAAGAAGGAGCCATCCTTTTCTCCTGGCCGCCAAATGGAATCAGGGTCGTGATCAGGCTAAGGAGGAAGGGTGGAGTGAAATTTCCTTGCTAGATTAAAAGTTAAAGTTTGGTTTATGACCCACCAGTTTCAATCACCAGTTTTTAGCACCATATCTGAAACTCTTGCTTGTCTGTTGTCAAGATTTTTGTTCTGGATATGATCTATATAAGCCTGAGGTTTTCTCCATCCAACAGTTATTCCAAAATTGAATATCAGTGCCACTTCCAACATTCCACATCTAGAATCTAGCAAGCTTGTGCCAGGCATTGGAAATGTCTTTCCATATGAAAGAATCAGCTTGTTTAAAACAAATGGAATCCTTTAAGTTGTGGCCTCAAGTGCACTTCCCTTTAAGCACTTCAATCCAACGGGTACTGCTACCAATCTTCGACTTCCAACCAAGTTTCATTATGCAAGCCTGATTTAGAGTTTCCAGGCTATTAACATTTAGGCCACCATAACTTACAGGCTTGCAAACATTTTTCCAAAACACAAGATGGCTTTTCTTTGCTCATCATTGTGGCCCCTATGAAATTTCTTCGCAATCTCTCAATTTCTTTAACTGTAGCTGTAGGGAGCAAATTGATCATCATAGAATACATGGAAATAGCAGTGATCACTGAATTTGCAAGAGTGGTTCTTCCAGCTAGGGAAAGAAGATTGGCTTTCCAGCCAGAAAGTTTTCCAGTCAGAAAGATTTCTTTTAACTTTCCAGCTAGTGGTTTATTGACTTTAGGAATCAGGACCAGCAGGGTCTTGTTTGCTTCCTTTATTTAAGCTTTTTTGTCTATTATGTTGGCCACAAATTTAGTAGTATATATTATCTCCCATTTTATCCCAAGAGTGATAGTAGAAGGTAGCAGGTAACCCATCCGGCTCAAGGGTTTTGAGGGGCCCATTACAAAAAGGGCATTTTTTACTTCTTGCTTACTAATAGGGTCACGATGGTGAGATAATTTTTCAGGACTGATATTTGATAATTTAACATTAGACCCATGATCCTCCCCATCATCTTGGAAGAGGGACTTGTAGAAATCAATGGCTAACTGACCAAGTTGAGTAGGATCTTCCACCCATTGGCCGCTAGTGTTTCCGAGCATTAAGATTCTATTTCTCCTTCTTCTATTGATAGTTTTGGTATGATAACACTTGTGTTTCTATCTCCATCTCTGATTGCCAGTGAACAAGGACCTTGTTCAACTCATTATGAAGGGTGTTTTCAAGTTTTTCAAGAAAATGATTCCTTTGAGAGCTTCCTGAAAGTTTTCCTTGTATTCCTGAAAGACGAACCAGAATTTCTCTTTTCCTCTTCTTTATATTGCCAAAAAACTTAGAATTCCATCTTTAGAGGATATGGGAAATATTAGTGATATTGCTTAAAGACATTTTCTATCTCACTGCTATTTTCCATTGGAATGCTTCTTCACTGCACAATTTCTGTCTCTCTGGTTTCTCCCCACTGCGGCGCTAGCTCCTTTTTAACAACCATCCGTGGCCTTACTTTGGGCTTTAATAAATGATTTTGTTTTCTTCTAACAATTGGAACCACTCTCATTTTTTTTTTTTAATCTTTTGGGTATCAACCCACCCTCTCTTTTTATTCCTATGCCAACTGTAGACCTTGGAAGAAAGTATCTACAGGTTTTTATTTAAAGACCAGTTCTTTTATAATATTAAAAGGCTAGAAGATAGCTCCCTCTCCAATCATTTTGTTTTCCCTCTTTGTCATGTTCATAATCGAACTAAAAATTGGAAACTGATTAAATTTAATTTGTTTATCCATTTTTAAACTTTTTATGATATAACAATGTTTTATTAATTGATAGTGTAAAAAGTGTTATGCTCCTCGTAATCAATTAAAATTATACTCTAATAATTTTAATTAGCTAATATGTTGTATTTGTTAAGCATTTTTTTTGGGTTATACAATAAACTTAATTGAATTTTACTTGTTAAATATAACTAATTTAGTCTCTTACAATATACATAGATTATATTGAGAATTATATATATTGTTTCTCAATCCATTCCCTCATAGTTTAATATTACAGTCCTTTGTTATTGCAATATCAAAGAGAACCAAAGATGATACTCAAAATAATTCTGATATATTTTCTCTCACCTTATTAAAATCTTATGATTTATTTTTTATTTTTTTAAAAAATACTAGGTATTTTGAGAGTATTGTTATCAGCAATTTAAATTCTATCTGAATTTTATTATATAATATTATATATTGAATATGATTGCACACATATTTATTTTCTGTGCCATAAGTTATGTTTTCATTAGATTAATATACAATTATTAGACTAGATAAGAATTTGTCCTATTTTCTCACCCCATTTATCTTGTCTGAACTATAATATTTTGTTTTTGTGAGATAATTATAGTTTTTTTTTTTGGTGATCCGATAATTATAGTTTTTATTTCTGATTATAGAATGCATATATTTATCTCTATATATAGAGGTTTAGACAGAAGTGGATCCGCTTGCATTTCATGAAACCATATTAGAGACGTAAAGTGTTGTATCATCTTTGTGTGTTTGTCCTCGTGTTTTCACTTGTACAGATAGATGGCTCGGGCTTTTTTAAGAACCAATACTGAACAAAATGTTTGGATTATTTGATTGATTCTATGTGCTAATAAAGCTCTCACATAGTTTTTGTTGATGATAGTTTTTAACTAGATTGTGCAATTCAATATTTCAGTAACAATTACATTATTTCAAAATTATTCACAGAAGATGATATTATTTTTGAAAAGCATATTTTTGTAACAACTCAATTATTTTTTATACGCCATTTTTTTTTTAAATTTACGTTTCTAAACTTCAGGAAAAAGTTGTAGTCATATTACAAGAAAATCAAGAATGAACATGGACACGATTGTGTCTACAGCTACTGAAAATGTGTTGAATTATGGGGTAGAGTTGATTAAACGGCGTGTGGGTTACCTTTACTATTACAAGGACAAAGTTGAAGCCCTAAAAAGTTATATTGAGAAACTAGAAGATGCAAGAAAGAGGGTGCAACATCAAGTTGAGGGTGCTGAAAGGAACGCAGAAGAAATTGAAGCTGATGTTCAACATTGGTTAAAAGAAGTTGGCAAGGAGATCACAGAATATAAAAATTTTCTGGGTGATGGAGGCCATGCAAAGACAAGGTGCTCCATTGGTTTCTTTCCAAATAATTTGCAGTTAAGATATCTGTTAGGGAGAGAAGCAACGAAGATGGCAGAGAAAAGCAAAGCAGATCAACTTGTGAATAAAACATTTGATAAAGTTTCTTATCGGCCAGTTTCATCCATGGAGGCTGCTTTATCAAACATTGGTTATGGAAGCTTTCCATCGAGAGAGAGAACTATTGAGATGATTATGAAAGCATTGGAAGATTCCACAGTTAGAATGATTGGAGTTTATGGGGCTGGTGGTGTTGGTAAGACCACTTTAGTCAAAGAGGTTGCTTAAAAAGCTCAAGAAATTAATAAGTTGTTCAATACGGTGGTTATGACAAGTATAACTAGAAATTCTGATATAAAAAAAATTCAAGGGCAAAGTGCTGAGATGCTAGAGATGAGATTGGAAGAGGAAAGCGAGATTGTAAGAGCATGCCACTTACGAAAGAGATTAAACAAAGAAAAGGAGAACGCCCATATAATCCTGGATGATCTTTGGGATGGATTGGACTTGAATACGTTGGGGATTCCACGTGGTGATGATGATGATGATGGCAGCCAAAAGGTTGTCAAGGATGTAGGTGGTTTTGGTTATAATAAGATGAAAAAAGAGAAGTCATCCAATGATTACCAATGGTGCAAAATCTTGCTAACATCCAGAAGAAAAGAAGTATTGTGTAGTCAAATGGATGCGAAGGAGAACTCAACTTTTCTTGTAGGAACCCTCGAGGAAGACGAGACAGAGACATTGCTTAAGAAACTGGTTGGAATACATGATAATGAAGGGATAGCAATTGATGAAATTGCCAAAATGTGTGCAGCTTTCCCCATAGCGTTAGTGTCCATTGGAAGGGCATTAAAGAATAAGAGCTCGTTTGTATGGGGGATGTCCATCTACAACTTAAAAGGAAACAATTTACAAGCGGGCGGGAATCTATTGAGTTTTCTACAAAGTTGAGTTATGATCATCTCGAAAATGAAGAGCTTAAGTCAACTGTCTTACTTTGTTCTAGAATGGGAAACAATCCCTTAGTTATGGACCTAGTGAAATACTGTATTGGTTTGGGTATGCTTCAAGGGGTCTACACTATAAAAGAGGCAAGAGATAGAATAAATGTGTTGATAGAAGAGCTAAAAGACTCAAGTTTGTTAGTGGAAAGTTATTCTAATGACCACTTCAACATGCATGATATTGTGTGTGATGTTGCTCTGTCAATAGCATCCAAAGAGAAACATGTATTTACGATGAAAAACGGCAAATTAGATGAGTGGCCTCACAAGGATAAACTTGAAAGGTACACTGTTATTTCTTTACAATACTGTGAAATCATTGATGAGCTTCCTGAAAGTATATACTGTCCTAGACTTGAAGTCTTCCATGTTGACAGTAATGATCATAATTTGAAAATACCAGACAACTTTTTTAAAGAAATGAGAGAACTCAACAGTGTTGATATTGACCGGTGTGAATCTATCCTGCTTACCTTCTTCAATTAAATATTTAACAAAGCTCAGAATGCTTTGTTTGGAGAGATGCACTTTAGGATAGAACTTGTCAATCATTGGAGAGTTAAAGAAATTAAGAATTCTCACTCTTTCAGGATCTAGTATTGAAAATTTGTCTGTTGAATTAGGGCAGTTAGGCAAGTTGCAACTATTTGACTAAAGCAATTGCTCGAAACTACGGGTAATTCCATCCAATATAATATCGAGCTTGAAAAGTTTGGAAGAGTTGTATATGAGAGACAACTTGTTTCAGTGGGAGGTTGAACAACAGAGAAACCAAAGCCAAAAAGCTAGTCTTTCTAAGTTGAGGCATTTGAATCAGTTAACAACTCTAGAAATCCACATTCCAAATGTTGGTCATGCTCCGCGGAACTTGTTCTTTGACAAGTTGGAAAGTTACAAGATTGTCATTGGAGAATTCAACATGCTTTCAGTGGGAGATTTCAAGATGCCTAATAAGTATGAAGCATTGAAATTTTTGGCATTGTAGGTAAAAGACGGTACTAACTTTCATTCTGCAAAAGGGGATAAAATTCTGTTCAAAAGAGTTAAAAATTTGTTGCTGGGAGAACCCAATGGCGTCCATGATGCTTTGTCTTAATTGAATTTTGAAGGATTTCCAAATCTAAAACACTTGTCCATTGTAAATAATTTTAGCATTCAGTACATGATCAAGTCAATGGAGCAATCACACTCTTTAGAGGCTTTTCCCATATTGGAGTCCATGTCCCTGTACAAACTTGAGAATATGAAGAAAATATGCGACAATCAACTTACCGAGGCCTCTTTCCACAAATTAAAAATCATCAAGATAAAAATATGTGGTCAATTGGAAAATCTCTTTTCAATTTTCATGGTTAGACAACTTACTGAGCTTGAAACAATTGAAGTGAGTGATTGTGATATTTTGAAGGAGATTGTTTCTATTGAAAGACAAGTGAAACCTAATAATGATGTGAAAGTTAACAAGATTGAGTTTCCTCAATTACGATCTTTAATACTACAATCTTTACCATCATTTACTTGTTTCAATGCTAATGATAAGATGACTTCCATCTCACAATGGTATGAAAACAAAATGCCAAACAAGGAGTTCGCAGGAGCGACCGAAGAAGCTTGGGAAGGTGTTAATGCTTGCCTTTCACTCTTCAATGAAAAGGTACGTAAAAAATGTTTTCATGATTTGTTTATCCTTTACAATCTTTAACTATTGATATCTTATTTCCTTAAATTAAGGAAGATGGGATGTTTTGTTAGGCTTGCCATTCTCTTGTGTAAATCAACTTGAGAACATAAAATTTAGTTGCTCCTGAGACAATAATTGTATGTTGTTGCAGGTATCAATTCCCAAATTAGAGTACTTGATGCTGTCCTCAATCAACATTCAGAAGATATGGAGTGACCAATCTTTGTCAAATCGTTGCTTTGAAAATTTGCTAACATTGAATGTGACAGATTGTGGTAATTTAAACTATTTATTGTCACTCTCCATGGCTGGAAGTTTGATGAATCTCCAAAGCCTTTTTGTAAGTGGATGTGAGATGATGAAGGATATATTTAGTTCGGAAGATGCAAGGGTATGTAAATTCATTTAATTAAATTAAACTCTTAATATTATTTGTTGCTTAATTACATCTGTTACCCTTGTCTTTATTTAATCAGCTCATGAAAACTTTGCCTTCAGCAGATTGACGTTTTTCCTAAGTTGAAGAAAATGGAGGTTTCCTGCATGGAGAAATTGAATACCATATGGCATCCCCCTATTGGTTTGCATTCTTTTCAATGCTTGGATTCTCTGATAATTAAAGAGTGTCACAAACTTGCGACAATTTTTCCTGGTTACATGGGGCAACGATTTCAATGCCTTCAAACCTTGGAGGTTATTAATTGCAAGTTGGTGGAAAATATATTTGACTTTGGAGAAACTCCACAAACAGGTGGTAGGAATGAGTCAAACTTGCGTAATGTTGTTTTGGAAGTGCTGCCAAGTTTGGTGCATGTATGGACGGAAGAGACTCAAGAAATTCTTATTTTCAATAATCTGCGAGGCATGGTCGTTTATGATTGTCACAAATTAGAAAATCTCTTTCCACTCTGTTGCCATTGGTCTTGAAAAAAACTGGAAATCCTTGAGGTAATTGATTGTTGGGGGAATGAAGGAGATTGTTGCCAGGGACGAAGGATCAAATGAAAACACTATCATGTTTAAGCTCCCTCAACTAACCCGAGTGTCCTTACGATATTTATTTCAACTCACAAGTTTCTGCTGGGGAATACACACCTTAGAGTGGCCTTCATTGAAGAAATTGGAGCTGCTATGTTGCGACAAGTTGGAAGCACTCACTACAGATGCCTCAGTAGTAAAGCCAATGTTCTTGGCTATAGAAAAGGTACAAATTGAGCATTATGAATTAATAAAGAATGCTATAAAAATTGAAAAGAAATTTGTCAGTGAAGGATGTTGGAAATGTGCATGGATAGCACACGTTATATATTTTGTTGTACATACTGTTCCAAATATGCATGGATGATTCATTTTTCGTCGTCAATGATGTACTTTCCCTTCATCTATTTCTTAGGGGATATCCAACTTGGAACATATGGAGATGAGCCTGAAGGAAGCGAAGTGGCTTCAGCACTACATTGGTAATATTCATTTAATGCAGAAACTAAAATCACTTCTCTTGGACGGATTGAAGAATGCTGAAATGCTCTTTTGGTTTATTCATAGAATTCCTTATCTGGAAAACCTATACTTGATGAATTGTCTTTCAAAGAGGTTTGGGCTCCTGTAAGCCTCGATGCACATGAAAAAATAGGGACTGTTGTACAGCTTAAGGAATTGAAACTTGAAACTTTGTTGTTTGTAGAAAAGATGGACTTCGAACATGACCCACTTATTCAAAGGGTAGAGCGCTTAGTCATATTTAATTGTCCAGATTTGATCAATTTAGCGCCTTCTTCAGTGTCTCTCGCTGACTTGACATATTTGGAAGTGAGTGAGTGTAACAGATTGAGGAATTTAATGGCATCCTCAACTGGCAAGAGCTTGGTTCAACTACCATGAAGCTAATTCAATGTAAATTGATTGTGGGAATCGTAGCAGAAAACATAAATGAAGAAGAAGAGATTGAATTTAGACAGTTGAAAGCTTTAGAGCTGGCATCTCTACAAAATCTCACAAGTTTCTGTAGCTCCGAAAATTGTGACTTAAAAGTTGCCGTTATTGGAAAAATTACTAGTGACTGAATGCCCTCGGATGAAAAATTTCTGTCGAGAAATCAAAAGCGCACCAAACCTACGAAAAGTACGTGTTGCAGAAGGGGAAGGGCAACGCACATGCTACTGGGAAGGTGATCTGAATGTCACTATAGAGAAAATTTTCAAGGATTAGGTGCGCATTAGATTACTTATTAACCATCACAAATAAATTATTTTTCATTTTAATGCAGTTTTTCACAATTAAATTTTCTGATATTGGATAATAACGTCATAATAAAAAAATTGTATAATGTATATGTATACTATAGATAATCGTAGTATAACTAATTTACTTTTTAAGGTGGAGGTATAATTAGAAAATTAAAAATGAAAAATTGTATCTTAAATGGATAGCTAGCTGGAGATATCTCAATTAAAGACACACATAGCTTTTTACATTAAATCCGTGGTACCACAAGTGGCACACATGCATGCCCCCAAGCACGTGGCATGAGTTCCTCCATCGTGTGAATCAGTTAAAATGATGAGTTTTTTCTCTTTTTTTTCCTTGACTTTCTTATAATTAATTAATAATTTTGAGCAAGTGTATTAAAATGCTCTTCACATATCCATTTTTATTGTTCTGTGAATAGGATCACAATAAAATAACCTTCTCTCACATATTTTGAAATATTTTTCTATAAAAGATTTTACTCAATTATGATTTATTGAGCTTAATATATTTCTGATAAAATTAAAAAAAAAATTAGTTTCTCTTCCTTTCAAGACGATGTTGGGTTAATTAAAAAAAATTATTAGTGACTTCCGACTTGATGAGTCAGATGCCTGTCTAGGTTGTCCTCTGATCTAGGTTTTACAATTATGATGAGAGCTAAATTGGGTAAACTTCTTGCGAAAGTCACAACTTTTTTACTTTGTTATAAGTAAAGACCTTGGAAAGATGAATGCAAAATTACAATTTTAATAAAAAAAATAAAAAAGATCATGAGGAAATATTATAATAACTAGATCACTGAATTTTTATGATCTAGACAAGAAAATTATTAAGAATATGTGACATCTCGAAACTTTAAGAAGTAATTGAGATAATTATAAATTTATAAACACTAGAAGAAAACTTCTTTAAATTTTAAATTTAACTAATTATTATAATAAATAATGAACATTTTTAATATAGATATATATTAGTGTCAATAAAAAACTAGTATAATTAAAAATAAAGAACTATTAATTAATGAAGGGTATTCTAGATAAAGCAAATAAAATTTATTTAGAGATGAGTTACAATAAACAAACAGAAGCTGCAATACACTTACCCATATTTGAGTAATGCCAAAAGTATGAAAAATTGTACTAAAGTTCTAGGTAATGTGGCAATCCAATTCAACATTAGCACTTTATTAATCAAGTTTTTAAAAAGTTCCAATTATAAAGACGAATTTCTTAAAAAAAAAATCACAAAATAATATACTTAATTTTTTTTTATAGATACTTTATTTTCTTGCCAATAACTATATCTTTTTATGTTTAATTGATAATGTGATAATACTAACTTGATTTGTTGCATCATTTAGACCAAGAATTTAATTTGGTGAAAGTTTTAGGACATGTAACATAAAGCTCCTAGATAATCAGGATGTTCAAATGAGTTTTAAACTTATTTCGGTGGCGTACTTCGGAGAATTGAAAACTTAACTTCAATGGCTAGCTATTCGCAATGATAATTAATAACATTTATTCAATATAAAATGTTTTTATTTAGATAAGATCAGAAAAGGGAAAAGAAAGTCATTTTGGTTTACCAAAGTTGTCAGTTACCTAGCGATTTGTGTAATAGTCACATGTTCAAGTTGTAGTAATGCAACAATTTTAAATACTTTAATTACTATTAATGATATTTTAGACAAAAGTACAAAATGCTAGTATTCAAAAATATTTTTTGTTTACAAATTTTTCTTTTAATTTGGATTTATAATTTTTTATGTTATTTGGATTTATAATTTTTATTTAAAAAGAATGAGTGAAATGAAGTAATACTGACTTAAACTAATTATTATTCCTATGCAATGCATGAATTTATACATATTTTAGATTATTTAGATGATCATTTAGTGTAATTTGATTTTTCAATAAAAATAGTTTTATCTTAATTATATTAATGTTTAGTGTATCTATCTTAAAAAAAGAATTTGAAAGAGTAGGATTTAAAAATAATAATTTCATTTAGATCTTATTAATATTTAGTGTATTTATTTTAAAATTATAAGTGAAAATTTAATGTCATTTGATAATAGTAATTTCATCTTGATTGTGTTAGTATTTAATGTAACTTATCTAATAATATTAGTATTAGTATTTAATATATCTTATCTAATAATATTTACTAGACTCAAGTGATATACCTTACCTAAGAGCATCTCTTAGATTCAAATCAATTTTACTATATATATATATAGAATCTATAAATTGTCATATATATCATCCGAGACACCATATTTACGAGAAATTGTTCAATATAGTGGACCTAATTTACTTAAAATAGGACACTACGGTAGAGATAGAGATGTGCTTTAAAGAATGAGATCCACTAAATTTTATGTAGGATTCAATGTGCAAAACAAACCTAATATGTCTTAAGATATTTAACATTATTCAGATATTTATGCTCTACTAAATATTTTAAATGTTTTAACTGCTGATTAAAAAAAGCTATCATACAATTGTATATGCTTAATAGAATAATGCTACACAGTTAGAAAAAATAGTTAGAATTTTTAACAGAATTTAGACAAAATAAAGGATAACTGTTGGATAGAATTAAGTGGTAAGAATCACTCACCAATTCAAAGTCAAAGAATATATCAAATCATTTTATAAAAAATTCTGATAAAAAAATTCTGATAATATAATATTTTTATACTTAATATACTGATTATACTTTAAACTTCAAACTTCTATCACCAAAATCAACTACAATTCAAGTAAGGTAACATAACAACTCTCTAATGACATTAATATGTATACATCATAAATTGAAATTTTGACAAGTGTCACTTAGAAAGTAATTATCGAACAAATTGCATTTAAGAGAAAGTATGATGAAATAAATATTAAAATGCAACAATTATAAAAAAAAAAATTCATTTTCGATGATGGATAAAAAATTTATTTAAACATATCCCTAGAGTATTTCTTATGTAGAATTTGGCATTTGAGTAGATTAATTAAGACAAAGGTTGAAGAAATTCTCACTTAAGCACATGAATGTGGACGAAACTCTCACTTACAGGTGAAGTGAAGAAGTGGTATTTTGATGTCTATTATTTAATATGAATATTTTATATCTTTTAACTACTAGTTTTTAATTTGCAGTTATTTAAGTATTTTGAAAAGTCAAAGATGTTGTCTATGTCTGCCACAATTTAAAACTTTTATTTTGGGCAGATTTATTTTCTTTTAGGTAAAATATGATTTATTTTGATATGCACCTATATATAAAATATTATAATGAGTTTTGTCAAAAAAAAAAAAATGCATGCTTGTAAGTATCATTTCTTTAATACATTTCATCTGTTTGCTTTATGACATAATATTTATAATTTGGTATTAACAGGCTTTTTACTATACGCTAGATGTGATTAATTTAACATCACAACGTTTCTGTTATTTTTCTTATATATTAAAATTATTTTCTATAAAAAAATTAATCTAATTTTTTTTCTAAATTTTTTGTCAACGAACAATAAAGATACTCACTCTAACATTATATAAATTAAAAAAAATTATCTCATTAAATTTGAAAAGAAAAAGGAAGTAGTTACACACTTTAGGAGTAATATTTTTTATTATTTAAAATTTTATTTTATATGCACGTGAAGTAATAAGTAGTTCCATGCATTTGTTGTTTTGCATGCGCAGGTTACTCACTTAACACTCGGTGATCATCCTATCCTAAAAAAGATATGGCTTGGTGAATTGCCAGTCCCTTCAGACAAGTGTCTCAGCAATTTGAAATCTTTGGTCATGGAGTGGTGTCATTTTTATCAAATGTGATGCTACCTTCTCATTTACTTCCTTTCCTAAGTAACTTGGAAGAGTTGATAGTGCGGGGATGTTATGATGTTGAGGCAATATTTGATGTGAAAAATATACCAAGATATCATACAAAGGTGATAAATATGGGACCAGCCTCTCTAAAGAAATTGATTTTGGAATACATACCACTTCTGAAGCATGTTTGGAATGAGGATCCTCAAGGAATTCTCAGCCTTCCATTTCTGCAAGAAGTGCCTGTTGAAGAATGTGAAAGCCTCAAAAGTTTGTTTCCTGCTTCAATGCCCAAAGATAAACTCGAAAAACTTGATGTAACAGGCTGTAGCGAATTAGAAGAAATTGTTTCAAAGGATGAAAATGCCACAGAAGGAGCAAATAAAGAGCTTATTTTGTTCCCAAGCGTACGCTCGCGGAGGCTACAGAATTTGCCAAAGCTCAAGTGCATTTACCCTGGAATGCAAAATCTGGAATGGCCTATGCTAAAAGAATTACATGTTTATCATTGCAATATGTTGAAGATATCCGCAACAAAACCTCAAAGTTGTCCAGATTCAAATCCAGAGGATCAAGCCCTCGTCTCTCTTGAAAAGGCATGAATGTTTTCACAACCTTTTGTATATGAAATCATTCGCTTCCACATAGGCATTTTGTGCTTATTACTAAGATATATAACATTTTCAAAGATTAATCTTATACTATGATCATGTGCGTCATCATCTCTCTTGGAGGTGTATCTTGGTTCGGTATATTTCTGATCACTTTCAACATTTTCTATCTGGTTTTGATTCCTAGGTTGTCCCTAATTTGGAGAAACTCTCACTCAGCGAGGAAGATACCATGCTGATTGAGCAAGGACTATGTCGGGGAAATGCAGAGAACCTCCTGCAAAGTGTAAAATTTCTTACATTGCAGTACTTTAAGAATGCTGATCAGTCAATTATATTCCCATTTGGATTCCTTGAGAAGGTACCCAGCATTGAAAAGCTTGGAGTGATTCAGAGTTCCTTCAATGAGATATTCTCCTCCCAAATGCCTAACGCTGATTGTACCAAAATCCTATTAAGATTGAAAGGATTACAGCTGAATGGTCACTTTAAGCTCAATTCCATAGGGTTAGAACACTCTTGGGTAGAACCCTTACTTCAAACTCTAGAAACATTGGAAGTGAAGTGCCGGTGCTTGGAAATCCTAGTGCCATCAACTGTGTCTTTCTCAGGTTTCTTATTGTGATAAATTGGTATATTGTCTCAGCCTCAAGCCCTCAACAGCAAAAAGTCTAGGTCTGCTGAATAATATGTCCATACAGTCATGGTATTCAATAAAGGAAATTGTGGCTGAAAAGGAAGATCATGAATCAGATCAGGATAAGATTCGGGCACCTCCACACTTTGTCTCTAGATTATTTGCCAAGATTTGTAGGCTTTTACATGGGGAGTTCCAAATTGAAATTTCCATCATCGAAAAATGTGTCAGGAAGCGAAAGTGACAGTATGAAAATTTTCTGTCAAAATGACATATCTGCACGTCAGACAAGACATATCTGTCAAAATAGCGCGATACAGAAAAATGGTATGTATTTCTCTCTCTCTCTCTCTCTCTCTCTCTTCTCTCTCTCTCTCTCTCTCTCGCGCGCGCGCGCCCGCGCGCTATCTCGATCTATATATATGTTTTGTTGTATAATTTTAAAAATGTTAATGTATATTTTATTGTCTATTAGTGTATGCTTAAATTATTTGATTTTGTATGAAAAAAATTATAATCAAAATGCTAGAGAGATAACTCTTGGATGAACAGTTGTTTTTATATAAAAATATGCTTGATAAATTTCTAAAGTAATGTATCTTTTAGTGATGAAATACTTAACAAGATACTTTTGGTGATGAATTATTGAAGGATCAAGTTTGATTCGGTTTGAGCCTTCAATTGAATGGTATCAATCCAAATAGGGTCTTGTACACACACATCAATTTTCTCTAAGTTGTTATACTAATTCGCGTACAAATTAAATACTCACTTGTCCAGTATTTTTTTCTATTATTAAATTGATTGAAAATACTCATTTCATGATGCTACCTTGTTAAAACAGTCTCCTCTTTCTTATCAACATTGGTCAAATACGATGTCGTTGTCCATGTATAATTTCTTAATTACTTTTGGCTTTCTAAACATAACATTTATTACTATTCATTACATGATAACTTCATCCAGCTAGTACTGAACATTTCTTTGAATCACTATTGTTTTAGTCCTTCTCATCTCATATTTTCTAATTGTTTCAGAGACTTAGTATCTGTTTGTAAGAGAAGCTTGTTAAATGTTCACTCACCAGTCATACCAGTCTCAACATGGGGAGCTCTTCTTTCTTGGGTAAGTAACAAAAACAAAATCTAAATGAGCAACAAGATAAACAAAAATGAGAAATATAGCTTAATTACAAGCTTGCATTAAACATATGTATTCCTCTTTCATTTATCTAAAATAATTGAAATTAATCTTGAAAATGAGGTATAAATAGAGTGAAAAAAATACATAAAAGTTAGTTGTACATTTTTTACATATCACAGAGTGGGAGGCCATGGCACCCAATAATATGAACATCTTTGTCATCTTTCTCTTTTTCTATTTTTTTATTCATTTTCTCTTTTCTAGTTTGAAAATGTTTTAACTTTAAAAAGAAAAAAGGCCTTGACATGTTGCTCCGCAGGTATTTTTATACTCAGTGTCCTTGTATTTACTTCTTGCAAGCAAAGTAATTAAACTTACATAATTTTTCTTGTTTCAGGTTGAATGAGACTCCAACAATGCAATAAGAGAAAGGAACAACGATGGCAACAACTATTAATGAATAAAATTTTACGTTATCTTTTTTTTTTTTTTTGAGTTGCTTTGATGAATTAAGTTGACTTGTCTGCCTACATGATTATATATTGTCCATGATTTGTGTATGATTTTTATTTAGATACAGATTGGAACTATGCCATAACTGATTACGTACTGAAGTTAAATGCTATCTTTTATTCCCATATTGGGCTTCTAACTTACATTTATATTGGAGTTAAATAATTAAAACTAGCTTTATATGAAAAAAAAAAATACGACTTGCTCTATTCTATTTATTGTTCTAATTCCAGAGATACTAAATCAATTTGAATTTGTAACAGAATAATGTTTTTAAAAAATTAGTGTTAAATCAATTTTATTATTTTTTCCATAAGTTTAATTTATTATTCACAGGCATTATATTGACTTGAAATTAAAAAAAAAACCTAGCTTGGATTTAATATAAAATCTCTCACAACTTTGGATTTAAGAAAAAGAAGGCATGCTAGCTAGCTTCCCTATATACATTCTTACCAATCAATTGTAACTTGTAACTTAGAATATATCTTTTTCTTCTCACCAAGGTGAAGGGAGCCAGTTCCTCATAACCATGAGGAGAGTTCCCTCTCTTCAACCAATGTTGGAGAATTTACCACTATATTCTAGAAAGAAATTCTGAAATGAATTCATTTGACCGCAACATTAAAGGAGAAATGAGCCAAACGATTGGCATTTCGTGAAGAAATGGAGAATGAATTCAATTTGATGGGATGCCTTTTGTAATTATTATAAGAGTTAATTATGTTATTTGTACATATAATTTAATATGTATTTTTTATATAGGTTGAGTTGAACCATTTTTCTTTAAAATTATTACAACTCCTTGTTTTTCGTTGTTTGTGGGCTTCTGTCCACGTTTAAAATTATGACAAAAGTGAGTTTTTTTCGTAAGTGCTTATATTATTTCCGTTATTATAATTGATATTTTTTTTTCTCTTGCCACAAGTAATCAAATGCCATTGTTTATGGAGATAGAATTTATAATGATTGCTAGAAGAAAATTTTGACTATGAAACAGAAAAAAAAAATTATATAGTTTAGAGTCAATTTTTTTTAAGTCGTTCTTTAAACAATTTTCTATAAAAAATTAATTATTTTTTAAAAATTAATAATTTAAATATTAACTAAATTATTACTGAAAATCAGATAAAAAATATATTATTATTAAAAACAGTTATATTTTTGTTTTACATATTTCATTATAATTTGTAAACAATAATTATTGAAAAAATGTTTTAAAAAATTAATTCATCAAATCAAATACAAAATGTATGTTTGGATTAAATTATGTAAATTTAATTTTAAATGAACTTGATTTTATAAATTTATTTTTTTATTTTAAGTCACAAAGTTTGAATGAAGGATTAGATTTTAGTTGAATTAATTTTAAAAGAATTAATATTAAAAGATCGAAGTTTTTTTACTGGAATATTGAAAATTGATATTGAAAAAATTGATGTTAATAGAATTATAACTGTGCCTGGGAATTAATGATATTTTAAAAGTTAGTTTAAAAGAATTTATCCTATTTGAATGGTTAGTCCATTTAATTTAGATTTTAGTTAAATTGATTTTAAAAGAATTAATGTTGAAAGAATTAATTTTCAAAGAGTTGATGTTAGTAGAAATTATTTGCATTTGGGAATGATATTTTAAAATTTAGTCTAAAATAATTGTTTGTTTGGATTATGAAAAAAATCACTTTTAAAATATAATTGTAAGTTTCCTTTTGAAAATTTTATGAATTTCATACTTAGAATTAATTAGAGAAGTAAAAAAAAATCAACTTCCCTCAAAATCATTTCTATAACTTAAAAATTTGTAAGAATTAATTTTTTAAAAGTAACAAAATACATCAACTACTTTATAATTAATTTTTTTGCCATCATCACCTTTTTAGTGACAAATCCAATAAGTACGAAGTAGAATTACTTTTGAAATATAATTATACATATACTTTTAAAAATTTTATGAGTCCTACACAGAGAATCTATTATATTCACTTAAAAAATAAAAAACTTCTACTTCACTTATTTAAAATCAAGATAATTGATTTTTAAAAAATAACCAAACATATCAACTAGTCTTAAAATTAATTATTTCACCGTCATAGTTGACAAACCAAACAAGCTTTTACCTAGGTTTAGAAAAAAAAATGATGTTTAATATAAAACTAAAAAATAGTCACTTTAAAATGAAATAAACTTTTGAGATAAGAATCATGTTAGAGAAATTATATAAATATTAAAATAAATAAAATAAAAAAATTAGTAAAAATTTGTTTAAGCTTTCAAAAGCCTATTGAAGTAGAGAAAACACCAACCCAAACATGTATTAAAATTTGTATTTGACGCCTAAAAATAAAGTTTTCAAACAAAAATATTCAAATATTATGAGAAAAGGAATAAAATATGTGAACTTGTAATTGGTGTAATTTCTTTAATGCACACTTGTTATATTTAAAAAAGTTGTATACAAAAATATTCATATAATAATCTTACATAAATAAAACATCTACACTACTATAAAATGAATTCATCAATTTGATCTCTAATTTTTTTATATTCATAAAAAATTATTACTAACTAATTAAACACAAATAAAAAATAAAATTATAAAAATAAATTTTCTTTTATAATCATACTATAGAAGTAGAACTATTACTTTTGATATGCTTCACTTTTACAAGAATTATTTTTTAACATTAACAATTTTCAAACATATTTAATTTTTATTTAAATAATTCATTTATAATTATAAAAAATTATAAATAAAATTATTTTTATTTGACTAATTATAATAATTATATAAACTAAAATAAAAAATATAAAGTGTTATAAGTTAATAAAAATTATTTTTTTCTGCCTCGGTTAATAAAAAAAAATTAAATAAAGAAAAATGAAACAAGCTTGGGTTCGTGGAGTTTGTGTTTCGTGGAGTTATACGCCATTCCTCTCTTCTCTTTTTCTATTCCTTCAATCAGTTTTCTGACGCTTTTAGGCTTTCGATTCTGTGACGGACATGTCTTCTGCTTCCCAACAAAGGTGAATTTTTTCGATCTTCTCTCTGTCTTCTGCCGCAGTTTCTGTTGAAGATGAACGACTTCTTACTTTGTCTTTGATTTTTTATTTTTTTGTTTTTGAGAATTTCCCCTCTAAATTCCTTCCCTTTTTCTCTTATCTCTCCTCTGTTTCTATCCAATTTTTCAAAATTTCCTTCTTTTATATACGTTGATTGCGAGGGATGTTTCCCCTAAATGCCTGAAATTCATGACCGCTTGCTCAGTTCGTTTGATTTTTCCGTAAATTCTTTGAATTCGTTTGGTTATTTAGTGGGGTGATCATGTTTAGTTCCTTAAAGCAATTGGCTTTGTCTTCCGTGCAATCTATTCAACCAGTTTCTATTTTCTGTCATGTTTTGATTAGCCTGAGTGGTGGAAAATTTTACAATTGGTGTACCCCCATTACTGTGTTATACGTCTCAGGGAATAAGGAGACTACAAATATCCCATTTTTTATATATTTATTTTTATGTCAAGTTTTGATAGCATTAATGAGCAGAAACCAATTTGGGCAAAACATGGTTTAAAAAAGGCTACTTGTTTAAAACTTTGAATCTTCTTTTGCTTCACTTAACAATGCTAACTGCTGCAGTTGTCCTTTTGTGCCAATTCAGTTTTTCAGGTTTGAAAAGATAACTTGGTGTTGCCTATACACCACTTGTGCCTATGCACTATGGAATATTGTACAGATTTCCTCAATTGTCTTGATTCTGACACGTCTCTCAAGATTCTTACATGTCTGGATGATCCATCTGACCTTGTTCGTGTCAGTTGTGTCTCGCGGTCTTGGAGATGCTATGGTGAGTTATACCAGTTCAAAGTATACATTTATGTTTCAACTGATGCCCCAATTTCATGAGAAGTTCAATGCTAGTGCCTTAGCCGTATACATTTCACATTACGTTTCGCATTGGTCCTTTTAGAATATGTTCTCTGCTCCATGTTATTTGTTTTGGAAATGTCCAATCTCATACTGATCATACCTTTACTTTTGGGTTACATTTTGATAGAATTACATTTTAAAATTGTTTCTTTTCTTTTTCACTCTTAATTTATTTGCATATTCTCTAAAGACATTTATGTAAGTGCTGTGCTGAATGATATCTTACAGATGAGTAGATGCTACTCTCCTGCTGTATCAGCCAGCCTAGGCCTTATGTGTGTGTGTACAGACTTCCCTTTTATTGTTAGATTACATTAGTATTGCCAAAGGTTTATATAAAATTGCAATTGACTCCAGTACCTCGTTTTTGAAATAGACAGTAATATAAATTCTTAAGAGAGGGCAAACTTAGTTATACAAGTTGTTTTTTTCTGTTCAAATAATTGTCTTTTTTTAAAATTATTGCTTAAATGGGAAAAAAGTAGAAAATTTTCTTCATAAAGTTTATTTTGAACTGGAAAAGAAGCTAATTTCAAGCATTAAGCATTAGAAATGAAAGAATTGGTACATATCTTAGTGAGTTACGAGTGCTTATTATAATCTAATCTATGTACTAACTACTATATTAGAATTCAATCTATATGGGAAACTTAATGAGTTATGTGCACTTACACCAGAGAATGTGGAAATTAGATTTACTGAAGAGGAACTCAACCAACTTGAAAATCAAATGTTAAATTTTGGAGGCCAGTTGTAGAAGCTAACTTCAGGCATAAAGCAATAGTTATGACAAGAATAAATATATATATCTTGGTGACATACCAGTGCTTACTGGAATCTAATCTCTGTGCTAATTAGGAATTAGAATCTATTATGGCTAGTTCAAAAAATTATTTGTGCTAATTAGATCTATTAAACGAAGACTCCACCAAATTTTGGGATTAAACATCAAATTTTGGGGGTCAATTGAAGATATGCGACTATGAGGATAAATTGTTTAATGTAAAGCATTCAACCAACATGTTGTATGTTTTCATGACTTCAAGACAGTAATCTCATGTCATTTAGTATCTCTAGTTTGAGCACAGTGATAGAATCGTTTCAGAGAAATCTGTCTCTGTCCTTGATGTGGGATAGGATGGCTCCTTGGCTCCTCTTTGGGGTAGTTTTTATGGTGTTCATTGTCATATATGCGTTGGGATTGGAGGGCTTATTATATCTATTGTACTTCGTTCATTTTTTGTTTAGTTTAGGAGGATGTTATCCTCCTTTTGTCTACTACTACTCCTTTGTCTCCTTTCAATAATTTTTCTTCTTTTATGAAAACAAAAGTTATGTCATTGAATCTCTTCACTAGTGGCAATGCCAATGAAACTGCAGTGCTCTCTCAACAGAGAAAATTTTAATTAAAAATATTAATTGCAATGATTAACTAGTATCATGATTTGCAGTGATTGCAAATGGTCTTTGTAAGCAGCTGTGCTTGAGAATGTTTCCTCAATTATCTAGAGTTGCTTGCGTTGTTGAACTAAATCAAGATGGAGCAAAGGAACCTGCAGAAGTTGGATCTAGCTATTCTATGGAATGGGTAGCTCTAGAGAGAGATCATAGAGTCTATGCTTATTTAGCTAGAGCTTTCATGCCATCCATTACTATGGATTGCATTGATAAGACAATTGGAGCTTCTAGCACTGATAATTTTCCACGGGAAAGCATTGATAATACTCTAGAGCCGAGAGACATCATTGCAGGGAGAGCTTCTTACTGGTCCAGTAATGGACAAAGTAATCCTGGTGTGCCTGAGACACTAACGTACGAGTTGGTCTCTCAAATTTGTGTTGTTACAGAAATCAATATCCAGCCTTTCCAAGGTGCTCTTTGAAATCTTCACAAGCTATGTGCTTGACCCGTTTATTTTGCTTGTGTAAGTTTTTTTTTTTTTAATTAATAACATTATGTGATTTTTAGTCCAGCTTACTTTCAGTTTGGGTCACCTATATATTCAGCAAAATCTGTTCAGTTTAGAATGGGTCATCCTAAAGCCTCTTTAGATGATTCAGCTGATGAAAAGTTTGTATGGACCTACACTTCACCAGAGTTTCCAATGGCTCAGGTATGCAACTTCACTTCTTATATCTAGTTCTAGCTACATTTTATACTTATTTTCAATTGCATCATTTCCGTTTCATCTGTTTCACGATGCTTGCTATGAAAAACGAGACATGCTTTGTCACTGTCAGTATAGGATTCCTGTCTCCTTTATAACTGTATGATGAAGGTTGTCCTAAATTGTAATAATTGCCTCCTATAAGGCTATAACAACTAATGAACTCCCAGTGTTCAACTCTTTTTTTCATCATTATATGAGACCTTTGATTGAAGAGAACAGAATAATGATTTAATGACAAACGTCTTCAATGCAACTTATGCTTCATATAATTCCGGTGCATCTCATGAAGCATCCTACAAACCCAATTAAATATGAACGCTTGTGTAATATCTGAAAACCAAATTCGCAAGCTGAAACATACAATACAATATGTTAAGTGCAGAAATATCTATAACTTTCTCATGGCCAATCTACTTACTGCATCATAAAGAAGATGAATTTGACTGATAATTTCTCAATGATGAACTCACACTCACATAGCTATCCTTGCAGTGGATGCTCTAGGAATGAGTTAAGCTTATTGGCTGGCAGCCCTTTGGATGATAGCATGTTATGCTGTTTCATTGATACGCATGTTTTTGGCACCTGATTTAGGCTTTCTGTAATTAAGCATGTACAGATTATGTATACTATATATATCTTATACAAACATGGGGATGTTGGGCAATGCAGGATGTGTTCTTGTTTCTGTTGAAGTATATACCAATTTCCTTTCCCTTGTTAAATATGCTCTGAATCATCCTAGGTCCTGTATTTACTGTTGGTTGTTGGTTGGAGTTGGATCAATGCATCTAGAAGATCTGCATTTTATTCAAATCTCCTTAAGCATTATGGTGGTTCTGTTTAAGTAAAGAGGATTTTCTTGTGAAGTGACTCCTATTCCTCTTTCCTCCTCCCTAGGTTTTAGACCTCATATTAAGAAGGAAAATGAAACCTTTAATTTGTTGACAGCATAACCAGGTTTGAGACAAAAAGCTATTGCACCTTGTGGCTTGTTCATCTTTCTATTATTATTAATTTTTATTTGTAAAAGAGAAAAATGTATACTTTTAGATGTCGTTGGTTTGGAGTCATGGGTGAGTATCTTTCTCTTGTTAAGTTGTGCCAGGGGCTCAACTTCTGATGGAATATCAGCCATTTTAGTCTCCTGTAACCTGTCAGATAAAATAATAAATTCTCATCGCATCATCTAGTTGAATAAAATATAACTACTAAATTCATTTTTTTGCATTAATAATAAAAATCAGTTAATCAGCCGGATTTTGGTGGTTAAGAGGTTTGTAACTTTTTCTCTACATTGATACATACTGAAATTAACAGATTTGTAGAACATCAACCTGGCATATAAGCCAATTGGGTACCCACAAGGGAGGAAAATAAAAAAGACAAAAAGTAATATTTGACCGACAGAAAGTGGGTAGTTGTATGCAAAACTGAAATACATAAATTCACGGACACACATTCACAGATGTAAGTCTTGATAAGAACCTTCTGTATTAATGCTTCATTCTTGTTTTGTTTGTGGATTTTTTAGTTAATTAGTTGTGTGGTCCACATGCCAGTGCATTAGTGAAGGGGAGTGAATATGTTATTTTGAGCATCATTTATTGTTTGGATCCTTTGGCACATCTATCAACTTGATTCTGGACCTATTAATATATCAATATAGTAAGTAAAATGGAAAAAAAAAAAAAATTGTGTTGGACAATGATGCAAGTTTATACTGTTCCCCCAAAATAGATTGATCTAGCTTGATGTTGCTGAGAAAAAAAAAATGGTGCATTACAGAATAATTAGCTTCAGCCTTCAGTTTTTAAATAATATAGCTTTGAGTAGCTCTCTTCACCATCATTTTAACGGAGAGCTGCTTTACATGCTTAATTTCTGAGAACAATTCCTCATGAACAGGAAAATCGGTTACAGAATTTCAAGCTTCCAGAACCTGTGCTTTGTATTGGTGGTATCTTGCAGATTAAGCTTTTGGGAAGGGTTCAGAGACAAGAAGCAGATGGCTTGTTATACATTTGGTGCGCCCCTTCTCTCCATTCTTTTTTTCATTGACAAACTGATGCATTGTTGAGGTTTTATCAAGCTGGGTGGCAGAGGCGCCTTGGTACCCTAAATTCCTAATAAACCCTTTGCAGTGCTAGGTTTTGATTCCATTTTTATTCTCTTTGTGAACAAATAATGTGGCAAATCGTGACGTCTTGAGTTTTGGCCAAACATGTTTGCAGTTGTGTTGTTTGGATGATTTAATGCCTATTTACCACTATACCTTTTAAGTTCTAAGGCTAGTCATTTTGTCAAGTTTAGAAATGACTATCAACTTCAGAAGAAATTATAAACTGGTTTGGATTTTTTTATTTATAAGTTAGTGGGATGTATATCCCTATCAGGTCTGAATTTCGAATAGCAGAATAAAAAGAAGCAAAATATACTATTTTTTGTCTTTTTAACTTCACAAGGATATTCACGTAAATGTGTAAAATATTGTAAACCTGAACTTGCTAAAAGAAAATCCCAAAGCTGACCTGTTGCCTGGATAAGCGGACCTGAATGGGGTAAACAGAGCAGGTATCCGTCAAGCTGGCTCAGGGATCCATTTACATCCCTATTCATGAGAGAATTAGTGTGTTATACACAATGCATTCAGGTTGTGAGTTGCTCCTCTTCTTGCAGATACATTTGATACAAGTTGCCAAATGAGTTTGTCAATCTAGATGTATTCTAGTTATTGCTAACCAAAATTAATTTTTTCCTATCTTAAAGGATAATGTAACTTTTGTTACATTATGCTTGCTTTCTTTAATGCCTGTCGACTGAATAATGATTTAGCCTTGTTTTAGTGTTCCAACATCCTTCATATGTACTCTCTTGGAGGAATCCTTGGTTGGTCTAGTCACCTAGAGTGCACCAACAGATCTTAGTTGATAGTACGGCATTTAATTTTTTTGGAATAAAGCAGCTTCAAGCAACCATACAACATATGTATATCCTCTCATCAGAAGATATGGATTTGGATACCAAGATTTTCCCCCTTTCTTACTCTTTTTATTCTGTGTTATTTCATTGCTGATTATTGCCTTTTTTGATGCATACAAGAAAAAAAAAAAAAATCTAGTGGAATGCTGCCTCCTCCAAATTGTATCAGAATAGTAGCAGAAGCTTGTGTCAAAATCGTGTGAAACTTTAATAGCACAAACTGGGAAATTTATGGGCATTGTTATAATTTTTGCGCTACCTCAATTCCATTGTGTATGAGTATATGCATGCTTCATGATATGGTTGTTGCAATGCATGTTTCGTTTGAAGAAGTATCCTTCAATATTGCATCAAGATCATAGTACAGATGGTTGTGTAAAGTTCTTAACTTGAAGAAAATTGTGATTGCAGTGTTTCTCATGTTCAAGCTGTGGGCTGCTCATTGTCACCTGCATTTAGTGTTGAAATTCTTGAGCCCTCTGGAATGTTTGTTTTGAAGAGTGACCAGCTGGCTAAATGTCAACCCCTACCAACCTCTGAAAATGAGTCTCATGCAATTTCCACTGATTATGTGCAAAGGCGACTGAGAGATTTCCACCAGATAGGTATGTTGCGGGAGCATGTTGTAGGAGTTATGGAAGATGATTGGGATGAGGAAGAAGATGAAGTTGATGAATTTGAAGAAGAACATGCCCTCTGATCTTTTCAGGCATAAAGTGCTTTTATAATCCCCTACCAAAGCAATAAAGAAAAGGAAAATGTAAGAATTTCCCCCGGCTTAGGAATGGTTGCACTGAAATCGTTTTTTCCTGTTTCCTCTGTGTAACGTGTACCCTTGGATTTAAAAGTTCAGGTGTTTCTGTGGTTTAATTTAACTACTGAATTAATTCGAAGTATCTACTTTTCTGTGGATTATCCTGGGAATGGGACAGGTACCTACTTTTTCTGTGGTTTTTAACATCTTATGCTTGGTGTCTTTTTACCAAACATCTCCTAAAGATTAAAACATGAAACTTAGGCCTTGAACTTTCATATAACCATGATCTCATTCACCTATTTGCTCATTAAATACATTGGCATCAAAACTTGTTTGTTGCCTTCTGAACTTATGTACTGAAATTGGTGAAACCAATTTTGTTTTACATAGGCTTCAACATGTCATGCAAAAAAAAAAAAAATGTTGGCGTGATAATTTTTAATAAAATATGTTTTAAAAAAAATACGGATTTCAAGTCTTTTTAATGTCACTTTTAAGGTTGCATGAAGTGTGTTGTGAAATTTACCTTTAAAATGATGGAATTTTAGTAAAATGATTAGAGAATGTGCTATTTGAGTGCATCTCGGCTTTGTTGAGTTCTCGTACACTTCACTTACTAAAGGAAGCACTTGCGAATTGAGGTAAAGAAAAAATATAAGTTGTATTTTATATAATGATATGATAACTCTCTGAGTTTAAATTTAAAATTTGAATAAAAATATTTTAAAAAGTTAATGCTGCAAAGTTTAAACAAAAACAAAAAAAGTTTCTTAAAAATAAGTGATTATTAGAGGTGAATTATTTGTATAGACAGTTTTCTTCTTTTTTTTTCAATTAGGTTAAAAAATAACATGTTTTTTTAGAAGTTATATCTCACAAGAAAGGTCATATCATTTATTACTCTTGTTTGAAAGAGATTAAGCTTATAAAACGATTTAAATTGGTCAACATTCACACCAAACAAGAAAATAATAACCTTCTACCGACCATATACGCAGGCAACTTGATGGTGTGAACTTTGGTTATGTTAGACTCGGTCGGGTTGAGTACATGATCTACAAATCAAGTTCAAAGTTAAATGGATATCACAAAAGTTTAATTAACTGTATTGTTTTGACAAAAAAAGAAAAAACCAGTTTGGTTTATAAACCAATTTGAAGAGTCCAGTTTTTTTGAGTTCAATTTGGTTCAGTTTAATGGTTGAATTTGGTTTACAACTTTTTTGGCCCACCCCAGGTGGGGTGAGTGATGCTTCTTTTTTTTTTGTTGACTTGTGTGAGGTGGGTGACAATTACTCCGTTCCCTAGCTCCCTTTTGCTTTTTCTTTTTTCTTTTTTTAAGGTTATGATTGAAAATTTGAAGAAAATAAAAAAAAATGAGAAAAAAAATAATATTTAAAAGATTAATTAAATAATTATTATTTTTTAAATGTTTTAAAGTCTTTAAAATCTTTTAAATTGGTAAAACTTTAAAATATTTACAAAAATTAATACGAAATTTTTTTTTATGATTATTTAAAAATCTTTATTTCTTTTTTTTTTATATAAAACTTTTTAAAAAAAAAGACTTATAATAAACTTCTTTTTTTTGTTATTTTTTCTCCTTAGTCCTCCGTATAAATATAGCATTAAGGAAACATAATTTTATTTAAAAAATAAAGAAAGTATTACAGTTATTTAATAGTAAAATTTTGCAAGTCTGTCTGTAAAAGTAATATTTTAAGAATATTTTTATACTATAATTAATGTCGACAAAGATAAAAATATAATATTAATAATTAATAATTAATAATTATATCCATTTCAACATACCCATTTTAAAACTTTTTTTTAGACTTTAATTAGCATAAAAAAATTAAAATGTCTAAATTTTTAATAAAATAAAATAGTAAAATTCAAATAAAAAATTATACACATTTTACTATCAATGACAAAACTATTAAAATAAATTACTTACAAGTACAAGAATCTAACTTACAAAAATCTGGATAAAAATCTGTACGTCCCCACAATCAATTCTTTCTTCGTTATAAAGGGTAATAATTTATTATTCATCTCTTTTAGTCATAATTATTAGTTACATTTTATTTATTTTTATAAATTATTATATTATGATTTTCAGGAAATATATTACTTTTAGGTAAAATATTTTTTTATTTATAATTTTTTTCATGAATCGTACGAGTGTCATACTAATAATAGATAATGAATCTTAGTTAATTAATAATAAAAATTATTAAAAATTCTATATAATTTAAAATACAAATATTTATATAAATTAATTATTACAAAATATAATTAAATTTTATATGTTATTTATAATATATTATTTTAATTTTATAAATATTTTAAATTGGTAGACAAAATTATGATATATAGTATTAAATTTTTTAACTATCTATATTTTTTAATTTATATTTTAAATTATTATTTTAAATTATTAATAAATGAAAACGAGAACGAAAAGCCTGAGTTGTAAATAGCTTGATTCTTATCTCTAGCGGTGCACCACTTCCTTAATCCATTATTTTATATTAATATTGATTTAAATATCAAAGAAATATAGAAAATACGTTGCCCATTTCTTAATTCTATTTAAGGTTTATACATTGACTTTGCATTGTTTATACATTTACTTATTAATTATACAATTACTTTTACTTTAAATATCTTTTACTTAAACGTTTACTTATTTACTTTAAATTTCTGTTATTAAACACTTACTTCTTAATTATACATTTACTTTTACTTCAAATTTCTGTTACTTTAAAAGTAGAAAACATTAGTGTTAAGAGAGTAGTCCGTGACTTGTAACTTGTACCTTGTACCTTGCACACCCATGCCTTAAAAAAAACAACTTAAAATTTTTAACGAACTATCGTACTTTGACCAGAGAGCCCTGGGTGGGGGAGGCACAGACAAAAGCCAGCAGTAAGAACAGGCAAAAGCCATCAAAAAAGTTGGGCATCTTCCACACAGACGACACACTGACACCATGCACATGTGTGCTCCACAAAATAGTCAGCAATCAACGTATATTAAACTGGCACCATTATAAAGACCCCTCCACAACACCGAAGCCCATTGCTCACATGCTTGAAATGCACTAGGGTGGAAAGCACAAGAGGTGAAACTATTGCTGGAACAAGGGGGCAAAGAAAAGAAAGGTACTCATAATTTCTTAAAGACGTTATCAGACCTATCAAATGTTGAAAGATTTAATTCTTGGTACAAAACCACAGATCTGGAAAAGAGGTGGGGTTTTTTAGTTATATGCAAAATATAACACTATATATTAACCTGAAATGCTAAGCAAACCTAGTTCCAGGAGGATAAAATATGCATGACATTTCAACATTTCAATTCAAAATCAAAAGAATGCCACACATATGACAAAAAGACCCCAAATTAGTAACACCCACACATATGACAGTATGCAGAGTCGAAGACAGAATCACAGAAAAACAAAAAGGAATATCAAAGGGAAAAGATGAAGAACAAAGCGTAAGTAAAAAAAAAAACACACAGTCAAAATAAGAAAGACATAAAACAGAGGCCACACATGTTTGTTATATTAGAACCAGTAAGAAAAAACAGGGAAAAAAATCAGACCTGAAAAAAAAAACAGAGCACAGAGCCACAAAGTGAACGGAAAACAGGGGAAACGAAAACAGAGGGGGAAAGGGGAAGAAAGGATTACATGGGGAAGAAAACAGAGGGAGAAAGGGAGCACAAAGCCAGCAGAAATAGTGATCCCAGGAAATTGGGATCACCGCATGCAAAATGATATAAAGCTGATAGAATGAGCTTACCAAAATCACCAGGACTGACTTTCAATAGAATCTCCTTCCATCACTGCAACATCAGAACAGTACAGATATACATAGAAAGAATTTTTAAAGCCTGTACTGAAGGGGCTGAGCATGAGTTATAGTAAGCAAAGAAAGCTTAAGAAATTTGTACAGGAAAAAAGGAAAAAAAAAAAAAAAAGGGTGGCGAAAGGGTCTTACCTAATTCTCCAATTTCAGAATGTCTAAGTTACTTAAGAATTCCTTATACACATCACGCTGCATTATAGCCTCATCTCTTTCTTTTTCTGCCTTTAGAACCTCCAATTCCAAGGCCATGATACGCTTCATAGCAGCTGAGTCAGGGCTCAATGAAGCATGGCTCGATGAAGTAGAACAAGAGTTGTCCACCTTCCCAAGCTTAGCATATGATTCCTTGTCCTCTCCTTCAGAAGATGAAGCACAACATTAGCTGCCTGCTTTCCAAAGCTCATATGCCTCAAAAGCCCTTACTGCCTTATCCCATGACTTGAAGGAACAATGCACATTACCCGGGGAACCATTAACCCGGAGGGCACATTCCTCCCAATTGTCGAAAACTCCTCTTTTTCTGCCTTCAAAGACAACATAAAACTTTTCCTTCCCATTCTTCCTTTAAGAAGACGAAGCAAAAATGGGAGTGCCTACCATCCCTGCTTCAAATATCTTACCATATTTCAGGAAAGGTGTGTAACATCCTAAGAAGAGAAACTATCACTATTAGCAGTTTAGTGATACAATAGTGTATCCCAAAGGAAAGTATAGTAAATGAAAGACTCTTCTTGAATGAATCTTTACTCTTTACAGATGATGAAACAACCAAGATGCTTTATGACTTATGAATGTGTTAGACGCCCTTTAATAAAAAGGGTGTACACTAGGAAAAATGAAATTCCGAATTAAGAGAGTAAGCACAAACGCATAAAAAGAAAAGAAAAAGGAAGAAAAAAAAAAACCAGAAACGATTGACTTAATGAAAGGGCAGTGAACCAAAATCTCAAAATCTCAACGAAATGGTAACTGAGGAAGAGCGTACCGATTTAAAACAACTCCTTATTTCTTGCTGTCATCCCAACCCACTCCGACATCCATAGCTTCGCCGTCAATGGATCACAGTGTGAGCTTTGAACATGGCCGATTAGGGATTGTGGAATAGGGTTCGTTTACCCTTCGCTTGGATTGACATAAAGGAGAAGAAAGAAAATAAGGTGGAGAGAAAAGGGGTAGAAAATGTAATTTTCCCTTGTTTAATGAGGAGAGAAAATAGAGAAGAGAGAAAAAAAATTAGGATGGAACCCACCAGAAACTTTTCTTCACTGAACTGCGAAGAAAATAAACAGATAACGGAGTGCCACTGCTCAAAATAGAGCAATCCATTCCTAAAAGCACATTCAGAAAACAAAATCAAGAAGATTCAATTTAGTATTCAAAATACAGAGCAATGAAGGGAGCTTTGCCATCCATCCATGAATGACTTGACTATTTCTTTGTTTTTCTCAAAAGAAAAAACCGAAACGAAGCTGCATAGAGAGAGAACTAGAGGCTGAGAGAGATGGAGAAATTTTTTCTGGTTTGGTGGAGAGAGAAGGGGAGGTGGAGGTGGAGACGGGGACGGAGGTGGGATCAAGGTTATAAAACTCTAACCGGACCGACCGGTTCAATCAGAAAATCGATGAACTGGCCACCAAATCGGTCCAAGTCATTAAATGGATTGGATTTGCATTTAAACCGATATAAACCGGCCAGCCCGACCGGTTTTTATGAGAATTGATATCTCTGAACCAGTTGAGTTAGTTAATTATTCTTTTTTTTATAATTTTTTGCTTAAAACGACGTCATTTTGAGACAAATCATAAAACTTAAACTTCCCCCATCGTGTTCACGTTCAAGGAGCAAAATTGACGTGCTCGTTCCTAGTAGAGCCAGATGACTACAGCTCTCTTTCATCACGATCTCACTGCTGCTCATGGCCTAATTCCGGCGAGATTCCGGCACCTGATCGACAGTGCCTCGGCCTCACAATTACGACATCACGCGTTCAGTTGGCCTGGGTGAGATTCCCAGCGACAGCTCTCCACAATTGCTCACGGCCTAATTCTGCCATATTCGTCCCAATCCCAGTTCCGTCCCAGTCCCAATTATGCCATTTTCGTCTCACTTGAGGTTAGTTCGAATATTCCACACACTGGTTTATGGTTTTGCAACTTCAGCAATTTAATGACTTATCATTTATGGTTCCTCCGATCATTGTCGTATGTACTGTAGTTAGGACTTACGAGTTAGAATGTATGATACTTAGAAATTTAGAATACTAGTATATGTGTGATTCTTGTATTTTGAACCTATAAACTTGTGTTGTTTATTTATGATATGAATTTAAGACGATGATTCATCTTAATTTTTAAATAATTTTTATTTATATTTATTAATTAATTATTTTAATTTATACAGTTCAACTAATGACTCATTAATTGAACCAGTGACTCATTGACCAGTGTCCTAAGTCGGTGATCGACTCGGTAAGGATATTAGGTTAATGGATCACATGTTGTTCAACTGATGGGTCACTAATCGAACAACATAAATTAAAATAATTAATTAATTAATTAAAATAAAAATTATCTAAAAATTAAGATAAATCATCGTATTAAATTCATATCATAAATAAACAACACAAACTTACAAGTTCAAAACACGAGTATCACACGTATAGGAGCTGAGTAAATTTACTACTATTAGTAGTATCAGTATTATAAATTTCTAAATATCACACGTTCTAACTCCTAAGTCCTAACTACAGTATAATACTATAATGATCGTAGGAACGATAAATGATAAGCATTAAATTGCAGAAGTTGCAAAACCATAAACCAGTGTATGGAATACTGGAACTAACGTCAAGTGAGCTAAAAATGGCAGAACCGGGACTGGGACGAAAATGGCAAAATCAGGTCATGAGCAGCATTGGAGAGCTGTCGCTGGCTTGCTATGCTGTGCCTATGGAGAGCTGTAGCCCGTCAGAATCTCGCCCAAGCCAAATGAACGTGTGATGCAGTAATTGTGAGGCCGAGGCTCCGTCGATCAGGTGTCGGAATCTCTCCCGAATCAAGTCGTGAGTAGCAGTGAGATCGTGATGAACGAGAGCTACAGTCGTCTGCCTCTGCCAAGAACGAGCATGTCGATTTTGCTCCTTGAATGCGATCATGATAAGGGAAGTTTAGGTTGTGATTTGTCTCAAAACAACGTCGTTTTGAGCAAAAAATTAAAAAAAAAGTAATTAACTAACCCAACGGCTTCAGAGATAACGGTCGAGTTGTCAATTCTCAAAAAAACTAGCTGGGCTGACCAATTTATATTGGTTTAAATGCAAATCCAATCCATTTAATGACTCCGATCGGTTTGGTAGCGGTTCATCAGTTATCCAATCAAATCGTTCGGTTTGGTCCGAGTTTTATAATCCTAATTCAAACAATGAATAACAGAAAGAGGAGAATATGAAGAAACAAAACGAGATCATTTTGCAATATATTTTTCAAGTTTCAAATAGCTATGTGAATATTAATACAAGCTTCAGTTGCAGAGTCACCAAAAAAAAAGTTATAAACATGGAATTTCATAAATCTTGGTTGGCCCTTAACGGCAGTAAAGAGAGAGGTTACATTTATAATTCCAAGGATGTCTTTGTCAAACACGTATCTCATAATAGTTATCTAATACTTTTTTTATCATAATGTATATAACTGTTATTATACCTTCATATTTTTTTTTAGTGTAAATGAAAAATATTTTTAAAAAATTTAATCTATTTAAATTGTCTTATAAGCATAATTTTTCTGAATCAATAGTAATAATAATATGACCTTTTATATGAGATAAACTCTCATAAATTGAACCTTAATTTTACATCTTAATATTATATTATATACCTTAATATAATATTACTTCTTATAATTTTCCTTTTTCAGTTAAAATCAAAACTTGTTTGAGGGTAATTAACATAAATTATCAAAAATACCTTTCTCTTATATTCTTCCTCGTCCTCTCAAACTACACTCTCCTTGTAGTCTTACATACAGCTCTCAATTCCCTACCAGGCTACCACCTTCACCCCAAGTAATGTTCTCATATTTCTCCTAGTTTCGTTTTTTTATGTTACTCTCCTCTACCTTGTTTTTCCCGTACTTTTTCCGTCCAAATTTCTGTTGCTTCCACTCGTTTATCACTATTTGATGTATTAAACATGGTAGATTAGGCGAACCAGTACCTAGTTCTAGGTTTAGATCGCAGGACTAGTGGTGATTTATGACAGGATGGTGGGTGACTGGGAGGAGCAGTGGCACTACAGAAGGAGTGCAGGAGAAAGGAAGGAGAAGGAAGAAAATATGAATAGATTTAAATTCTCTCTTCTTTCAAAATCATCATATTAAAAAATAATAAATACATATTTTATTATGTAAAAATTCATCATAATAAATTATAAAATCAACTAATTATATTTAATATTTTTTGTATATTTTTTTCTCTATCAAGATGTTCTAATTTTATATTACCACCAGGAAAGAATCCACATCCAATATAAATAGGGTCCTTTTCAAAATTTATGTTAATTATTCTTAAATAAAATGGAAATTGAAATATTACGATAGATAGTATTAAATCAAAGTGCATGGTGCTTAATTATATAAAAGATTTTGTCCCTTGAGTAGCAGCACTATTCATAGTTTCTAACGCTGCGGGGACTGCTTTACCACATTAACATTTCATTCCTTGTTTGGTAGCTCGTTTGCCAATTGCCATCCACATCGAAAATGCTCAGCTACAGCCAATCAATAGGTAGAATATAAGGAGCAACGAATATTGTTTTCTACTATAAGTAAAGAGAACCGTGACAATATTGGCACTAATTATGATGACATTCCAAAGACCTTAGCGGTCAGCAAGTTGCTCAATGCTTCACCACCAACCAGCATTTTCTGACAAATTAATATTATTATTTAACAATAATGAAGTACGACGAGAGCCAGCTTGTTCTTCCATCTTCACGATGTTTTGGACTTGACCGGGGCGGGAAGCAACTGCATTGCACAAAGCAGATATCCTTGTCAGTGAAAACTGACATTCCCATGCATAATTGCAGCAAAAGAAAAAGACCATGACCCCCTCCTCCAATGGTCTAGAGAGACACTAATTTCTACACAAGTTTCAATTGTTAACTGAACTAATGTCCTAAACATTGTAAATACAGTTCTTGCTACTCTTGAGAAAAATTGCCAAGAGCTAGCTTTGTTTCTATTTGTGTTTCCCTTGTTTGTTAGTTGGGCATGTGCATGCAAAAGTCATGTGCAAATGGGACATAAATACAAATTTCCAGGGACTTCAGTATACGCAAGGAAAACAGAAGCACAGGGGAAGCAAACAATATTATACTAGCAGGCACCTGATAGCAAGATATCAGAGATGAAACAAATCCAAATGCCCCAGTCACTCGGGGAGTGACTTTCTTGGGTGCCAATTGAAGCAGTCCAACTGCTACCACTAGATCCATGCCCGCTTTGATAAGTGCTAGAGTCCTCTCATTTGACTTTTTTAGTTTAGCACAGTATTGCTCATTCTGCACCCATAGGTAACGAGTATACATAAACGTAAGTTAAGGTAAGGCAGTCACAGTCCAAAGTAAGGTAAACCAAAAACAGAAACTTTGAAGAACTTATACACAGGCCTGGACAACATACATCATATTTATTACTGTTCTTGAGTTCGTTCTCTAACTTCTTCATTGATGCAGAAAGTCTTCCAAGCTCCCCAAGCTGACAAAATGAAGAGTAAAACATGCCTTAAAAGTGAAGTGCTAAGAGGGCATTATTGATGCACACGTGTTAGCATCAATGAAGAAGGAAGTTAAGCCACAAACCTCAACCAAGGTGCTACATGCTGAGGAACCCAGCCAACAGAAAAGAGATATACGACCAATTAGTTCAGTTCGTTCTTTATTCTGTAGTTGGACAACAAAATTCTTATATACTGCTGGATGGCAATCTCACATGATAATACAGAAACAAACAACTGGAAGCTTAAGAAAATATGTATTTCCTACCTCGTAAATGCCCGATCTACCAAGCCACACAAATTGATCAAGAAACAGGAAAGTGGACAGTAATGCGTTCTTGGACTGAAAAAACCATTAAACAAGATATTAGGAAGAATGAATTAACGAAAGATAAAAAAAGGTGGAATGTTCTTAGAATTCTCATACCTTTCCCAACAGAATTAGAGGGAGGGGAGTACCCTGTGGTGTTGGACTTATCAGAGCATGCAGGTCATTGACAAACTGCATATTAAAGGGTGAAGCATAAGAGTGATGGCTATTAAGAGCATACATGAGTTAATAAATTTGCAACATCTTTCTTATGCTGGAACGTCTCCTTTCCAGTTTTGTCCTTGAAAACCAAACAAAGAAAAATATGCGCACTACAGATCTCGTCTTCTTCAAACAAATCAATCAAAGGGGATACACATAGAGAAAATTATTTAAAGGAAGAAATTCCATTATACATAGCAACTTACCTAAATAGGCAAAACTAAAAAAGAAAGAAATGAATGTATGGACTAACAATTGTTTCAGAAATTAAACATAAAAATAACCTAACCTTGAATAGACGGAAAACTTTCCGTGCCAAGCTGGTTGATTTGTCTACATTCTGGGCAGTACCAGGTTGCCCATTACTCAAGAATTTGGAGCCATATTGTATTGCCCTGCATATCTTGTCCCTCGTTTCAGCCTTGTTCAAATATAAAACTAGAAGAGCAAGTTCTGCCCTAGTTGCATCCAAAGTACTCATTATCTACACTAATCACAGCTGTATAACAAAATCACAGCACAGTTCATTTCAACTAAGTTAGGAGAAGAAGAAGAAGAAAGGAAAGCAAAAGGTGATATTGCTGTATTAAATAGGGAGGGCAAAGATTTTTAGATCTATGAAATCCTACTTTACATGGGGATGCATATAAAGAATTTCTTCAAAGGAAAATGTGCCGTACAGTAAATTGTTTAAACTCATCAACTAGACAAGAATGCAATGTTAGACATTAAAAATAAAAAGCACAAAGATATTATTAAATTTTGCAAATATGCTGATAAAATTTCTAGGAATGACAGTCCAGCACTTCTATAAAAACTCCACCAAGATCAAGCAAGCATAGTAAGCATGGCATTGGCAAGTAAATCCAGTAGACCTTCCACCTATCCAAGTGGCATCATGTGTCATAACTCATCCACCTCGCAACCATAAATCCAATGGCAACACTCCATTTGTGTCTCAGAAAAAGTAAGAAACACAATGAATTAATAAAAAAAAAATTTTTCGTTTTCATTTATTCCCTCAACCTTCATTTCAAGAATCAAACATAGTTAAAAGAAAAGAATGGTAAATTATAATGTGCAGATAACCTGTAAACTTCCAATTCTAGCCAATTGGGCCATACATGCTTCATCAACTATCATAACTTCAAAGCTCAGATGGAAGGTAAGAAATGGGGCAAATATCATGATAGGTTCTAATTTTTGGTTACCTGTCTCACAAACACTGTTAGATACAATAACCATTCATGGGATTTCACCTAACAGCTTAAGCTTTTAAGATAATTAGTTCATAACATGGTATCAAAGTCTCTATAACCAAAGTCACAAGTTCAATCCTTGCCACCACATTCTTCATAATTAAGTTGAATTTCAGTGAAAGTAAAATAGGCCTATGCATTGTACACGCTTCAAGCTCGAAGGGCTTCGACGTGAAGGAGTGTGTTAGAAACAAAAACCATTCATGAGCTTTCACCTAACAGTTTAGCTTTGGGGATAATTAATTCATAACAAGCACCTAGTAACATCCCCTCTAATTTGCAAAATTTTATTCATCAAATCAAGCTAGGATAAGTTAATTTCTTCGGGACATTGCAAAATATTCAGTTAAAGAGGGGTATCAGCAACTCATTCTTCAGCAATTTTGTTCTACAAATATTGTTGATGAGATGATAGTTCATGGAAATAAAAACTCCCTCTCAGATTCATCATTTCATATGGCATCTCTGCAATAATGCACTACCAGTTACTGCAATCTTAAAGGAATGTCACCTCCAAGAGGAAGATAAATGTCACGACGTCTGCGTCATACTAAGACATGGAACACCTCATTTTCTGTCCCTTTCCTTGAGCTGGTATACTTCTGACTTCACAATCAGGACAGAATTTATTTACCCTCCTTCAATTCTTACTTGGTTAATAATATGATTGATGCAACTAGAAGACATAAGCTTAAAGATCCAAAAATTTCATTAATTTGGTTTACATTTGATATTGGGCCTGAGTCAACTGACTGTACAATGATGTGCAGTTAGAATTTTAGGTCAATTAGTGTTAATGTAGTTAATATTATGTTTTCAATCCTAGGGGTATTTTAGTATAATCTTATAGTAGGGTATTTTAGTGGTGTCATGTCAATTTATGGGTTTTAGTTTTGTGAGCTTTTCCTTAAGCTAATTTTTTTATTCTGGGTTTTATTTATGTTCATTAGAAGCTGGTCATTTAACTTGGACCTTAAGTTGTAGACCACTTGGTCCCCAAGTTTGACTACTCCTATGTAAGTGATGTAACAAGCCATCAAAGAAACAGTGAATGAAGAAATATTTTCAGGGAAAACCTTACTGCCAGGCATTTGACACAAAAAAGGGTATGCAATTGTCAGTCATTCTGAGAGGATCTTTACACTGAATTAATGGATTTACAACGGGATAATCAATCAGTAACAAAATTTTAGACAATGGACCACCTCTTTCTTATAAGCTCCTTTGCTTGACCTCTCTGGTATACTTCTGACTTTACAATTCGGACAGAACTTATTTCCCCTCCTTCAATCCTAACTTGGTTAAGAATATGGTTCCAACAAATTGCCAAAAATGGTTCAGAAAGATTATTTTCTCTAGCCAATGATATTGATTTTATCCATTATTTGGTAAAGGAAAGCAACCAGACCCTCTAAAGAAAGTCGGCAAGATCAAGGAACTTTGGTAGGAATATAATTTAGTTTGGACAAATAATAATCAAAGGTCTATGCAACCAAAAGATAACAAGAGACAAGTCCAGGATTATCCCATTCACTCACAGGTCTCTTCAGAGGGATGGACTATCTGTTTGGTTCGGAGGAAAATAGAGACAACCAAGAAGATATCTGGTGAGGGTAGTTTGGTGGAATGGAAAAAAAATTAATACATATCAATTTAGCCCTTCCACCTGTGTCTTATTCAGACATCAGCTTGCAAAGTTTGAAAGGTATTCTTGAAACTCTATCTAATACAGAACACCAAATCCTGGTTCTGTTACCAAATGAACACTTGGTCAGAATGTCTAAAGGAGAATGGACAAGTTCAGCTTTTCACCTAAAATCACTAAGCCACTATGTTCTTCACCCCATCAACCAACATGTCCATCGTCAATTCCAGCTTTACAGACAAGATTTAAAGGACTACATGACTTCTCTAGTTCTAGCTATAGCTAATTTCTGTAGAATAGGTTGGTTTGTAAGGCACTCTAAACAGAAGCACTAATTTGCAAATTTCAAAGGCATGAGTATTTGCTACAAACGACAACTGAGAAGGATATCTGCATGTTGAACAGGGTTATTTAGAATTTTCCCAAAAGAACAACCATCAGATTAATACTCCATTTCTCTAGGCCAAAATACTGAATTGAAACCAATGAGCAAATCCAAGAGCATCAGCATCCAAGTTTGTTTAATAACAAAAATAGCCTAGCTATACACCATTGCTAACAACAGCTTTCAACCAATCAACCCCACTGTGAACTATATCGAAAGGGCCAGGCAGAAAAAGAACATTTGATTGATTAATCAGGATAAATTTTCATCAAGTTAAAACAATAAGCTTTACTCAATTAAGCTATGCCTGGTAATAGGTATTTAAAGAGAATGGAGAGGAAGAGCATCGATCTATCTGAACTACCCCGTAGTCCAGTTCCATCAATCTCCTTCCACTCCCTTCCCTTCAAATCCTCCCTACCAAAGATAACCTCAAGCCCAGAACAAATCATTGAAATAGCGGATTCCAATGTTACAACAACCACATCACAAGAATGTCAATCTCAAAATCTTTCATTTCCCACTTATTTTATAATTAATTTCCCAGAAACCAAACAGAAACGACATACAAACAACAGAACATTAAAAGAAGAAAAAAAAAAACCAATCAAACCAAATCATAAAATTTCACCGACCCACTTCGGCAACCTCAACTCAGAATGAAATTAACACCCCCCAAGCTGACCCAAAATCGAAATTTGCAAAACCCACTATCAAAGCTGCTACTTTAATACCTCAAGCTGCAAACACAAAGGATCAAACCACTGGGGACTCGTGAATTCCCTACCCTGTTTGCCAACGAGAACAAAAAAATTAAGAGAGAGAGTACCGAAAGACGTGCCCGAAGAGAATTGGCCTTGAGAATCACAATCATACTCCTTAGAGATGCTTAGCTTTGGGCCTGTCTTGTGTGTGTGCGCGCGCGTCATAGAGCTGTGATGAGGGCTTGTTTGTTCCTCTCCTTCCCAAAACAAACAAACAAACAAACAGAATGGATTACTGCCAAGGGAACAAGCTTCCACCGCTTGATGTTTCCGAGGTCAACGGGTCCCACGTGATACTCATAATCTGGTTCGTTCGATTGCATCTATGTTGTCTGAAACTGAGAGATTCAACTGTATGGATTTTGATTTAGACTCAATATTTATATTTTTTAATAATATTTTTTTATAAATTTTAAAATAATAATTAATTACATTTTATTAAATATTTATTAATAATTAATTATAATTTATGAACTTAAAAAAAATACAATATCATAACAACTTCGTTTTTAGTGCATTTTCGGTTATGGAAAGGAGATATTATTCTATGTATTTATTATCTATTTATAAAGGAAATTTTTTTTTGATATTTAATTTTTATTTTTTTAAATATTATTAATAATTAATTGAATATAAATAAAAAAATAAAATTATGAAAATAAATATTTTTTATAATTATAATTTAAAATTATAATTACTTTTAAATTATATAATTATCTTTTATTACTTTACTATTATAAAGGAAATTCCTTCTTTAATATTTAATTTTTATTTTTTAAATAATTATTAATAATTAATTAAATATAAATAAATAAAATTATAAATATAAATATTTTTTAATAATTACATTTTAAAATTATAATTAAATTTTAAATACAAAAAGTTATTTTTATTTTTACATACACTATTATAATTAATATTAAATATATTTTAATTTTTTAAAAATTATTTTTATTTAACTAATTTTAATTAAAATTGAATTATAATTAATTAATTTATAAAAAATTATATAAACAAAAATTAAAAATATAAATTAAAAGGTACGACTATACTTACCAAAATACTAGTATAGTACTATGTTAGTTAGTTTTATTTGAAAATTTTAAATTCTTTTAAATAATCACTCTAATAAATTTGTAATTATTAAATAAAAAATAAAAAATTAATTTTTAATTTTTTAAGATATTATGTATTTTTATTTTCATTATATTTTCTTTATTAAATATTAAAAATTTTATTAAATTGATTGTTTAATTAAAATGACGTAGCGTTACTCATTTTATTTTGTCTTTTTATCCCTTCTTGTACTAATGTGAATTAGAAATTAATCTCATACTCATACTTTTACTTTGTATATTAATATTTTGACGAATTGTAAATATTTTATTGTAGAGTATTGTTATAGTACCTTTTTTTTTATGCCAGTATCTTAAATGATTGATTTATTAAATATTTATTAATTATTATTTTTTACAATAAATTCTTAAAATTTATAAAATAAAAATAACAACTAACAAATTTACCAACTAATCAAAGTATCAACATACAAAAAATGAATATGTAATAATCTCTTTATTGTAAGAATTAATGACAAAAAACCATTTGATAAGTCATAAGAGTGTTAATACTCAAGAAAAAAAAAATAGCATAACAACTCTTACGTCAACTATATATAGTGCTCGTATTTTTTTGATCATTCACAATGTGCCAAAGTATTTCTTGATTTATCTGATTTATAACACATTTCAGATTCCCCATTCCTATAGTTTGGCACACTTTACTTTAAATAAATCCAAGGATCACGAATTCATGTCTAAACTCATTGCAAAGCTAATCTTTGGTCCTCAAGATCTATGGACCACTATTTTGATTAATAACAAATATTAGGAATGTGTCTATCCTTAATGCTGAATGCCATTCTTCAGCTTCAACTTCTTGGAAATATATTATGAAAGTTCTTTAGGCTATCAAGATGGCAACTTTTTTTTTTCCAGATTGGTGTTGGAAGTAAAGTGAAATTTGGGATGTGCTGTGCAATCGCACCTCCAAAGTCAAAAAAAAATTTTTATGTATAATATACATAATTTTTTAGGCAGCCAGGCATAAGGAATATAATTGTTGGTAAAAAAATTAAAAGTTAAGATCATGATAAAATATATTTATATGTATAACAATGGTTGATTATAACAAATATCTAAAGTGTTATGCTTTGAGGGCCTAATTTTTCTTTGACTAAACTATTATTTTAATTATTTAAAGATTTACTTGACATTAATTTAAACTTTTAAAAAATATGATATCAAATTAATCATTTAAAAATTTAAAGTAATATTAAAATAATCTTTAAAAGTATGTGGCATTAAATTAGTCTTATAAAAATTTAAAAAGATATCAAAATAGTCCATCTGAAAGATTACTTTAAAAGACTATTTTGATATTACTTTAAATCTTTAAAAGATTAATTTGATGTTACAAATATTTAAAAGATCAAATTGATGTCAAGTAAATTTTTGAAGAATCAAAATAGTATTTTAGTTTTTTCTTTTCATTGGCCTTTAATTTTTTTTTTTTAAAGTAGTTAACACATTTGCATATCAGTTGAAACTTAACATGTGCCAAAAAAAAAAAAGGTGTGGTTAATGATTCCCCTTGAACTTACTACGTAATGAAAACCAAAAAAAAAAAAAAAGAAATTACTACGTAACATATTTCTCTAAGTTAAAACTGTCCAAAACCTTTACAAAAATCTTTTCAGACTGAAAACTTGAATCTTTTGTCAAATTGTTTGGAAAAACAAGTTTTAAGTCACACAATTCACCTCCTCCCCTCCTTGTGTACCATTCCGTCAAATAACTCAATTTTATTAGACATATTTCTTCTCACATGACACTTTAGACCGCTTAAAAATTAGTCCTATTCCTTATTTTCACAATGTGTTGATCATTGGAAAGGCTACATGATTCCTCTAGTACGTTTATAATTATCTTTATGCCAAATCACTTTTGCATGCATATACCAATACCATTAACCCATAATACGAAAATTTTGTTCTGTGTCATGGTGTGATTGTAAATAGGCAATAGCTACAAAGAAAATTCAAGGAGTTGGTTTAGTGGTTAAAAATGTTTGCTTCCTGCCTTAATTAATTGAGTTCAAATCTTGGGTTAATATTTAAATAAATTAATTCTCTTAAATATACCAAGTTAACATATGCGGTGTACTTCTAAAATTATTTAAGAAGAGACTTAGTCACTTTTAATGTAAAAATTAATTTAAAAATATTCTTATCGTAAAATTCAAAAATGACTATTAAGGAAAAACGATGATTACTTTAGTATTTTTTAATATTTATGCATTATTAATTATTAAATATTTATTGATTATTGATTTTATTTTTTTTACTTTAAGTATTTATTATAAAAAATAAGAATTAATAATTGTTTCACAAATTATCTACATGCCCTTTCCCTAAAAAATTTCAGGTAACAACAATAGGAGACACTTTTCCAAAGTAACCCATGGGTTGGACGCGAAATGCATGTCTCACATGACGTTCTGGTTCTGCTTGTTTCACTGACAATAACCTAGCTCACGTTTAAAAAAAAAAAAAACCTAGTTAGTGGTGCAAGCACAACAATTAAAAAGGACCAAGTCATTTTCCAGAAAAAAAAAAAAGGACAAAGACAATAAAGGTACCTTGGCAAAAGCACAATGAGGGCTAAAATATAATTAACAGTGAATCCCTGTATATGGTGTCACCACAACAAACTCGCAAAAAAGTGCTTTATTTTGTCCAACCAAAGGGTCATAAGCAGTGATCTCAAGAGCACTATTCAATCCAAAAGCCGGTTCATGGCATGAACTTATCACCGAATTAAAGATTTAACTATAATCAATAATCCATAGTAAAATAGTTCGCTTAATAATGTAGAACGTAGGAGGTATTGTTCAAATATCCCAAGAAAATGAATATTATTAAAGTTTGTTACGCATGTAATAATGCTCTTGAAGAAAAATGAAGTACCGTCTGCAATTTAAAGTTCATTATTTATGAAAAATTCTAGTCTCATTAAAGTTAATTTGCATTAACACAGAATTTGCAATAGTTTGCAGTGAAAATATGCTGTGGAGATTTATAAATTAGAAAAAGGTTACGGACAATAATCAATTCGTGCAATCCCCGTGTTGTGAAATCACCGGACCAGAGACCACTACTCTATTTTGCATGTTGTGGGAGAATAAACCGCTTTTGTTTTTACTTGTATTTGAATGATTTTGGTTACTCGTTTTCACCATGACGCCAAATTGCTCTCTAAGACAAATCCTAATAGGCTAATGCGAAGCTTGGATTGGACCTATCAATTTGAGAATGACGCACTCGGCTTCATTTACCCCTTAAACATAGTGTTCCTTTTTTTCTTTCACTTTGTTGATGTGGCATCGTTAATAAATTTTAGTGATTTGATCTAACATTACCTTTTTTAATACTTTTTAATTTTTTAAAGAGTGATATATATTCTTTTGATTTATTGGTAATATGAAAATTTAAACTTAAGATTTTGAGTGGTGTATATTTATAACATGACCTATCAAATTTTATACATATCAACTATTAAATAAAGTATTTAAGGTAAGCAATATCTATTTAAAAATTTCTCAACTGACATATGGAATGCCATATTTTTTTTGTACAATAATGGCACATAAGTTTGGATATATAACCTTGCATATTACTCAAATCTCTTATTACTAATTTACTCCTAATGACTCATATGAAGTGCCATATGATAGTATATGAGTTGTGTAAAATAATTATAACATAGCACAGATTTAAAAATAAATCTATTCAAAAAAGAGATGTAAAGTTTTTGTTTGTTTAATTTTTATGCGGTGCATTTCCATTATTATTTTTTTAGTTATAAAAATGATAGTGAAGATGGATTATTAAAAACGTTATGATAATTTATGCTAGCTTTCTTCGTACTCAAAAAAACTCAATCAACATTCAAGAAGAAATAATAACCTTCAAGGAAAATACTTTCATTTAGGCATTTCTTTTATGTAAAGGAATCTCGACTGAACAACAGAACAGAATTATATAATACGTAAGTTGTGGAAGGTAGAAGTCGCGAAGCTATTAATACCTGATGATTTCTGTAATTTCTTATTCTGAATTCATTTACCAATGCCACAGAATTTGGGATCTAAGCTTGCAACAATAGTTTACCAAGGCAGCGTACCAGCTCTGAGTGTATTAACAAAATGGGCAATGAACAAAAACCAAAAAAAAAAACACTCCAGAGTGACAGAAGCGAATCATTGAAGTTTGAAATTTTGTACATGTTGACAGAGTTAAATAATAGTAAAATAAGTAGATTTTACTGATTATCAGACAGTGCTCAAGAGCCTAAATTTAGAAGAAAACATGACAGAGAGGATATAGAAAGATTAAATATTTATAAACACTGATTACATAGATTAGCAAGCCTGTGCATTCCAGTTTGCAGTTTTGCTTCACGATACAAAAGGAAGTTACGATTTTTTCCTCTATTTCTTGCTAAATAAACTTCTTAATTTCCCTCTTTCCAATCGCTCAAGTAGCTTTTTAGCTCCTGGAATGTCCATCTCTGTAAGTTTCTTCAGGTACCCAATTGCTCCATATGAAATCATCAGCTTCTTACATTTCTTACTTGAAGAGAGTGATCCAAGGCAGTAAACTGCATATTTTTTTGCAGTGTTCTGTGGACTTGGATCGAGCAACTGAACCAGATTTGGCACACTTTTATCATCCTTCTTAACTTCTCTTCGATTCTGGGACACAATCATCAAGCCTGCAACTGCTTGCGCAGCAACCTCTCTGGCACTGTTTGATTTAGCCTCAAGCATCTTGACAAGGAGAGGTATGCACCCAGCTTCACCAACCATTTTCTTCATCTCTGTTGAGCTGCATACCCGGCAGATTGCAGACGCAGCAGCGTGCTGAGCACCCAAGGATCCAGACTTTAGCACATGTACCAAACGGGGAAGGAAACCCAGAGAAACGAGAATTTCCTCAGAAACTGATCCAACCAAATTCCTCAATGCTCCAACTGCAGATTCTTGGGGAAGTGGACCATCAAGATAAGCCAGAAGACTCCTAACACCACCTTCTGATATCACAGACCTCCTTAGATTCTCATTGCTTGCAGTGAGATTCTGCAAGCACTCTGCTGCATACTCTTTGGAACCCAACAAAATTCCACAGTTAAGGAGATTGATCATAACCCTCACAATCCCTTCTTCAGCCAAAGTTTGTCTCACCTCAGGGACAGCCGATATATTCTTCAAAGTACAAGCAGCAGCAGCCTGTGACACAGAATCACCTGTTTGACATAGCTCAATCAGCGGACAAACCCCGCCATGTCCAACGATTGCACGGGCTGTTTCTCCTGACATTGACAACCTCTGAAGGGATATTGTAGCCTTCTCTTTACCCACGGCACTACCTGATTCAACAAGTCTTATAAGAGGCGGCAGAACTCCTTCAGAAACAAGCCAGTTCTCACAGCTACCTGATTCTGCAAGCGAGCATATAACAGTAACTGTCTTCTCTCTAATCCTGGGAGATGTAGCTGTGAGCAATTGAACTAAAGCAGCAATATTGCTCCGACCCAGAACACCCAAAACATTCTTTTCATCTTCTTTCATAGCTTCAACGAGATTGTCTAAAGCTCTGTGCTTTGCTTCCAAGTGACCGATCTGAAGGCGAGCAAGTAATTCCCTTATGTTGCTGTGTGTGGCAACATCTGATTCTGCCACAGGACCAGAGACAGCCAGTGGCAAAGTAGCCTCACCAAGCACACCAGTCTTGATCAACAGGCCACAATCCCTTAAATTCAAATCCAGTTTCCCAGTTAACGCATCAAGATCACTCTGCATCCGAAGCTTACCTTCATACTTCTCCTTCACACACAACTCAGCCAATCCAATCGCTTCCCTGAGTGTCTTTGACACAGCCTGCAATTGCTCCTTGCAAAGAGCATTCTTTGAGAAGCATGGGTGGCTGGACAAGTCTGCTAAACGCGATGGGATCTGTTCCAATTTTGAAACGATCATCTTCCATCTACCAGGGAACCCCTTAACCTCTCTTGCCTTATCAAGAGCAACAGGAACAAGTTCCTGTGCATGCAACAACCAGTCTTCTGTAGAAAGTGCATCAACTGCAACCTCATCTCCACCATCTTCCACCATGATTCTGATACGGTAGGAGTAGAATTGATGATTACCAGCAGCTGCCACAAATGGAAAAGAAGGAAACCGAACCTTCAGAGAAATGACCCAGATGCCAGTTTGTAAAAAGGCAGTGATATTAGAATAGAAAATCAAAAGGCAGAGGAGCAGTTGCAGTCATAAAATCCGTAAATTGTAAATTAAGACAGTAATAGAAAATTCTCAGGCACAACTGGTGTAACATCAATAGCTTCGAGAATCTTGTTTGGATCACACAAAGCTTGTTTACTGAAAGCATGACTCGACCAACAAAACTGAAGTACCTAAAGACGTCCCACGAGTCCTTCTCTTACTTTAGCGGGTGATCATTTAATGCCCTTTGGAAAATTGTAATCATATATAAAAATTTTATGAATTAAAAATGATAAAAGTACTATGGATGATGAAAATGGTTGTTGGGAAAATGCTTTTAACGGCTAGAAATGCCATCCAATTAAGGAGCCGTCGGCAGATATTATAATTATAAATCCAAAAATACCCCTCCATATAAGGCCTAAAAGACACACTTAGCACCTGGTACAAAGGAAATATAGTATCCTTTCTTGGGGGTATATTGGTCAGTAGGAAACAAATCTCAAACCTTCACTTTCAAACCATGAAGGCTGGCAGTGACCAGTGAAAGTATCAAAGTTAAATCTAGAGAGCCTTGTCAGCTTGGTTCTGACCCATATCAACGGTCATGGATTATAAGAGAGGCTGAGGAAAGTAGAACTCTTAGCTGTGTTTTCCATCTTTCTCCTCATAAATGGGGGCTACTGGTATGAGAAAGGGAGAGACTTTCCTTTCAAGGGAAGGCACAAGTCTCTATCTACAGTTGTGTACACAAGTACGTCAAGCAAATCATCACCAGAAAAAAAAAGTGTTATGTTATGTGAAGAGAATTCAAAATAATAAATATCAGTAATATATACCTCAAATCAATTTGACTTGCTCAATATTCAAAGAATTTATCCTGTTGAGAGCCATCAGATGATGCCACACTCTTGTTCTCCACAGTTACTGCAAAAGCCCAAAAACATGAGTAAATTAGAGACTCCATGGTATCTAGCTACAAGAAAGACAAAATCTAACATTCACAAAAACAAAAAGAAAAAGGAAGCAAAAGAACATAACTTTTCTTTCCGGAAGCAGAAGATCAAAGTCCCCCCCCCCCCCAAAAAAAAAAAGGAACCACCTTCAAGGACCAACCTTTAAGAATCAGTTGCTGAGAAAGCAACCCACTGTAACTTAATCTTCAAACTTCACACACACATACTCTCTCTCTCTGTGTCTCAGACACACCACTGTAATCCAGAAATGCCTCTAAGGAGCACCAACCATCCAAGGCTTTGCTTTGACAACTCTTCACAACATCCAGTCCTGCAATGCTTCCAGAATCAGCAATCAAGACACAGCCAGGTCTTCAGCAAAACCGTGTCTTTCATGTTCAAAAGACAACGACCCAGAAACAGTTTCTCAGAATCAGAAACACCCAGAAACGGTTTCTGTGTCATAATTGAGAAACAGACACAAAACGTTCAAAATCTTCCTTTTTAAAAAAAAAATACACTGAGAAAATCAGAAGAATCTTCCACCTAGACAAAATTGATATCAAGTTTGACCCAAAAAAAAAGGAAAAAAACAGCTGAAGTATTCAAGCTTTACTACAAAACGACACACACAAACAGAGGCAGTGCAATATAAACAACATTCGGATTCACACTCACATTTCAAAAATCAAACTTCACCGTTCTCCCCCTAGAAATAGAAGATAATGCCAGTCTCGCTGTCTCAAAGATTCTCTCTGTAAAAGGCATTATTTTACTCTGTCTCGAGGGAGAAGGAGAGCTTATGTCCCGAACGATAATGCTTAAAGGTCGAGCACGTTTAACCATCGGACGGTTCAGATTGCTGGTAGGGCAGACAGCCCAACCGTTGGGATTGGGTAAATTTTGAACATGCTTCGGATTTTTTCACGTTAAAAGGGTGATGTTACCGCCACGTGTGAAGTCGGGATAGGCCCTTACTTTTCCAAGTGGTGCGTGTGGTTGGCGTAAGTCCCACGTGTGAAGTAGACAGATGATGGAGGCATTGGTTCGGGATGAATTTACATGTTTAACCTCGGTCTTGTCATTAAAATTTCGAAGATGCCACTAACGTTTAAAAGTTAAAACGTTGACATTCTTAAACTGAGAGAGACAGCTTTGGGAACATACGGTGGTATTCAACTATTTATTGTAAATTTTTTATTTTATTATATTTTTATAAAGATTATTTAATTATATATTGGTATTTTACTAAAAAAAATTTACTTTTTATGTGATCGTTATGAATTCAAATTCATTACCTCAATACTGTCCCTTTGATAAAATAATATCAATTAAGAAAAAAAATTATTATCAATTAATAAAAAAGTGTAAATTTTTGTTTATTTGATCATATTTTATTTGAGAGACGAAATTAGTAATGTAGAGACGGGACATCGAATTTGAGTCTAATTATTAGTATTATTATAATTAATTTTTTTTTATACAATGAAGTTACGGAAAAGATAGGATTGTTTCATTGTAAGATTGAGACGTGTTATAAATATAAATGGGGATTTATAAAAATATTTATAAATTATTAATACGAAATCATTAATAAAAATAAATTATATAAATAATATATAATAACATATTTAGATGAAAATATATAAAAAAATTATAGATTAAAATTAAATTCTTAAATTTTTATTCTTTAATTAAAAAATCAAATATAAATGCATCATTGTTAATTACATAATCAATTCAGTTTTTAAAAAAAGGAATGAAAAAGATATATAAACTTTTTTGTTTTGGATCTAGTGTAGGTTATATGAAAGAAGAGATTTGATATCAAATTAGTAAACTGTGGCAAATTTAATAAAATATGTCTTAATTAACAATAGTATAAAAGTAATTTAAAAAATATGATAAGTTTTATGATATAAACATCATACCAATATGTTATAAATCCTTGTCGAGTTTAATTTTGATTCACTATTAATATAAAAAATTTTATATTATCAACTAATAATATGTTGCTAAATTGACAAATGAGTTTAATTAAAATAATAATTACAAAAAAAAGTTAAACACTTTTAATAATATGGTTACATATAATTCAGTAATTAAATGACAATATAAATTTTTTTTATACTGATAGTAAATTAAAATTAAATCCTTATCTTAATTAACCGATCTTACTTGTTACATGATATTTGATATTTACGCTAGAAAGAAAAGTTTATATAATTTCTAGCATAAAATTCTCATTCAATGATGCTGTAGTTTAATTAGTACTAACTTTAGTTTTTAATACTATTGTGTTAAGATATCAAAGGTTGAATATTTTACGAGACTATTTATCTTTCTCTATAATCCTAGTGCAAACACTTACAATGAAAAGAAAAGGAAAAAATGAAAATAAAAGCATTAGACATATTTGGAAAAAAAAAGGCCACTAATACTCAGTTAAAAACTTTTTACCATAATGAAAAAAAGGAAAAATGAACTACTCATAAGTTACTATTCATGAAAACATTTGCAAGATGAGTGAAAAGGAAATTGAAAAGCATAGACTGATTTGAATTCAATGAGCATGGAAAGTTTCCTTGATATGGGAGTCCTAAAAATAATGGCCAATATATTTTTCAAAGATGAACTTTACTGGCAATAATTTTAAAAAATTGTGGAATTCAAATTTTGAAGAAGGAATGCAATCACATGTAGCTTTGGATAGCACATGATTAGCAGAGAAATAACAAATGGTTGACAAAATCATTGGACTAATCATTTATTTATGTTTCTTTGGCATGTGTTGACTCAGGTTTAGCAAGAATTTTCCACCCGAAATTAATTTGAGAATTTGGATAACATAATTGGATATTTGAATGGTTATGAGTGTATGAACTGATTGTCAAAAGAAATTAATGGTTTGTACACAAAATTTTGCTACTCTATTCCGGGGAGAGGTTCTTTACTTCAGCTAAGATAATAATAAAGTTTGAGGATAAAGTGCCAAAGTGTTAAGAAAATTGGAGTTGGAAGAACAAAAAAATTTTATCTTCATCTAAGATGAACAAAAATGTCCGAGGATAAAGTGCAGAAGTGTTACAGAAAAGTTTAGAAAAGTATTAAAACTAATTCTATTATTTTTTGTATCTATTTTTTTAACCAATTATATTATTGTACAACATAAAAACTGTAAGTTACAAATAATATAAATTTATGAAATAATAATTAGTAATTAGTAGTACCATAAAATAACTACAATATATTTATGTGTATAATTAGTTATATTATTATAAAAATTTAAAATCATCAAATTAAAGCATTAATTAACACTTCAAAAACATTTCCAACCATTCAAAGATCATACAAGAGCAATTTAATAAGTATCATTTGTTGAACTATTCAAGTGGAGTCATCCGGTTTGACCCATTTTTACACCCCAAAACCTCATAAGCCTAATTTAGTTAAACTAAGAACAAAAAGGTGGAGTCAGTTGCCCAAAAAATCGGGTCTAGGGTTCCATCATTTTTCTGTTGTTATCAAAACTAAATGTATCATATGCTTCTATTTAGAGGAAGAGAATTACTTTTAAATAATGTGATGTAAAAAATAAAACCACAACTGGTTTATACATATAACTTTATTTGATTTTAAATAATATGGCTTCATAATTTTTAAATAACTTTATACATATAACTAAATTAAAGTGTTCCTAAGGAGTCAAATTCAATTGTATTATTATATTAATTAGAATAATTAATTAAAAGAGTAATGCTCTATAAATAATATTTTATATGTATAAAATTATATATTTTTACATCGTCAATTTGTATAATCTTAGATTAAAATTTTAAATAAACTTATATACAATGCAATAACTAAACAAAATTATTATAATTCCTTGTTGTTTAAATCGCATTATTGTAACTGAAAAGGCCAACTACAAAAACAAAGAGAAAGGGTTGTAAGTTCTAATGAAGAAAGAGCAATGCAGGTACTGGAACCAAGAGGCGTGGGGCTTCGCCTAGCGTAACCTGAACGGGACGCTGTTCCCTTCCCTTCCCATCCCTGTCGGCTGCGCCACTTTCCCAACTTCGCTATTCCAAAGTCCACGACTGCTTTCAACTCAACAGATCGAGAAAATCTTGATGAGATGTTTGTATTTTTTATGGCTACTTTTTAGTGTTCGGCTTTGCCATCATAATACAAACCAAGGCACAATGATTGATTGAGCCTGTTTAGTTATGATTCACGAACCAAAGAAAAAAAAAATGGTATACTTAAGCACAACTATCATCACCCCACAACTGTGCACCTGAACACGTTTGAGATTCAGTGACCCCACATTATTTTCTTCTATTAAACTCGATGAAATTATGTATGCAACTTATGTGCAGTAATGACTGAAGTGTTATTCTTGGCAGGAGTAAAAATAAACCAACAAATAATTTAGTTTAAGAGTGTTTTTTTTAGTCATAACTCACAAGCATGTGTACTTACTTACATTTTAGTCTCTCAGTTATTTTGTTTCATTTGAGTGCATCTTGATCATTACAAACAAATAATTCATTAAAACCAAGAATCTGAGTGATAAGCTACAAGCAATATAGAAATTAGAAATAAAATAAGCAAGGAATGCCAGCTCAAAACTCTACAACATGAGACCTGCGAAGTTCAATAACAAGGCTCACAAAGCATTCATCCATGAGCGACAAGGATCAGGCTTAGTCTAGGTTTGGACTCTAGAGAAAGGCTAAATAAATCAATTTAAAGAAAAAAAAACATTGAACTTGATGAACAACATAAATACATAACAACATTCAATGCAATGTCTTTGCACGTTGCACATTTAAGGTTCCAACCAGATATCACAGTAAATACAATCAAGAAGCTTTGAGTTTTCTGCCGCCAAACTATGGAATAAAAGTAAGCTAGACCAAAATGAAAATGGTCTAACAACAACTTACAGACAGTTCTATCTGGCTTCTCCTCAGGATCGCAACCTATCTCGGTGTTGGGGTGACCGGCTGCATGAACAGTAACATTGTCAAAATCATGAGATGTATATAACAAAAAATAAAAACAGTAGCTTAATCAGAACAAACCTGTCATATCTCCCATTCACTGGGCTTTCAACTCGTTCATGCTTGGGGCTTCCTCTTGGTTCTGGTCTGGAAGTTGAATTTGATCCATTACCATAATCTGGGCTACCGCTACCTCTACGGTATGGACTCAGGGATCTCCCCCGACCAAATCTTCCATCAGGGGAAATGTCGCGGCCTCTTCTATCAGGACTGGATCCATTCCTTCTATCATCATCATCATCTCTGATGGCATATTCCACTGTGATAACACGATCCATAAACTTGCTGCATATCAAACATGAACACAAAATCTGAGAAGTCTCACATAAATAGGAGCCATTAGCATGTTTGTTCCCTTGCCCTCACCTCTTCACCTTCTTTAATGAAGGCACTTGCACATAACACCGGAATCTAAAGTACTTATAAGGGAGAAAACTTCAGGGGAAAAAGTAACCAGTGAAAAGATGAGAAGGAAGAAGGTAATTGCAACCTCAGGTTAGTTGCATCCAAAGCTCTAATAGCATCCTCCTGGGATTCATACTGAATAAAAGCAAAATTCCTTCTGATCCTTATATTAAATATTTTCCCACAGGGATCAAAGTGTCTCTCCAGATCCCTTGTCCTTGTGTTATATACATCTCATGTATATTAGTTGAAGATCTTCTTGAATCACTTGGCCTTCTACTGTCACGTTCTTGCTGCATATCATAATATAGTTACACTACGTGAATGTTAACAAGTGAAGAAATAACCCAGAATTGCCTGAATACTGCAAACTTCCTACTATAAAAGTAATGATGCAGCACTACAAGCACATGTTCCCTTGCATGCACAGGCAAGTGTCAACAAATAGAACATGCACTGAAAGAGAAGTATGGATATTCTCGTGGGCAAACACACACAATCATCAAAATCAAACATAACAAAGAAAAGTTCCCCAAAATGATGTATCATAAGACTCTCACATGCCAGACTTTGACCCCCAAGTGTCATGCTTTAAAAAGTATATGATGTGGTGTAATAAACATAACACTATTTAGCAATAAAGCAATTTACTATCAGTGTCCCTTAGTCCACTCAACACGTAACCGGCGCTCCTTTCTGCCAAATTCTGTTCAATCAAGTCTTCTGATTGCAAACTCAGCATCACGTTCATCTTCCATGTAGATAAAAGCAAACCCTATGAAACAAGAATGTTAAACAAAAAACAGCACAGAAACTATTTCAGTTAAACATTTGAGGAGCCCCCCTTTCATGAAGATGTCTTAGAGAGACAGGTCACAAGTCACAGTACATCAGCTTTTAAAATTTGAGAGAAAAATTCAAAATAAAACATAAAAAGAAAACTGCCAAGAAATACTACAACACCTGCTACTGTTGTGAAATCATCAGAGTTTGGTTTCTATGTTGAAACATGTCGGAAATAGAGCATTGAGCAAAAGTCATGAGGAATGAAAAAGCAATGAATACCGAGGGAATGCAGAATGGCAGTGCTGGGGCGGATCAGATCATATCTTCTGGAAAAATACAAGGAAGGAGAAGCTTGGGCACATGCTAGAAAAGAAATGCACAGAAACTCATCCATCCAAGAAGAGCATGGACATTACAACTTTCCAAGTAATCCTGCCACAAAGAAAATGTTGAGTATGGGGGTTCATATCTCAATGACAATTTTCTTCTTTTAAAAGGAAAAGAAAATGTACACCCATCAAAAGTAATTAGTCAAAGAACACCATATTGACCCTTTCAAGAATCATCTGGGGACTGAAGTCATAGTTGACAGTTCTTGGATGGTAAATTCTGTAAGAAGGAATGGTGAATTCCAGACAGTTAAGCGTGCTTCAATTCACATGCAAGAAGAAGACACAAAGTTTCAAAGGCTAAAGGGACAACACATTCTCAGCCCCTGTACTTTACATTCTGTACCATACGATGTCAGGCCAAACTAACAGGATTTTATTATTTCCAGCCTCTACCCTCACAAGTAGTAATTTGAAATATTTTACAGTTTCATAACCATGCAGGATTCTCTCTCTCTCTCTCCCTCTTTTTTTTTGTGTTTGTGTGTGTGTCTGTGTGTCCAAACTGATATCTGAAAAGGGTCAATGAGATCTTTGAAAGATAATTGCTTTCAGTGGTGTCCAAACTGATATCCGAAAAGGGTCAATGAGATCTTTGAAAGATGATTGCTTTCAGTGGTTGTACATGACATTTTCTTTTCCAACGGTATTAAAACCCCACCGTGATTCAACATAAGGGGACACTTTCATGTGAGTTCCATATCGTCAAATATTGCCACAGACACAGAAGCACTGCCATTCATGTAATGCCAGTCACCAATCTGTTAATCCGGTTTCTTGCAAAAGGACTTAACTCTGAAATATAAAATATCCAACTAGCAGGAACATGTTAAACAAAGAACACTCAGTAAATTAAATTCAGAACAACAAAAGCAAGTGTACGATCAACACTTGGTGGAGGAAGACTAAACAATCATAGCCAAAACATCTATCTATCCCCGAAAATTAAGAATTAAAAAAACACAGTACATACCCATAACTACTTGGCCACCCAGGACTAAAGTTATAAACTTTTAGCATTGAAAATCAGAAGCCGCAGTGCAAGAGAACTGAATCCCAAGAGAAAGGCAACTTAAACATCCAAGCTGAAGAATGACATGAGAATTCGTTTGGATACACTGTTTTTTTTAGAAAAGTACACATTTAAAAAAAAAAAGTGCTTCAACACATTTTTAAGTGTGTTTAGATGTAATTTTTTTTAAAAATAAAAGTTAAAAAAATTAATTTATCTCTTTTTTTAAAAGCTAATAATTTTCAGTTTTTAAAAAAAGTAGAAGGAAAAATAATTTTTAATATGATTTTATGACAAAAATATCATTTACTTTTATTAAAAATTATATTTTATAATATATTTTTTTTTATAAACCTTATTTACATAAACTTTCTTAAATAATTTTATGAATTACATTTTAAACAATGCAAATTTAAATCATTGTGCTCTAATATTTTAAATTGAATTATGAGAAAGTAAAATAGAACAATATTAGTAACATGTTGTTAAACCTTTAGGTACATAATTAGATATGTTGTTATTACTTTATGTCTCTTTTTTCATGACGTTGTTACCATAACATACTTAAAAATCTCACCGTCCCTATTATACTAGCCCATTTAATTATATCGTATATATTATAACTCATCATATCTTACATTTAAATTTTTTTTTTAGTAATTTTGATATAAATTAAGTGATTCTGTTTTTTTTTATCCAAACAAACTTAAAAATCTTTTTATTATTTAAAAGTACTTCTTAAATATTGTATCTAAATACAAAATTATTATTTAAAAAAAAAAAGATATACTAAAATAAGATATATAACAAAGTATTTTTTAGAAGTTTATACAAACGAGCCCATATCGAACTTCATGTCCACCCTATCAACTTTCCCATATCTCCTGAAAAGCCTCTCAACATCAGACTCGCGCAAGTCAAAATCCAGGTTCCCACAAAAGATGGACCTCAGTTTTTTTCTTCGGCAAAGTCGAAGCTAGAAAACCCTTCCACAACCTACAATGAAAAATTGATGCTTACAATTCAAGATATCTGAAATTAACAAAATCCCAGCTGAAATTCGATGGATCATTGATGGTGGAAGAAGGAACCAAGGCAGATCTCTGTAGAAGGGAGATCAAGGATTCATACCTTCTTGGACGGTTAGCAAGTGAAACACTAAGCGTAATTTGGGGCAAATTGTAACAGAACTCGGAGAATATAGAGCGCAGTTTGAGGTGTTGTAAGCAATTTCCCTCCACAGATAATCTGTTTAGTGTAATAAGGAAAATTATTAGTCACTACTCAATATAATTTGTAAAGAATTTATTGGTTTTTTTAATAAATTTTTAAATTTTAGAAAATAAAACAAACTGTTGGTAAATATTTAACAAATTAATTCGTAAATACTAATCAGATAAAATTATTATTATTAAATATTCTAATAAATATTATTATATAATATATATTAAATATTAATTTAATTTAAATAAATTTGCTATTGCATGTTTCACCATTAAAATGAAATTTCTATTACCAAATTTTACTTTTTTACTCAATAAGAAATTAAATAAAAATGGAGCTTTTACACACAAACAATTTATTAAATTAAAATATAATTACTCAAAAGTCATATATATTAGCTCAAGTGATCAAATTAAGTGCCTGATTAAGAATAATTTATTTTTAAATAAAAATTACTTTTTTTAAATTTCTTTCAGTAAGATTTTGATTATAAATTTTTTTATTATAAAATAAGTTAATTCAAATACACATTAATTCTTTTTTATGATTTGCTTGAAGTAGAGATCAAATTTTAATCAAGCCGTTTCGTTGATAGTAGAATACATATAATCCAATATATATCATCCCAAATCTTAATAAAATTTGAAATTACATTTCACGGATAAGATTGCCATCCTTATCCACAAATGATATCGTGATTTAATATCGTCCACCTATTAGACTTATGCCATTTCTCCATATGTAGGTGCCTAGCTATAGTAATTTAATGCAACTACCCGAAAACTAGAGGGATATATTGGTCTCGTTTCTCCACATTGCAGCATCAATAAACAGCCATTTTATTCCCTCGAACAATCAATGGTACTCCAACACGTGTGCAGGGAGCATAAGGTGAAGGGAAAACATTATATAGTTTTTGCCAAAGAGTGCAAGTGGTTCTTTTGACTTGAGTATTTTGCCAATACTCACTCAGATTAAGGATGGTTATAAATTACATATAGGCATATATATCCTCTATGTGCTTTTCAACTCCATTAACTTAGGTTGATGCTCATATATGTGTCCCATCCCAAACAGTACATGTATATATATACAATTAACTTGAAAGAGTTAAAAGTTGCAGCCAAACTTGATCAACAATTTCATGCCCTTGGACAATGAACCTTTTGATGATGGGCTTGTGAGGTTGAGCCTGATCGTCCGTAGCAGCAATAGTACTGGCTTTAGCAGAAGCATGTTTCGTAGCTTCAGCTCCTGCCATAACTAGCAACAATAATATATATAAAAAAAAAAACTCACAGAGAAGAGAATAATTAAGATTTAGGTTTGATTAGCTAAGCTTTTGTTTTGGGTTGAGTTTATACTTTTTAGCTAGTGGGAGGAGGATTGTGTTTGTGATTGGATAGAGAAAACAGATTAGCCTAAACGATACTGATCTTGCAGTATATATGTATGTGTAGGTTTTGGCAGTGAGCGAGTGAAAGTAGGCACATACGGTATACCCATCTCCATTATTACTTTGTACGCTTCTTCAAGCTCTCCAATTTTTAATGCTTCCATTGCGTGCGTGATGTACTTGCAAGTTACTCTCTCTCTTTTGCAGCTTGGCTTTTGTAAACAAGTTGGATGAGTTTGGCTTGTGAAAACTGAAAACTGAAAATGAAAACTCCATCACTTGTACTGCACAATATAACAACAGTGGCCTAATATATATTTATTTTTACATGGAGCATTAATGGCTATTGCATGTTATGGTAATACTTACAAATATCCTATATATTAAAAAAATTATTGAATAAGGAAAATCAAACTTAAATCTTACCAACAAAATATTTGGATACTTACTGGCTGAACTAAACCCCGTTTGTCCACATTCACTATTTATAACTGATAGAAGTTCGTACAATTCAAGTTGTTATGGCTTGTTGATGATTCTAAAAAAAATACATAACCGGTTCAACATTTTCTCTTTGGTATTGTTAGGATAATGAACGTGGTCAATATATTTACTACACTCCAAATTGAACCGATCGAGTTCATCATAACTTGCCACAGAATCATCCAAACTCTACAAAATTATTCACGAACTATCTTCACGCAGAAACAGATATATCAGCCAACTTCGAGTAATGCAGCCTTTGTAATATATATATATATATATATTTGTAATTTTGCATAACTATATGATTAGCTTCATTTGAATTTAGATATGCTTTCTACATTAGCGTAGAAAGCTACCTGAACATACTATTATTTCATTTTTACATGCAACAATTAAACATGTATGTAATTAACTATTAAGTACCATTACCAAGGCTACTTCGTGTTTTGGAGGTTTTTTTGTTTTTTGTTTTTCTTTTTTCGGCAACTTCTGCATTGTTAAGCATTTAATTTGATATTATAATTCAGCAATTATCTAAAAAGGTATCATCATAAGAAAAAAAAATACCATAAAATTCTGGTGTTTGCTAGCTCTTTTAGTTTGCTGGTTTGTTCGTGGGTCAAACGATTATAGTATACACTTGGAAAGGAAGCGAGACCAGACCATCATGCCAGAGTACAATTTCATGGCGAAGGAAAATAATTTAAAAGAAGTTGAAAGTGTGACCCTTGTGTGAAATTCTAAATATCTCAGGTATTTTTAAGATTTTATTGGAAGTATACTAAATAAGAACACTCTTCTATTATGAAAATAAGAAGAGTAAATATTAATCATAAATTCATAATAGATCGTACATATGTGATTAAAACATGTATGCAGAGAGCAAAAGGTGGAAGGGCAAACATTATATAGTTTTTGCCAAAGAATGCATGTGGTTCATTTGACTTGAGTATTTCGTCAATACTAACTCAGATTAAGGATGGTTATATATTACATATAGGCATATATATCCCCATCTCACCATGATATCCTATGTGCTTTTCAACTCAATTAACTTAAGTTGATGCTCATATATATATGTCACATCCCAAACATTACATGTATATATATACAATTAACTTGAAAGAGTTTATTTGCAGCCAAACTTGATCAACAATTTCATGCCTTGTACAATGAAATATATCAAACACCTTCTCCCTAGAACCAAATTTTAGCCCTTCAGTATTTACATGCTGTGAAGAATTTATCTTCACCACACACAACATGGAGTCATGCTCGAAAGCTTCTTACTTTTTTTAAAATAAGCGTTTAACTAGCTAGTTCTGTGCACCAAATTGATCAAAGTCAGCCAAGCATGCACCTCCATGACATATATATTATGACCATATACATATATGCGCTCAGTTTCACTTCCCACCATGATATTGAGAGCCATAACCATTGTAAGGGGAGCCACAACAACTATAAGGGGAGCCACAACCATTATAAGGAGAACCACAATCATATGGAGACCCAGTACCGAAAGTTGGGGGCACAAGCACAGAAGAAGAGACCTTGAACCTCTTGCTCCTTGAGCCCTGGTCACTTTCACATGCAGAAATATCCGGGCTATCCGCCCACCCCATCAGTTGGTCCAAGAACCCTTGATCACCAACACTGAACTCCCCTGCATCAGACCCATCGGAGTCCAGCCCGGGTTGCCTGAACCCGACCCACTCAGAGCTACAATCAGAAACACTAGAGGTTTCCCAAGAAGCAGGCTCAGTTTCTTGCACTGGGGGAACAATGATGCTAGGCTGCACCACTTTCTCAATGCTCTTGATATCCACTGCAGGGATCTGGTACTGGTAACTCCTGCGGTGGAATATGCTGGCAAAGGCGAAGTGGTCACTCACCCTACTCTTTGATGACTTGTTGTCACTTGCCCTAGCCATGATGCTCTGGAGATTCTTGCTCAGCTTGGCTTTCAAGGAAGCAAAGCTTAACCCATGCTTGCCATCAGAGCCAGCAGCAGATAGCCCTTCATCAGGAAGGGACGAGCCCGATTGGCCCGTGGTTTGGTTCAGTGATGCAAAGTTGGTTCGGGCATTTTCGCCACGCAGAGCTCTGGCTGCTTCATCATAGGCCCTGGCTGCCTCTTCTGGTGTGTCATAGGTTCCAAGCCATAGCCTTACGTGCTGGGAGGAGTCTTTGATCTCTGCCACCCACCTTCCCGAAGGCCTTTGCCTGACCCCAATGAACCTTTTGATGGTGGGCTTGTGAGGTTGAGCCTTATCGTTCGTAGCAGCAGTAGTACTGGCTTTAGCAGAAGCATGTTTCGTAGCTTCAGCTTCTGCCATAACTAGCAAGAATGATATAAAAACAAAACTCAGAGAGAAGAAAATAATTAAGATTTAGGTTTGATTAGCTAAGCTTTTGTTTTGGGTTGAGTTTATACTTTTTAGCTAGTGGGAGGAGGATTGTGTTTGTGATTGGATAGAGAAAACAGATTGGCGTAAACGATAGTGATCTTGCAGTATATATATATATATGTGCAAGGTTTTGGCAGTAAGCGAGTGAAAGTAGGCATATACGGTATACCCATCTCCATTATTAGTTTGTAAGCTTCTTCAAGCTCTCCAATTTTTAATGCTTCCATTGTGTGCGTGATGTACTTGCAAGTTGCGCTCTCTCTCTCTCTGCAGCTTGGCTTTTGTAAACAAGTTGGATGAGTTTGGCTTGGGAAAACTGAAAATTGAGAATGAAAACTCCATCAGTTGTACTGCACAATATAACAACAGTGACCTAATATATATATTTTTTTACATTAATGGCTATTGCATGTTATAGGAATACTTACAAATCTCCTATATATTAAAAAAATTATTGATAAGGAAAATCAAACTTAAATCTTACCAACAAAATATTTAGATACTTACCGGCTGAACTAAACACCGTTATCATATTCACCATTTATAACTGATAGAAGTTGGTACAATTCAAGTTGTTATGGCTTGTTGCTGATTCTAAAGCATAAAGTACATAACCGGGTCAACATTTTCTCTTTGGTATTGTTAGGATAATGAAAGTGGTCAAGATATTTACTACCCTCCAAATTGAACCGATCGAGTTCATCATAACTTGCCACAGAATCATCCAAACTCTACAAAATTATTCACAATGCAAGCCTGCAATCTTCACGCAGAAACAGATATATCAGCCAACTTCGAGTAATGCCGCCTTTGTAATTTTTATATATATATATACACATACATATATACATATAGACATACATACATACATACACACATATATTATATATATATATATATATATATATATATATATATATATATATTTGTAATTTTGCAAAACTATATGATTAGCTTCATTTGAATTTAGATATGCTTTCAACATTAGCGTAGAAAGCTACCTGAACATACTGTTATTTCATTTTTACATGCAAAAATTAAACATGTATGTAATTAACTATTAAGTACCATTACCTAGCCTACTTCGTGTTTCGGAGGTTTTTTGTTATTATTTTTTTTCTTTTCTCGGCAAATTCTGCATTATTAAGCATTTAATTTGATATTATAATTCAACAATTATCTAAAAAGGTATCATCATAAGAAAAAAAAAATACCATAAAATTCTGGTGTTTGCTAGCTCGTTTAGTGTGCTGGTTTGTTCGTGGTACAAACGATTATAGTTACACTCGGAAAGGAAGCGAGACAAGCATGGACCATCATGCCAGATTACAGTTTCATGGCGAAGGAAAATAATTTAAAAGAAGTTGAAAGTGTGAACCTTGAGGTATTTTTAAGATTTTGACCAAAAAAAAATGGAATTTTTAAGATTTTATTGGAAGTATATAAGAACATTCTTCTATTATAAAAATAAAAAAAGTAAATATTAATCATAATAGATCATACATATGTAATTATAATTAAAATATAAACCAATATGTCTTTATTTAAGAGTTATATGACATTTAAGTACTTTTTAATTTTGACAATTCAAATTAATTATCAAAATTTATTCTTTTCAATATGCTCTAACATTCAAAAATAGTATGTTTAGAAGGTTAAGATTCATCAATAAAAGTTAATTTATTATTGAAGTAAAAATAAAAATAAAAATAAATTTTTATGAAATAAATTTTTTTATATAAAATTAAAATATAATTAATTACATGATCCTATTAGTCAGTCATCGAGGGAAGCTAAGGCCAGCTAGCTTGGGAGCGGCGGCTAAGTTGGAGCCGAGCCGAGCCGAGTCAATGCTGCTAAACAAGCACAAAAATGCAGAGGGAAGCCGACAGAAGAGGGACGGTCCAAGTTTGTCGGCTAGCAAACGAAGAACAGAACGGGCTCGCAACGTTAAATTAAATTATATTTTAAAAGAAATCCAATTTTTTTAAAAATAAAAAAATTGCTGTGACGTATTGGAATTTAGCAGTTGTTGATAATAGAATGATTTGTGGGACCCTCTTCTTCGCACCCTTGTCTTTTCTGCTGTTTGCATTTTCCACATTAATTTTTTTTATATTTTATTTTATCATACTCATACACAATTAGAGAATATTAATATGCATTTTTAATTTGAGTTTAGAGGGTAAAATAATTAAGATGGTTATTTTGTCTTAATATCAAAGACGTGGTCCATTTGAATTAGGACTAATCACCCCCTAAATGAGGCCTTCAGATGCTGAATTTTTCATCCTTTGTTAGATAGGGAGAGAGAGATTTGTCCACTAATATTGTGAATTTTGCGATAAGCGTGGATGATTATGCATTTAAATATCTAATTAGGAGATTAGTTTGTGTCAAATGTGTAATTATTAAAGGGCCTTTAAGAAGGGAATCCAATGAGCTCCAAAAGTTTGTGTGGAACTCACTGTGTGTACAATGTAGCTAACATGTTCTCCAAAAGGTTAACATATGTTTGGATGAGATTTTTCTCATTACAATAGTGAAAAAACACACTTACCAAGACACTTTCAAGAAAAGCAAATTTTTTTTTCTTCATCTAATGCCCATTTATGTTTGGGGAAGTTAAAACAAAGAGTAAAGATGATATTAATTTCATTATTTAAAAAAGTTGACATTAATTTAATTTGATGCTAATTTTATTTTTTAAAAAAAATTAATATCAACTTAATCATTTATTTATAAAAAATAATATTAATTTAGTCTCACAATTATTAAAAATTATATCAATTTAGTTCTTCAATTAAAAGGCTTTATTAACTGTATTTTTACAGTTTGTAATATAATAACTATTTTAATACTATTTTTATGAGTGAGGAACTAAATTAATATATATTTTTTTTGAAAAATTAAATTGTTATCACCTATATCTTTAAGAGATTAAAATAAATATTTACTCTTAAAATAAATTATCCATAACTCCTTAAAAATATCCTAGGGTTTTGTACTTTTTTTAGAGTAGGTAGCAAAACTAATGTTATTCTTATCAATGTTCTGAAAATCGGACTGGATCGACCGGTTCAACCGGTCAGACCAGAAACCTGTCCCCTCATCGGTTCGGGCGGCTCCCCAAAACCAGTGAGGTCTCAAACCGGTTGAACCGGTCAAACCGGTACCGGTCCGTACGATTACTGGTTTTGAACTTTTTTTTTTAAAAAATTTCTTTAAGCAAAACGACGTTGTTTTGCTCTTAATTTTACAAAAAACAAAAAAACAGAAACGGCGTCGTTTCCGGACCGTCTACCTCCTCCTAGCAAAACGGAGAAACGGATGCCTCACCGCGCGTCATTTCAGGAGGGGGTTGAAAACCCTTGGCCCGGTCTGCCTCCTCCTCGCGGAACGTATGCATCGCAGTCGCAGGCGGCTTCGTCCTGCAACCCCCTTCGACCTGGTCTGCCTCCGCACTCTGCAGAACGAACGCACCGCAACCACTTCCCGGCCTCCGTCCCTCATCGCGCACCCCAGCCAGCCAGCATCGTCCGCTCCGCCTCAACAGTTCGCACTGCAACGTTCGCCACTCCGCCTTCGCGCCACACCTTCAGGTTGAAGCCGTACAGTTTTGTTGTTATTTTAGGTAGAGACTTTATTAATTATTGCATCTGTTACTCATTTTTGCTCAATGTGTGTGTGTGTGAGATTGTGTCTTCGTCAGCTGTCAGAGACGTTATATAAAACGGAAGTGAAAGTGAGGTCACATTGTGATTCTGTGAACACATATTAGGTACAAAATTTGTGAAAACTGATATAGGTTATCAAAATTGACAAGTTTTGAAATTGAGACAAACAATTCTCGTGATTGAAGATCCCATTCAGTAATTGAATTTTGTATGTGTAGCTTGTAACTGTTAAAAAAAAAATCTTAGACAATGTATAAGAGTCATTCAGAATATTTGTTGTATTACTTATATGAATAAATTATTTTTTTATTTTATGGTATTATTTTTTTATGTTTTAAATAATTTTATTATTAATTTATATTATATTTTTTTTATTTATGTTATTAGTATATAAAATATATTATATTTATATATAAATATAAATATATATTTAATTATATTCCGATTCGATCACGGTTCGACCATTGAACCTTGAATTAGTACCTCGACTGATTCAGTGACCGATTCGATTTTTAGAACCTTGATTCTTATTCGATGATATCAACAAATGTGTCTGCTCATAATTTTGATAGAAAAATCATAAACCGATAAAGTTAACTTATCTTAATTCTTTTTAAATTTAAGATGAATTATATGCTTTCTCATGACAAAATTTCATGAAGCACTTCTTCAAAAGACAAACTTAAAAGACTCGATCCCTCTCTCCACACTGTTTTCTCTGTTCATGGAAGACTACAATAAATTTTCTGGCTAACAATATGACAATTAAAATTCAAGGATATAAACATCGATCGTGATTACAAAGGGGGAGTGTTCATTGAAGCATTTTGGTAAGCTCTTGAAGCCTTTTGAAATGTGAAATACTTTTTTTTTCTCAGATAAAATTAAATAATTAATTGAATAAGAAAATAAAGGAACCATCAACTATAGCTAGCTAGACAGCTATGAAATATTGGTTATATATGATGCTAGAAGTGCAACTCGATTAATACATTCATTTCAATTCACTATTCATATTATTCAGCTTATTCAAAGTCATGGGGTTTCATAACATAGCTTGCGAAACTCGAGAGAGGGAAAGAATACTGTCTCTGCACACATGTGCTCTGTCTGAAAATATGCTATTAGCAAGGGCTGGTAAAATTTTGTTATCTTATCATGACTAAGAGTTAATTTTATTTTTTAAGGGATTAATAAATGTAAAATTACAGAAAACTTTTTTTAAAAAAATTTAAAATTTTAAAGAGAAACTTTGAAAGTTAAAGAGCCGTGACCCACACACCATTCCCCCTTCCCTCCCCCTATGACTATTAGTATTATAATTTTTTTTTAAAGAATTTTTCCTTGAAAGAGAGACCTTTTAGGCATGTCTACAACTATATGGTGTGTGAATTTAAATATAATTAGTCATATTTAACTTTTTTCATACTCATATATAAAAATTTAATTTTTATTATTAATTATTAGACAAGTTCAAAACTTGAGTTATTTATAAGGCTGTCAAACAGTTGGTCCAACCTGTTTAAGCCCACCCGTGACGGATCGTGGTTAAACGGACTGGGTTAAAATTATCCGCATTTAAACGGATTGGAAGAAATTAGTTCGACTTGCCTCGCTTGAACTCGTGGGTCTAAACTGGTTGGCTTGCATAATTTTTTTTTTTTGCATTTCCATTTTTTTTTACCAAAATGTTAGAAAAAACATTTAAGCTCACTTATTATTAAAAGAACTTTTCAAATCAATTATATAATTCAAATATTGTTTAAATCACATCTACAAATACATAACATAATTTAAATATTGTCTAAAATTCAAACTAAATCTACAAATACATCACATAATTTAAATATTATCCAAAATATAAATCAAATTGACAAGTACACTAATAGATGACTGGTACATTGTCATACTAATATTAAGTTCATGAAAATAGATCATACATTGTGCTTTATAAATATTATTATGTATTTAAAAAAATTCAAAAAAAATTAGGCTAGTTCCACGAGTAAACAGACCCTGTTCATTTAACTCGCGGGTTAAACGGGTCGATCCATAAATTCTCGTATTTATACATATTACAATTTTAAAAATTTGACTCGCATTTTTCTTACAGGTAAAGAGACCGACCCAACGAGTTTGACTCATTTTTACAGTCCAGTTATTTAGTCTCATGCTATAATCGTTCAGCGTGGCTGCATGCCTACATTTATCAAATTCAAGTAACTCATGCAGAGACATCTTTGCATGAATTCTCGACGCAAGGCATAATTTCATAAATAATAGTGATATGTTTAATTAATTATCTTGGTGCAAAAATTTGATCAGTTAAGTGGAAGAAATAAGTGAATGAGTACGTGATTTGCATTTAGGCATATTGGGTTGCTTAATTATACAATAACCATTTTGCCAAGCCAAGTTCATTTGGTTGCTTGCTGCAGTATCAACGTTCAAATTTATTCATCACCATGCCCGAGTCACTTTTGACTCTTTGAGCTTGGACCCTCTTCTCTGTCATCACTCTGTTCTGAGTTTGCTCTCTGCGATTTGCATTGCTGACTCCAATGGCTGACCCAGCACTTCACACAGAGACCCATCGTCACGACCAAACCCAACCCCTCAATAAGATCGCCATTGACTACACCCCAGAAGCGTGTTTTCATTGCCCACAGTCCAATTCCATCACCCTCACCTATGACCACCGTGGTAGCGCACGGTGGCGCACCACCACCGGCTTCCATTACGGCACCTTCAGCACCCTCATTCAGCGCCCGAAAGGCAACACCGGCGGTCTCAACTCCAACATCTATCCTCCCACGAAGGTGACTAGTCCCAGGACGAGGTTGACTTTGAGTTCTTAGGCAAGGACAAGAGCATTGTGCAGACAAACTAGTACCCTACCACTGGGACTGGGAACAGGGAGCAAATTCACCATCTGGGTTTCGATTGCTCTGATGGGTTTGACGAGTACGTGATGAAATGGGGTCCTGATTTGATTGAGTGGCTGATTGATGGGAAAGTGGTGAGGAGGGAGCACAGGAAGGAAGGTGAAGAGTTCCCCCCAGAAGCCCATGTTTTCGTACGCTTCTGTGTGGGATGCCAGCTACATTGCTGAGGGAATGTGGAGTGGGAAATCCAATCGCAGTGATGCCCCTTATGTTTGTCTCTATAAGGACATTCGTGTGCATGTTGGGACTACAGTGGAGTGTTCTTCTGATTCCTGGTCTGGGTTCTTCATCCAGTGACGTCTCTGGATCATTAGGCTTTATGTCAATTATCGTTTTCATTTGATTACCAGTTTCAGGATTGGCTTTCTCTGTTTCAGTTCTTCTTGTTTACCATATGTAATTTCATGCAGTTGTTTTGATTTTCTTGCTTGTTGACTTGTAGTATACCAAGGACCAAGTTCCAAGGATATGGTGTGTAATGTAATGGCGACGTGGGGGTGTGTGAGTTTGTGTATGTTTTTTTTTTTTTCATGGGAATAAATTGATTGCATTAGGAAATATTCAGTACATCAGACAAAGCTGAATAGAAAAACTAATTGAGATGAAACAGTAGTGAAGTGGAAATTTTATTAATCATTCTAATCTTTGATTGTTTACCTTATACATGTCCTCGTTTACCCAGATTTGATGCTTGTTAGTTCCTTCAAATTGACTAGGATGTTGCTTCCTTGCATGAAATATATATTGGTAAAGGTTGATATTATGTCAATGTGCAACTAGGCATTGGCAAAATGGTAGCCTGTTTACGGGCTTGATTTCCCCTCCTCAACTAGTAATGGCTAGCTCCGTAAGACCTAAAAAGAAAAAGATTATGGTAATTAATTTTAATTTTTCATGTTTCTCCTGAAATGTAAAGGTGAACCTATTTCTGTTTACTTATTTGTTTTATTGCCCTGTGAATCTTGTTAAACGAGGAAAAGAGTATTAATTATTAAAAAAAATTAAAAAAGTAAACTCAAGCTTAAGGCAATCAAGCAATTCCAAGTGACTAACTGATGATTAAACGTGTTTTTTCTAATTTGCCTTGAGCAACGAGAAGTTTAGTGTTAAAATGATCCTTTGTTCTATTACGTCAAGCATACCTGCCAACATACAAAACATTAATTTTTGGCAGTTTTGTTCTGACATGAATATGTACTCCTATTTGAGTCTGATTTGCTGGAGAAGAAATATGATTAATTAAGCTGGCATTACATATGCTGCTATGTGGACCTTATCATCCTCTACAGAGTAAAAATTGAGGATCCCATGAATAAGTGCCCTGTAGGGTTTTGAAATTTCTAATTCTCACAGGTTTGGAAAGGGGCAATTGATATGCTTTTCTGTCTGAACTGGACGTACTCAAATTTTAGCAGAGTGAAAGGTGGGTTTTATTGATTGTAAGAGTAAAAGCTTAATTAATATGAATCTTCTCACACATTGATATATGATGGAAACTAGCAAACCTATTATTATACAGAAGCCACTTTCCAAGTAGAAATCCGAAAGGGACAATTTGAAGTATCTTATGTCACTTTTCTTCATAAACTTATTCCCTTTTAATGCTTTGATATACATTGAGGGTCCGCTAGTTTTCTTGGTATTGTCTACATTTTTGTCTTTAGTTTATCTTTTCCCTCTCGAAGTTGGTCAGGTTCTCAAATTTTATTGAAGGAGGCTCGTCTAAGTAGTTATCTGATGTTGAGACTGGATAAGGTCTTCTCTCACCTTTACCTTCAAAATTTGCTAGTAGTTATTTCTTATGCTATTAATACATGGATGGCCACTTCACTAGATGGACAAAGATTTAACTTAGATGCTGCATTTAGGCATTTTTCTCAAGCTTAATGTTGATGGTTCTGCATCAAATGTGTTATGTCAGGAAGTTAATTATTAGCTGCAAAACTGAATGTGGATAAAAAGGCTGAAGCTTCTACAGCTTCATTAGTTGTTAAAGCTGTACCTACAAGGACTTGGAATCACTATCATGCTAAAAGTAGATGCTGAGATTTTCATTGATGTTTTGTATAAAGTTAATTTTCTTTGGGTTGGGCACTCTCTCATTATTGAAGATATTACAACAAAAGTTTCCTTTTGGGGTTCTCGTTTATTTCATGAAAAAGGCTAGATGAGTTCTTTATATGCAGAGAAAACTACATTGAAAATATCAGTAAACAGAACTGGAAACGACAGGCTCTAAATATCTGATGAATTCATATCCTCATCATTGCATCTTTAGTTTTGGTAGTTGCAGGAGTTTATGAATAAATCTTTTTTTTTTCCTTTAGTCAAAATTTATGAAGCATCTCTTGCTTTGGGACACTTGTTTCTCTGCCTTCCTCTTGAGCTCATGGAAACCCTAGAAGTTTTTGATGCCATGTGGTACTAACTATTGTCTCTTTGCTCCTTCATGTGAACAAGCCTAAAGAATAGAAAATAATATGAATTGTTATATATTGGACCTTTTCTTCTTAATAGGTACTCAGCATTCTACTTGACTGTACTGCAGGTCAATTTGTTGCTGAAATTCTACCCTAGAGAAACGGGTTAACTTTCTCCCTTCCCCATGGCCAGCATATGGACAAGTTAGTGGTTACCTCATTTTCTTTGTCATAATGGATCCATTGAAGTTAGAACCAATTTAGCATTGAATTATTGGCTACAACTTTGTTCTGTCTCTGCAAGTAAAATCCCTCTCAAAGGGCTCGGTTATGTTGACTACCTACCTAACTTTTTATAGCCATAAGTAACTTTCATATCAATTTTGGAGAAACTAGAGTCAATTATCTCTTCGATTATTTGAAAAAGATTTCTGATGTATCTCAGACACAGTTTCTATGCATAGTCAAATATTATATAAATAATATTTTAATATATACAAAATTTACTTTTGTATTATTAAATTTATTTTTGTTATTCTTATATATATAATTACACTACTCATAGGATAAAGCCGCATACACCCTCAACCAAAAAGAAAAAAAAAGGCTGCATACATCAAATCCTAGGATGATGGAAATATCACGAATTAGTACATGTTTTGTTTTTATTAATTTTTAGGCAAAAATCATTTTTTTTAAAAAAAATTCTTTCAATAAAATTATAATTATAAGTTATTTTGATTATAAAATAAATTAATCTAAATACACGCATAAACTTTTTCGGTCCAAACCTATTTAGATTTCATTTGCATTCTTTTGGCTTCTTGTGGTCCTACCTTCAACTTATTTTTGTGTGAAATACATTACTCTTTTTTCGGGGTGAAAAAATAGATTACTCTATCTTTGTGGGCATGTTATCTTCAAAATTCAGATACTCGTTTTTATGTCTTTTTATCTGATTTTCAGTACTAAAGTTTAGACTGAACTACATTTCCCTCCCTTCAAAAACCAAAAAGGAAAAGAGCAAGGAAATCTTGGTTAACCTAACAAACTAGCACTGTTACGAAATGGCCAACTGTGCTTAGGTAAAGCTAAGTACAATCCCTTTTGTTCACCGGATATCCAACAAGTGAAGCTGTTAGGTCCATCTTGTTTACGATGAGAACACAACAGGATTCAAAGTTTCAACCAAAAATATATCTCACGTACGTGCTGTTGATTTTGGTGATGTGTGCATTTTGCTGACTGCTTGTGATGTGAATATTACAAGTCCAGCAGCACAATGAACTTAGCTAGCTGCAGGTTATTTCATTTGCATGGGAAGTTAAAATTTGCTTTGAACTGAGCAGGAATCTTTTAAGATTTTGACTCTGCAAAAATATCATATTAATGATTTATTAGCAAAAAGGAAAAGTATGGTTGCTACATTAAATCATCTCCCACTTGCCTTAAATTAATTATGGCTTTTGTGAAAGTGAGTATGTGCTTATATATCCGCAAGTTTATGTATAAATCTAGTTTAATACACTTAACAACTCTTATTCTACTTTAAAATTTATTTAATAACTCACATTTAATTGTTTCATTGTATGTCACAATCTATTACACTAAGTATATCTTGGAATATACTTAGAGAGCTATATACTCTGTCTGCCGAACAAAGTTTTGGTATCTATTCTACTTCAAATTTAACTTTATGCACCGGAACACAAATGAAAATAGTTTTTGCTGAGTGATGAGGAACAATTTCTTAAAACTTTCTCTCTTGTAGGTTGAATTGAAATTGGCCCCCAGGCATCGAGGGCTATCATGATGATGGTTGAAGACAAGTTATAAAATTCTTAGTGCGTTCTAAAATATTGTCATGTGGGAAGAAGTGGATATCGTTTTCCAAAAATATCTATAGAGATATTTGACTATTGACATTATGTTAGTTGTATATAAAGCATCTTTTTGCGTTCCCTTCCCTTAATGGTTGGTGTCTTTTCTTGTTCCTTTCCTCCTACCTTTTTTTTTTTTTAAATTTGTTTTCTTGAGCTAAGTGCAAGTGTTTGTTTTCTTTCTCTCATGCATATTGTTTTCTTTTGGCTGCTGTCACGTGCCTCGTGAGAGCCTTTGTATCACATTGAGAAGCACAAACGAAGTCAAATTTGGTCAGCCAGGAGGGGTTGGTGGAATGGAAATACTACTTGATGATGTTCGTTTAATTTGCATTTCATTGGCTTCTTAATTATCACTGAATTGAAAGAAACTGGTTCATTGCAAAAGGTCAAAAATATTTATATTTCCAACAAACAAAATGACAAATGATAATATAAATTAGGATTTTAATAACGTGTGTCCTAAGAATAAAGGTATATGTTAATAATTAAAAATAAAAATTGTTAAATAAAAAATAAAAATATATAGTATTTTAAAAATATATAATATTTTAAATATTTAAAACACATTTAATACTTTTTTTTATTTGAGTGATTAAAATGATTTAATGAAACATAATAAATATTATTTTTATTCTTTAATATGTGCTTTAAGGACACATGATTTAACAAAACCCTAAAAATTATCAGATTATGAACATCAAATAAACAGGTTGCTTAATGAACCGGTTAATCGGTTCTTGTTTTATGTATGTTCGTTGCTTTTACTTTACTTCACCCAGAAATCCATAAAACACTCTATTTTTCATCTCATCGTAAAAACTAATGTATATGAAAATACTAGCTAATAGGAACCTGTTTTGGGTACAAGGTGCTCAGAAATAAAAACAACAACTAAATATTTTCTCAGTAAGAAATAAGAATACAGGAACTGCTTGTAATTTGACAATTGAAAAATATTAATGAGACCAAGCAAATTGCAGCACTCAACAACCAACTTTAAAAGTTATTGTATTCATTGACTTGCTCATAAGATATACACCCAAGTGATCTAAAAAAAGAAAGAAAGGAAAAAATATACCACCAGGTCTTTGTGGTAACTTGCACTAGAATAATTATGCAGCAAAGAGCACATGATTAGCATTAAAGAGATCCAGAACATTATTAATTAGTATGTTTAAATCTGAGATTGGAATATGTACCTTGTCAGAGCTCCAAGTATTCCTCTTGCCAGCTGCTCAACTTAACTCCTAAAAAAATAAAAGAAAAAGGTACAAATAAAGATTAAAAAAATAAAAAAGAGAATTAATTAAACTTACAATTAACAAGTAATTATATATTTTTCTAATTTTTTTTCTAATTTTATTAATTATTAAATAAAATTAATATTAATTACTTTTTATGTTTATAAGATATATTATATATTTTAGTTTTTCATTAAATACTTGTTTTATTAAATATTAAAATAATATTTTAAAAAAATATATCATTACTTTGGAAAATTAAATCTAAATTTTTATATTCAAAAATTATGCGGACAACATTATTTTTTTTTAATGTATAAGATTTTACATAAAAACAGAATAAATATTTCCAGCCTTTTTTTAAAATAATTATTATTTGAATATTATTTTTAAAATTAGATTAGATAGTGTTTTAGTTTATCGAGAAGGCTTTCAATTTAAATCTAATTGATTTGACTAAGAATCCAATTGAGATTAAACTATAAATATTTTCGATAGTGTAATCTAGTCCAATACAAAAAAAAAAATTAAATAAGAAAAATATATATCTGAACATAGGCAAAACATCAAATCTTGTACTTAACCAAAAGTGAGCAAGCCAAGATGGGAGCAGTTCCACGGTTGTCAGATTTTGAGCCTCAAAGTCCACTGACTTCCGATCCACGTTTTTTTACAGTTGAGATCTTTTGCCGCCAAAAAAAAATGACAGCCACCTTCAACCGTCTGATCTACAACTCCTCAACATCTGTGGGTTCACCTCATGCAGTGGGCCCCACGAATGCCATGCCGAGGAGCAAGAAGATGAAGGGTCTTCTTCCGCAGCTCTCTTCTCTTCTCCCCGCTACCCATGTTCGCTTTGAGTCAGACCAAAGCCACTATGATTCCATCTGTTCATAGTTTATCTCTCTGCATATAATCTCCCTAAACTCGAAAGTTTCCATTTTTTTTAATTATTCTGATATGGGTCTCTGTTATTTTCTCTGTTTTCTCTAGTTTTCATCTTCTTTTGTCTCTTTGGATTTGTGGGTTATCTGATGTATATGTCTGGGGTACACTCTGCTCTCATGTTGAATCTGTGAAGTGGGGTGTTATGTTCTGGACTTCTGGTGCTTCTTATCTTCTTTGTTTTAGCTTCTGGGGCTTGTGGTTCAGTTGCATCTTGTGTCTTGGAGTTTTATTTTTGTGAAGTGGGGGCCGGAGGTAGGAGATGTTGGGTTCGGGTACCAATTTGGTGACTACGGTCATTGGATTTGGCATGAGTGCCACTTTCATTGTATTTGTCTGCACAAGAATAATTTGTGGAAGGCTGCGAGGGGGGCTCGAATCGAGGACGATGTATGAGATTGAATCGAGGATAGATTTAGAACAGGTAATTTCAGCTGTGCCTTCACCTTCCCCATCTTCTTATGTGCCGTCTTTGCCTGTGAACATGGCTTAATTTTGGGTATTTTGCTCAATTTTTACGAAACTTTGCTTTATACTGTAGTACCTTTGTATTATTTAATCATGATTTCTTGATTATTGTTCTGATCCCATACTTGAAGTATATGAGGAATGAGGGCAGCTGCAACTTTCTGTTGTTCTTTAACTTCTGACTCTGATGCAAATGCTGCATTCTTTTTCCAAGAAGAAATTTGTGACTTAAAAACCCGCTATAAAATTTCAATCAGATGTAGAATTGGGTACTTTGTAGTCTGTATTAATTAATATATATACTGCCCCTTAATTTGATTTGTCTTGCTAAGATGAATTAAATTGTTCTAATCCTCCTTGCAGTGGACTTCATAGTCAAATGTCATATAATTTCAAAGTTAGAGAATTTGTGTGTTTCCTGACCATTCAAATAATGGGTGGCCACAAGTGAATATACTTTGTGTAATTAGTAATTTAGTTTATGTCATTGTGTATCTGTTCAGTTTGGGTGCTTCAGATTTTAATTTTTCATTGTTTATTGATAGCCAGAACATCATGTTAATGACCCTGAACCTGTTCTGCTTGATGCAATCCCCACTTTGAAGTTCAACCAAGAGGCTTTCAGTTGCATTGAAGATACACAGTTAAGTTTAGTCTCTCATTTGTAGGTCATAGAGAAGAAGTTCCTCATATTTTACTTTACAGCAGATGTTATTTTTTTACTGTTAACTAATAGAGTAACTTTCTTTCTACCAGCATTGTTCATTAAATTTTTTTATGAGAGCTCATGATGTAAAACAAAAACTAGAAATTGAAAACAAGCTCATTCAAGCAGGAGCCAATGAATAGATAAATAATTCAGTTTGCTTCTGCAGGTGTGTAATATGTTTGGCAGATTACAAAGAAAGAGAAGTATTGCGCATCATGCCCAAATGTGGCCACAGTTTTCATCTTTCTTGCATTGATATGTGGCTGACAAAACAATGTACCTGCCCGGTATGCCGTCTGCCATTGAAAAATTCTCCTGAAACAAAACATGTGAGACCTGTAACATTTACCATGGGCCAGTCTCTTGATGGGTCTCATACATCAGAAAATAACGAAGGTATTGAGAGGCATGTTGAACCTGCTGCTAGTGACTCCTTAGAACCTACTTCTGGAGGAACAGAAACAAGGCAATGATCTGAGAGAGCTAAAGAAGTTGTTCTGATCAAAGGAGAGTAGTGTACTCTTTCTGTTTCTATAGAGGAATGCTTCTTATTAGATTGGATTCAAATCCTTTGCCTGTAATATGGCCTTCGTATTCACTTTGTGGTGTAAAACAGGGCATGCCTACGGTGATTTCTGCAGCTTACCTGTACATAATATGACTCCTTTTGTAGCATATGCAGGCCTTGGTTTTGAGGAGCTCACCATAAGCTAAAAATCTAATTCTTGCTTACCAAGTTGGTGTTCTTTTTACCATGGCATCGCATGCTTGAGCAAGCACATTACTCTTGGTTACACATAACAGATTAAGCAAAGATAATGCTCCTTTGTCAAAGAGTGGATCTAGAAAATTTGGATTGTAGGGCTAATATAGATATAAGATAAAAAGAAAATATTCATATACTTATATAAGTATGGGAGAAATCAATTTATAAATATATTTCCGATAACTAATTAAGCAATAATTTCCCCCCAAAGATTGTATCCAACTTTTATGATAGTTACAGCAAAAAGTTCTTTCAGTTGTCGCATTAGTAACTGGTGATATTAAATTTATCTTCAAGACCAAATATATTTATATAACAATATTGCAATATTATAGTGAATTCAAAGAGCAAAGTCTGATTCTCAGGGCATAAACTCTTACTTCAATAAGGAATAAAAGAAATGACATAGAAGAAGATAGTGAATTGTGTGACTTAAAAACTTGGCATTTTGTAAAATAATGAACCTAAAGGCTCAAACTTTTTTCTAATAGATTTCTAGGCAGTTTTGACTAGTAAAAAGTGTAATGCAACAGGCTAAACACAATCATACGGGTGCGGTAAAAGAAATTAGCTAACTAAACAAAGTTTAAGTTACTGAAAGTAAGCACAGTAGAAAGGAAAAAAAGCAAGCGATCACTCAGCTCAAATACAAGCACAATGTACAATGGAAATGTGGATGATTTAGGGAAGAATGCTAATTAATTACTGGAAACTACTAGTGGCATTATCTATAACATATAATTATTTCAGAGAAATGAAAGCATTCAAAGAGTTTGGGTCTTTCAATTCTTTTGTGCAAGAAAATGTTCTGTCAATACAAAATTAATTTTTCTTTAGTCAGTTTATCGTTTTATAACCTTCTTTTTCTCCATAATTTTAATTTCTAAATACTCTGTGAGACTGCAATGTTCATACTGCATAACTTTGTGATCCTGGAAACTCTTTAAAGGAAACGCTATTTTGATGTCTGTTATTGTTTTATTCTATAGATGGACATAGTGAGGCAGAATTTGGAATGACTTGGTGTGCTGGCTTTGGAGGATCATTCTATAGTTCTTATTTTGAGGTAATACTGCTAGTTGATACATGGTACAAAGTATTCATAATTATCTTATACCATATTTTCTCCCCTCCTAAATTCCTTCTCTTTTTTACTGTTTGTTGCAAATGAAAGTACATATAGTATGCAGTTTTTGAAGGATCAAATTGGTCTGACAGTTGAACTGATATAATCTGTTTCTTTTCCCCTGAACTGTTAGTTGGGTATGGAATCAGTGAGTTCAACTCAAAATCTGATCCTGTTATAAACTTCTCGAAGTGACCACAATGTGACTTTCTTCCAATCTTTATTTGTATGTGAAAGACTGAATTATATGATACAAAATAAGATCTATCAAATCGGCAAGATGTTTTTCATGAACATTCTGGAAAAGACTGTCTACACCCAACAATGCGACTGTTTCTGTGGCTTCTCAGTATCCTTGTTGAAATAGTTTATAGCTGGATTTACTTGCCAAGTTGACATGCTTTAAAGACACCCGTCCCTAAGAAAACTGAAACTAAATACATAATTTTCACATTAATATCTAAACTATCCTCAAACATTGCAAAGCAATCCATGTCCATGCTCCCATAAGATGTCAACATTGTGGTCTCCTCTTGGCTTTTTCTTGTTCATGTAGAGCATATTGTTGACAAAGATAATTCTGCGTAGCATATCATACAAAGTTAAGTGGATTACCACCAGAAAACTGCTGTTATCCGTCTTCTTCTTGATTAAAACTTACATGTCAAAGTAAAACTTCCAAGATTAAATCTACATACAGTCTTCAGATTTTTATTACTGCAGACTATATATTTAAGGCCTTTTATCGGGAAGTTGTTTGATGAGAATGAAAAGAAAAGGTAATGATGTTAAACTAAAGCGGATTAGGGACAATAATTGGTTGGCATTAAACTGGGATAGGAACAACTTGGTACCAGCTTTTGTTAATCTGCTAATATGATATCTTAAACATGGGTGCTGAAAATACATACTGGGTAGGCATGTGAAATATCAGGTTCATATTTTAATTTTCTTATGTTGATAATTTCATATGGTTTCTCCAGGTGAAGCCTAAGCAGCCAGGCTTTGAAGAGAGGAGGAGACCTTTATATGCTGCACCATTATTTAAATCATTATAATCTCTTTGGTTCTGGCTACCCATCATCTGCCCTGTCTATAATTGATGATTATCTGGCACTTTTAAAAGCTTAGTATTTCGTGCATAACTGGCAAGCATATTTGAATGAGGCTCTTTTCCTGTACATTTTACTGCTTATTTTTCCCAAATTAGCTCTCAGCAGTCAAATAAAGACATGATTTATACCAATGCAAGGTCAATAGTTTTGTTTCCTCAAGCGAGAGTAGGTTTACCTCGTAGCTTCATTCAATTTCCCTTACATTCATTAGCTATAAGCTCGTGTGGCACAAGCACAAGCAATTTACTGACCAAAAAGGATGAAGAGGAAAAAGAGGAAGAGGTAATTTATAGATTTCTTAGTGGGAAGAAGTTGCACTTGTTTATGTGCTTCATTTAATAGTGGAAAGTAAGCTGTCTGAATTTTTTGCATTTTTCTCTCTTGTTTTTCCCCTGTTTTCATTTTATATTTGACCATTTGGATTAGTTGTGGGAGTAATGCACAAAGCAACATGGTATGTTCTATCATCACACACATTCAGTGATTTGGGCAAATTCTCAAGAATTAATTTGTAAAGTGGTGAATATTGGGACCGTAGAGACAAAGTAGCATAATGCATCCATGCAGAGTTTTGTCAACTGAAGTCCGCTGGAACAAATAAAAAAATTATTAGTTCTTCTAAGTTCTAACTCGTCCAAAAGGTAAAAACACAATTATAAAGCTTGTTACAGCAGATAATGGATTTTTTTGGGATCTGTGCCAAAGAAAATCTGTTCAAAAATAATTTGATTTTGTCATATCACTAATAACTACAACAAAAATGTGTAGCAAGATTGTTTTATAGAAAAAGTTATTTTGGGCTTTTGCCCAGTTATTAACCAAAAAATATGATAGAAAAAGTAACTAATTATTGAAATAAATGATAAAAATTTAAAAAAACTGCAAAGCCAAGGAATGTCATTAAAACTTATATTATTATATAACAAGACTGCAAGATAAATTGGAGACCTTCTAGTCTCTTGGTGAAAAATAAAATTGAACTTTCTAGATTGAAACCTCACCTAAATAGAACGGTGAGAAACAGGGAATGCTATATGGTAGTGGCACACACTTTATCTTAATTTAATAGTAAAATATTTTTTATGACATAAGTGATGTTAACATTACAAGAAAAAAAAATGTGATCTCAATAGAAAATCAAATCTGCAGTCACTCCTTAACTTTAAGGGTGAAACTTAATTTTGAATGGATCTTATAGCATCGTGTAAGTATAATTTAAAAGAATGGGTGTTCATTCACACTAAGTCTACCAAGCTTTCCCCTTTTGTCTCCACAAAAAGCCTCTCATCTTTTTCTTTTCCCCTCAGTTTTGGGTAAAGAGGAATGTAGAACAGCGGTGTCTTTTCTTTGAGGGTAAAGTTCAGTTTTTTCTGGCTTGTACTTTGACCCAAATTTATTTTCATATTTTGTTACTTTCTAGTTTACTTTATTATCACGAGCGCCAATCCGCATTTATTTTTTTTAATATTTTTTTATTTTAAAAATAAAAAAATTTAAATCTTCTAAATAACTATTTATGTGAAAATATAAATAAAATATTTTAAATAAAAAATTTTAAATCTTCAAAATAACTATTTATGTGAAAATATAAATAAAATATTTTAAAATATTTAAAATATTAAAGTTGTAAGAGAATATAGTTTGTAATGAAATGTGAGTGATTTTAATTTAATTATTTTTTGAAGTAATTTTTAAATAAATAATTAAGTAATTAATAAAGAAAGACATTTTAAAAAATGGTGAAGATTAAAAGAGAAAATTTTTATTTATATATAATTTAGATATTGCATATTCAGTTTCCATCAGTCATCATTGTCTAAATTTTTTATATTATTATTTAATTTTATTATTATATTATTAAAAATTAAATCCGTAATTATTATTTTAATAAAATTTTTTTAATAAAATAACAATACATAATTATCTTTTAATTTGACTTACTTTTATGTTATGATTTGTTTTATTATATTTATGATATAATAAAATAGATTATAAGATAAAAAAGATATTTTTTTGTTTTAAGAATTTAATTTTAATTAACTGTAAAATTTATTCAATTATTTTTTAAATAGTTAAAATAGGCATTCTGACGTCTCATCTTAAAATTGAATGCTATTATAAACTTTTATACTGAGAATTAAGTAAAACTAAAACCTAATTTTTATATTAATATAAAAAAAAAATCTCAAGACTGTTTGTTTGACGAAGAAGATACAATGATTCATGTCTCTGGACAACAGTGTCAGCAGCACCCAAAAAAATCATCATCAACTTCTGCTGCAACTCTACTTCCTAGTTGCTACCCTCCTAGTTATTTAACGTCACCTGCACTGTTCTGTTCCAATTCCAAAAACAGCAAATTCAAAATTTTTTTTTTTTTATGGATTCCATGGCGGAGCCGCCGCCACCACCGCCGGACCTCATTCTCTCTCTAGAACAAGCCACCTTCATGGCAAAACAGCTTCCATCCACCACCGACCCAACCCATCTTCTCCAAATCTACACTTCCCTTCAGCATGCCCATCACCATCTCTCCACTTTTCTTTCCAGAGTTCAATTCCCCTCTCCGCCGGCGGCGGCGGAGAACTCGCTTTCCTCCGCCAACGGCGCCGCCCCAGCTGACAACGGAAGCCAGCCGATGCAGGTCGGGGACGACGACGATGAGGTTGAGGCAGAAGAGACTTCCAAGTGCACAATTGACAAGGTTGAGGAGAAAATGAGGGATTGCTTCATAAAGAATAAGAGGCCCAAACGGCCATTATCGCCGCCCACGGCGGCGGTCGTGGAGGAGAGGCGGTTGTTCGATGATGGGTTTGTTGGGAGAGTGAAGGATTATGATCCACATGCAACGAGGTTGAGGGCTTTGGACCTGGTGTACCAGTTTCATGGGTGAAGAGCACACAGGGTATTGAAGAAGAAGAGCCTATTCATCAGCAAGAAGCAGAGTCACATAGCAGATAAGTTTGAACGTTTTGGGCAGTATTGGTGTTAATTTTCTCAATTTCTTTTGTTCTAGTTTCAAATTTTTATCTTGCAACAGAATTTTTTTTCCTTATGAGAATGATTGGGGGAACTAATTTTGTTGATGAAGAATCTTCCTTGGCCTGTTGGCCATAGAAAAATTTGGGTGTAGAGTGAGAGCTCAGGCTGCATAAATTAACTATGCATTTATGTGAGTTTTTCTCAGCTTTTCTGATTGCCTATAAAAAAAATAGCATTGATTTGTTTTATTATTCTTGTGCAAATTATCTTATGGCTTGGCAAAACAAAATTATCTGTCATGAGGGGGTGAACATTTTGGAGGTATCCTACCATTTGCAAGCTTTTATGATATGGGAAGCACCTGTTTCAGCTTCAGGATGAATAGATTGCTCTTTATTCTTTATGTACAATTTGGAGTTTGATTGAGTCTGGCAACACTGCCTCTGTTTAATAACAGTGAAACTTAAAAGATTATACATTGCTATATTCACTGTGTTGGGGTTTGAACTTTGAACCTGCAATCTTGCTTTGACTTGTGAGCATGCCCCTATCCTTGAAACATCAGTAGTAGAAAACTGCTGGGGATCTAATATATCACCAACCTGGAGATGCCATAGCTCTCCTTCATACTTTGGTTATCTGTTTGGCTCATATCCACTGCAACAAAAGAGGTTTATGAATATGCGAATCCCTTGGGCCTTCTGCAAGAGCTTGCTCTTCAAAATTCCAACAGCAATCCAGATTACTACTCTTTGACAATCAAGTTATGCAACTTCACAAAATCATCCAATGTTAGTTCCTCAGGTCTTGACTGTGAACATTAGAAGTACAGAAAAGTTAGCAGAATCTTCAAAAACACAAATGTTAGAACAGATGAAGTTTAGTCAGGGTACGAAAATAAGAAAAGAGTAGCACACACTGATCACTTACGGTAGCTAGAAGACCTAGGCTTGTTAAAGCTTCTTCGATCTCAAGGGATGGGCATATGTGCTGCAGTGACTTGCGCAGCATCTTACGTTTTTCATTGAACGCTGAATTAACCTGTAAGCATATAGAACTAAAGTGTCATTGAAATGTTGAAAGAAAACATTAGTAAATGGAAATCTTCAGTAGTTAATGCACCATTGGAAATTTCAGTGCAAAAAGGCTTCTAATGAAATGAAGGATGAAATCCGTAGAAATTCAATACATGAGACAGTATAGGCTGGAGAAAAGGCTACCATTGAGAAGAAGCTTTTACTGGAAGAAACTTGGGGATATTCTGTTGGTAGCTTCAGCTTGAATGTGACAACGGCTGCATCAACCTACACAAACATGAAAACAAATCAGACTAATTTCTCGTCCAACCCATAAAATCTATTGCTCTGCAACATCTTCTAATGATGAACCATGTTAAGTAGCCTAATTAAGAATTACTGACACAATGTCTTCCATAACAGACTTCCCTATTAGTGAAACGGACAATACTGGTAACCAGGAAGTCACAAAAAGGTCTAGATTTCTCCAACCATACTGCAGCTGCTGCATTGACATTTTTTTTTTTTCCATTGTTTTTGTTGGTTACAAAATATGGTTTTCTTTACTTTAATTACCAGTAATGTCTTTCACTTTCTTGCAAACGAGTTGCTACGCAGGACATCTTCCACTTTATCTCTTGATTTCAAAAGCATCATTATACAAAGCAATGGCTCTCAATATTTACAGGATTTTCCTAAATTAATCACATGGATAGGACCAGCGATGCTTAACTAGTAGGAGAAATTCTATAGTCTACCTGTTTTCAAGTGCGTTAGAACAAAATGCCACAATCAACATCATATAGTCAGATTTAAATTTAAGATCACTTACATTAGGCTGAGGGAAAAATTTTGTTCTTGGGACCTTAAATTTGTATTCAGGATCTGCAAGGGAAAGTCACAACTTAACCACAAAGGTAAGCAAATTCTGGGTAATAGATAACAAAATCTCAAGTTGCATTTTGATATATAAGCAATTGATTTAAGTACATGCACAGCGGTAGAACCCAAATTTTTACAAGCATTTTCTGGATTTATAGCTCCTTGTATCATAAATGGCCACAAAGGCCAGAAGTGGAAATTATAATGCATCCTCAGGTTAAAGACAGGTCTGACAGTTCAATCATAAACATTTTTTCTGTGACAGGATCTATTTTGCAGGTTTTATTTGATTTACCATAAAAAAACTTGCGATCCTTTATTGTAAAAGGATAGCAGCTGTCGACCAATAGCCGTTAACAGAACACATTCAACTATTATGTACTGCACATGTACCTGAATAGAAATTAACAAATATATTGATGGGACGATACTCAGAGGTCCGGAGTGATGATTCTACCAAGCGCAAGGCAGTCTCCTCCTGCAGAGATTTGATCTATTTAGTCAAAAATTGTTATTACATCAATTTTCGCTTATTATTGGAATTTCTAATCTCATTCCATTAGGTTGAACCTTTGTCATTTTTCCAAGTGGTCAAAAAATTAAGAAAAAAAAAAAGATCAAAAGAATTAAGATGAGAAACATTATAAAAGGAGGTCAGTGCACAAGCTCCCATCATTGTAGTGTCTAGGGAGGTTCATATATACACAGCCTTAACCCAAAATCAGAGAGGCTGTTTCCGCGACTAGAAGTCTAGAACTTATAACCACCAAGTTACAAGGCAATAACCATACTGCTGCCCAAAATTAATTCACCCTCTTAAAATGAGAAACATAGCCTCAAAAGAAAAAGGAGGGGGAAAAACATAAGGCGGCCTTTAGATATCTTTAAAAAAATAAGTATTTAAGCCTTAAGTTACATAAATTTCACAAAAGTCCTTTGAAAAACATGGCTCTTCTGCAACCTCACCTCCACTTTTGGCCGTTGCATCTAACGTTTCATATAATAAGTCGTCCCTACTTTCAGATTTCTTTAATTTCCTTATCACATTACATAGGTTATCCGTGCTTCAAGCTAGCAATACCGATCAAGATGCCAAAACAAGGAACAATGAGAAGCACTTCGACTTTGGATCAAGTAAATGGTGGGGAGGGGGTAGACTGATAGGGATGGGAAGATCAGAGGTTAGGTAATGAGAAAAACCATTCTTGAAACAAAAAGTAGACAAGATATGATATATGCTAGAGAGCTACCAATTCTAACCTGGAGTAATAGAACCACTTCTGAGAAGATGTCACCCATTGGAAGTAGTAGTTTGATCACATCTGTACTTATATTAAAGGGAATGTTGGCAACCACCTGCAAACAACATACCCAAAACAGACCAATTCAGGATTTAAAAAAATAAGTTATACATTTTCTGGCATAATCTTGCAAAGTTTATAGGAGGGCAGAACACCAAAACTTGTGGTAAACATATTTCTAGCCAGTTTAGGGCCCATGAAGTTAAGCTGTCAAATGGATGTAAATAGTTTTGTAACATTAAGGGTGCAGTCAGGTACACTTGTGACAAGCATATATAGATTGAAATGATTGAGTGTCTACTCTAACCCACCAACACAGATATAAGCATAGACGTAACAAGTAACTCAAGAGAACCATGAGTTTAAGATAATAAAATCTATGCAGCTGTTAGGTTTGAGCTTCAAACTTAATTTGAACTAGGGGCATAAGATCACAAAGCCAATGAATCATATGTAGTAAGTATGAATTTACTTCTAAAAATGGAAAAATGACAAAACAATATTGTTTTCTAGATCATCTGGAACACTTCTATTGTGTCCATGCCATGTTGACCACAACTTTGGACCTTGGCATCTTGACAAAGAGGTCTTGGGTACACACTACTATAATCTATAAGAAGTGGAGCCCTTACTTTTGCATTTCTAGTTTCTGGATCCGTTTGCTTTATGGTTGCAACCAATGATGACATATGGGAGCGCACATGACATTTGATAATATCCTCAGTCAAAACCTACAGGTATTTTATCAAAAGATCAACATTATTCATAATATATACAGCCAAATGAGTCCCAAAAGATTGTAATTTTAGCATAAAAATCAGACACATGACACAAGGATGGGTAATGAACAAACTGAAGTCACAAATGAACTGAAATATCAAGACACCAAAATATATTAAGAATTATGGAGAAATTACAAGGTGTGGAGTAAGATAACTTAAGAAAACCTTTAAATGCAAGAAGAAGAAGAGATACTGAGGAAAAACCATAAGGCAATCACCGAAGGGAAGCCAAGTGGACACTCCTATCCCACAGTAAATGTGGTTCCAGAATCTGACTCCAACAAAGAAGGCCAGACAAGGAGCACTAGTAATCTCAATCATGTAATGAATGTTAAGAAAAGATATAATCTTGGTTAGTGCTATAAGTAACTAACTTTAAATGTTAAACATCAACTAGTTAAATTATAGCGCAGTCCCAGTAATATATCAGGAAGAGTCGCTAATAACATATACAAGAAATGACCAACCAGAGAAAAGAAACTACTACATGAAAAATTTCTCTTTATCACATTCGTATCAATAATATATAAACTATGCATTTTTACATTTGTAGCTATAATTCTTCCATCATAATCAAGTTCCACGTACTCCCTACATTTATGTCATGACTCATGAGATACCTATCAACCAATAAAGTGGTCATTAAATTGATATACTGTAACCGTGCCTCGAGTGATCTTTATATAACGTCGAGATAACTTACAAATATTCATGTGAATATAGCTATCCATATTTTCTTAGGGCCGCAATGCTTATGGTAATTAACCATATAAAAATAGGGCAAATGTTGGAAATGAGACAATCTCAAAATATGGAAAGACAAATGGCAAACTGAGAAATAAGTGACTCTAATTTGAATATTGAGAATGAACAGAAATCACAATCAACATCAACTATAATAGTAAAGAATTAAAAATGATTCGTAAAAACCAGTTGTTTTAGTAGTTGTACGGTTGTACCACAGAAATTAGTGGTTTGTGAGAAAACACAAGTTAAATTAAAAGCATCATATCTTACTAAAGCTAAAGGAGGAAAAAAATAGAATTGTTAATAGAAGAAATTGTTTAAGTTCAGTTGGACACTGGAAATAGGATTGCTTTATAAATGAAAAGTAAAAGCTTCAAGCTCTTCTGAACGCTACCCTGCTATATCTTATTGCTCAACTTCTGTGCATTCAAAAACAACATGAATACTTTCAATTTGCTAATTTGATGGTGCATATTCAACTTTTATCTATAACATAGTAACTGAATTATATCACAATACTCGAGAAACATAATTTGTGTCTCATCAACAAGAAGACTACTGACATGCAATATAAAGTTCAAAGTACCACCATGAATTGTACCTTCAACTTTCCTGTACTTGCAAATCTTTCACTCACGAGGGCAGCCATGTGTTTATCCTGAATCCCATGAAACATATAAACGGTATACTTTGTGTTAAATTAGAAGAAAGCAATGAAGAATCACTACTCCAACTTACCAGAAAGTTGGAAAATTTATACAACCTATGTGCAACCAGTAGTATTAAATGAAGGATAGAGATATACAAGAAGTTAACAACAACACAGACACAAAAGACACAAATAAATTCATATTTACATGCGTTCACATATGCAGACATGTACAACTAACTGTCTCCATGTAGACAAACAGCAAATAATTTAACAAGTCAGGGAAAGCATGAGGATGTGTATCTTTGTAAAGGATAAATTAGTTCTGCTAACGAAAAACCAGCTAACCTTCTCAACTGCAAGAACAAATGCGCCAGAGTTTAAAAGAACATTAGTCAAGGAACCAGTTCCAGGCCCAATTTCCAACACCACATCACCTTGTTCAACACCAGCCGCACCAGCAAGCTGCTCATTTATGTCAGAGTTCAACATATAATGCTGCAAAGCATATCAACACCACAATGAATAAAATTCCAGAAGCTAATTCAGGTCACACCAAGAACCCACCAACACACCCACCCTCTGTTGGATAAAATGCCCCAACGAAGCACCCAAATAATTTCCGGGAAAATCAACTCCAAACAAGGGGAAAAAAAAATTCGATTTTGGTATACTACAACACAATGGGACATCCCAAATTTTCTCGGGAAACAAACCGAATTGAGAATGAGGGAACCTGGCCAAGCGATTTTCTCGGGAATCGGCCTTTGGAGTTGAGAGCTTTGAGAGTGGTGTGGTAGTCGTCTGGGCTTCGCCTAGAAGTTTTGCTACCTCTTTCAGCACAACCTATATATAGTGTTCGCCTCCGTTCGTCGGTGGCGCTATCGTGCACAGGGAACGGTGGTTTCAGACCGCGCTTAAGCATTGTGGTCTGAGATATTGGCGGGAGTGTTTGAAGATAGAAAAGCGGCGAAGGAGACATGTTTCTTCGTCGTTCGTTATTCCGTTGCAACTTTTCAAGATATCGTGTGTTTTGTTTTGATATCCATTTCTTCTTGGATAAGTTATAGTTTTTGCAATAAAGTATACTCAGCAACTAATAAATAAAATTACACCAGTATGTTTTTTTTTTTTTATAAAGTTTGATTACTTTAAAGAAAAAGGTATAAGGTATTAGATGTCAATCATTTTATTGTTTGTTATTTATATTTTATATTACAAGTATTCATTGTAAAACTTAATAATAAATAAATACTTACCAACTTATTAAAGGTATTAATACTTTATCATAACACATTTTAATAAATATTTGTTTGACAATTAATCAAAGTATGGATGCCCGCCCTTTAAAAAAATAGTTACTGTACTAATCCATATTATCTTTATGTTTGTTTTACTAAACTATTCTTTAATATTCTTTTTGGGTCACAACCTCCGACTAACAAAATATTTTATCGAGATATGATGTGATTGTTTTAGGAGATAAAAATTTTAAAATAAAATTATTTTATACTTTTTCTATTTACTTTTATCTGTCATTTTAAAGAATTTTTTCATTCTTAAATATCTGTCATTTGAAAATATTAAAAAAATATTAATTAATTTTTTTAACTTTATATTTATCCTCTAATAGAGACAGAATGAATAAAGTAATGATAATTTAATCATATTGAAATATATTTTTTTATAATTGAAGCTATTAAATAACTTTTTAAATTCTTGTATAATTATTTATAAAAATAGACAAAAAAATAATAATAAGATAAGGTAAGGTAATTAGTGGAGTAAGAAAAATTAAAGAAAAAATATTAATAAAGTGAGAAAAAATAATTTAGTCATATTGAACTATATTTCTTTATATTTAAAATAATTAAATAACTTTCTTAATCTTTGTACAACTATCTATAAAAATGAACAAAAGATACGGTAAGGTAAGAGGTACGGTAAGGGATAAAGTAAAAAATAAAAAGTAAGATAAAGTAAAAAGTAAAAGATAAGGTAAAAGGTAAGGTAAGGTAAAAAATAAAAGTAAAAAGTAAGATAAAGTAAGGTAAAAGATATAAGGTAAAAAGTAAGATAAGATAGGTAAAAAGTAAAGTAAGGTAAGCTAAGAAAAAAAAATAAAGTAAAATAAGTAGTAAGGGATAAGATAAGGTAAAGTAAAAAATAAGATAAAGTAAGTAAAGTAAGATAAAGTAAAGTAAGGGATAAGAGGTAAAAGGGAGTAAGGAGGGGTAAGTGAGGATAAGGGATAAAGGATAAAAGGTAAGGAATAAGGTAAAGTAAAGTAGAATAAAGTAAGGTAAGGTGGGATAAGGGATAAGGGAGGGTAAGAGGTAAATGTAAGGTAAGGTAGGATAAAAAGGATAAGGGGTAAGAGGTAAGGTAGGGTAAGGAGTAAGGGATAAGGTAAGGTAAAGGTAAAAGATAAGGGATAAAGTAAGATAAGGTACAAGATAAAAGATAAGGGGTAAGGTAAGGAATAAGAGGTAAAAGATAAAGAGTAAGGAAAGAGATGAGATGAGATAAGATGTAAAAGGTAAGATAAGGTAAAGGATAAGAGATAATATAAAATAAGGTAAGGTAAGGAATAAAGTAAGATAAAGTATGAAGGCGTAGTAAGATAAAGGATAAGGAATAAGAGATAAGGTCAGGTATAAGATAAGGTAAGAGATAAGAGTTAAGTAGTAAGGTAAGGTAAAAGATAGAGATAAGGAGTAAGGTAAAAGGTAAAAGATAAAGTAAGATAAAATAAGATAAGGGATAAGAGGTAATGTAAGAAGGTAAGGTAAGGTAAAGTAAGATAAGGTAAAAAGTAAGGGATAAGGGTTAAGGGATAAGATAAGAAGGTAAAGTAAGGTAAAAGGTAAGGGGTAAAGTAAAAAAGTAAAATAAGGTAAAGTAAGGAGTAAAGTAAAAAAATAGGATAATGTGAGGTAAGATAAGGGATAAAGGGTAAGGGGTAGGGTAAGGTAAGATAAGATAGGGATGAAAGGTAAGATAAGAAGGTAAGGTAAGGAGTAAGGGTAAGAGGTAAATGGTAAGGTAAAGTAAGGGATAAGGTGAGGGGTAGGGAATAAAGGATAAGGTAAAAGATAAGAAGTAAGGTGAAAAGGTAAGGTAAAGAAAAGTAAAAAGTAAGGAATAAGGTATGGTAAGGTAAAAAGTAAGTGATAAAGTAAAGGGTGGTAAGGTAAGGTAAGGTAAAGTAAAGAATAAGGAGTAAGGTAAAAAATAAAAAATAAAGTAAGGTAAGATAAGGGATAAAGATAAAGAGTAACGAGTAAGGTAAGGTAAGTGGTAAGATAAAATAAGGTAAAGGGTAAAGAATAAAAGGTAAAGTAAAATAAGGGGTAAAAAGTAAGGAATAAGGTAAGATAAAGGATAAGGGTAAGAAGTAAGGTAAGGTAAAAGGTACAGTGAGGTGAGGTAACAGCAGTTAAAAGTGAAAAATAACATAACGTGATCATCTGGCCCTGAAACTCATCCCAATTCCTCAAGCATTCATAGATGCAAACTACTATTTGATTACATATATATATACTCACTACACCTAGCTCAACTACACTTAGATCAACTGTAACAAAATTATAGGGTAGCAGGTCAATACAACTTTATTGTCACTGCTTCAACATTCTTCCAACAGTGCCAGGAGAACCAAAGCTCAACATATACTAGTCGAACAAAAGGCGACGCTTAACAGATTTTGAAAGATTAGGGCTTGACACTTTCCTCTTCGTTTTTGAGGCCCCACTGCCTTGGCTATCAAAGTTCTTGGATAACTCTTCTCCTTGTTTTGACTGATGTTTAGGTTTGGTTGATGGGTAGAACTCTGTGATGTTTAGCTGGATACTTCTTGAGTTTGGTGATGATGATTTGTCATTTTCTTGAGATCTTGAGGTTGAATTCTTTCTTCTTTTCAAATCCTTCAGTTTCTGCAAATTTCAAGCACCAGGATGTACTCTTAGACCCAAACTCGCAACAACAGAAAGTACAAACATAACCAGGATAGTAGAAGTAACTTCGATCTCCTCTAAGTTGTTGGAACCAAAAGCAAACCCACAGACAATTTCATCATCTCAGAAGAAAAGAAAATCTTGACCATCTTCTGTCACATCTATGCATAATCATCTTTACTTTATTCCCCCTAGTTATTTTCCCATCAACATCATTTCACTAACTACTCTACAAAGACATGGTATCAGAGTAAACCAGATTTAGATCTCAGTTCAACAGAGATGCATAAATCATGTAATGCCCTTAATAAACTATTTTGCCCACTTTTCCTGCTAATCCATAATGCATCCCCTGTCCCCATGCACTCAACCTCTCTGACATTTGATGATCAATTAGAAATTCTAGGTTAAAAAATTTCCAATTTAGAAACTGCAGCCACTCTTTCAACATCGATAATCAGCTAAGTGGCTAATTGATCCTAAAATGAAAATAATTTTATCAAGAATTCCTTTTTTGTAATTTTCCTTATAATTATTCCCCTGAATTTTTACAGCCATCATATTTGAATCTCTTCTATCAACTGCTAACTTTATTAAACTAATAAATTTACAAATTAAACCAGAAATACTCAATAGTTAACTCGATTATATTAGGTTGACCTCCTAAATTTATAATTCTAGAACTCAATTTTCAAATCTTACTGTCAACCCAGAGATATCCAGAAAGGAATAAATATTAAAATGACAAAAAAAAGATAAACCCCAGGGAAGATGGGAAAGAATAAACACCTGTTCCTGCCAAAATCTTTCAACTTCTGCTGGAAAAGCAGCCCCTACAAGGTCCATATTTTCATCTGTCAACAGAACACTACATCCATCATCCACGTAAATCTCAGGAACATCAGAGTCATCCAGTAGATCCACCGTTTGATCAACCTCCCTAACATCTTCTTGCATGCCAGATTCATTTGATGGAATTGTATAGGTGATGTTGCCCACTGCACGTCTCCACTTGACCACATAAAATTGATATCCATATCTCATCTTTACACGTTTTATGGAATCAAACTCATATTGCCCAAATAACAAACTTTCTGCTGCAGTAGTTGCCATATCTCTCAAGAAGATGGTAGACATCATCGGAAAAATCAGCCGTCGAATGTAGGATGGATCCCAGTGCTGATGGAAGTTTAAAAAATCAATCAGCATCTCAATCTTGGGTCTTTCCCAAAAGATGCGAGGGCCATCATTTGCTACAAATGAAGGTATAAAAATATATATAATGAGTGAGAGATCCAATAACACACATAAACAACCCTAACTGAGAGCAATCACATCCAAAAAATATCATTGATGACATTCATCTTACAAGTTACAGAAAAAGACTCACAGTTCAACATACCAGAAAAGTAACCATTGTCATTGCATAAATACATTTCAATGACTTCATCCTTGGGAAAATTTGGCACATTTGCAATCTTGTGGCAAATTTTTCTTTGCCAATTTTCCAGCCTTTTCTGCCCTTTATGTTTCCTATTCTGCCAATCAAATATCATTAAGTGCTATTAAAAAATTATGACAAGAAATTCATCAGCAGAAAACTTATATTTTATTGAGCTACAAGTTTTAATTCAATTAAAAGTACAATAAAAAATTAAAATCCAAACCAGTGACATGGCATTCTGATATGTACAAGGATATTAGTGGTCCTAAGCCCTTCAAAGTCTATACTAGAAGGCAGAAATAGATATCAGTAACAGCAGTTGGTTAGTATATTATAAAGTGGGTTAGTGTTTTCTGTAACAGAGTTGGTTAATAAATTCTGTAGGTAGTTATGGGCAGTTTCTTAGGAAAACAATTTCTGCCTTGGTAGTTAGGAGCAGTTAGGAGCAGTTATTGAATTGTAATAAGAGGAAGTCCTGAAGGAGGAAGGGGGGTACGGTGGAATTATGAAGTAGATGGCTGAGAAAATGTTCTCAGAGAAGGAGATTACTCCTTGAAGGGGAAACTACCTCTTGTACTTCAGACTTATTCAATAAAACAATCTATATTTTCCTTAAACCGAATTGCTCCATTTCTTCCTATTTTTCTGTAATTGTTTGGTTGAAGAATCCAGGGTTATAACAATTGGTCCGACCTGCGGGATCCAAGGGATGGATTCCATTGAAGTGAGAGTTGAAGCCTGGAAAATATTATTGATTTGTTGAGGAGGAAACCAGTGAGAATAGTCGTAAATTGGAATCTTATGGAAGACAACTAGATGGAATTGAGGAAATACGTTCTCTGTTGAAAAGGGTGATGTCCAAGAGCTGGAGAGGAATTTTCACACAGCAAACTAATTGAAAATGCAAATGCACAGATGCCAAATCCAGTAGGTGAGAATGAAGAGGATGGTTCCACTGCAGAAGTTACAGATGAACGTTCTTGGACCAAGAGGGTGGAAATGCCTATATTCGTTGGTGAAGATCCATTGGGGTGGATTTCCAGAGCCGAGAAGTTTTTTGAAATGTAGGAGATTCCAGCATCTGAAAGGGTGAAACTTGCCTTTGTGAGTATGGAGGGTAATACAATTCACTGGTTTCGATTCTTAAAAAAAGAGAAAACCTCAATTGCAGTGGGATGAACTCACGAAAGAGATGGTGCAGAGGTTTGGGGATCGTTCCCAGGGAAGTGTGTATGAAAGGCTGTCTACCTTGCGACAGGGAAGATTCAGTCACTGATTATGTCCAGGAATTCGAAGTCTTGGTAGCCCAAATTCCAATTGAAGATGAAGAGTTGCTATTAGGATATTTTTTGGGAGGCTTACGACCGGAGATACGCTTTAGAGTTCGAACTCATAACCCAAATGAGATCACTCGAGCCATAGAACTGGCCAAAGATATTGAAGCAGAACTTCGAGTTCCATCCATGGCGGCTGCAGGAAATTTGAAAGGAAATGGGTCACGATTTTGGGGAACAAATACAGGTTCTGTGAAATTGGGTTATTCAAACCCGAAACCCATTGGGTTGCGGCCTAATAACCATTCAGAAGGATTTAGTAGGTCAATTTTCGAAACCTGTTACAAATTTCCCATCATCTTCTTCTGTGAACAAAGGACCACTACTGGAACTGCAACTAGCAGAGGAAGAGGAAACCGTCAATTGCCTTATGATGAAATTTGTTCGCTGGAGAGAGGAAGGGAAGGTGTTTTCACTGTGGACTGGGCTTTTGTTCCTGGGCATCGTTGTGCAACCAAGAGTTTGCGACTCACCATTTTAGGTGAGAATGAGCCGCTGGACATGGAGACAACTGGAGGTGTTGGAGTGACAGAATCGCACGAACATTATGCAGAGGAGACAATTGAGGATGGTGAATTGCAATGGATGGATTTATCTATGTAGTCAGCCCACGGTTTGACTCCTTCAAAAACGATGAAATTAAGGGGTGAAATTTGTGGAAAGGAAGTTTTGGTTTTGATTGATAGTGGAACGAGTTCATAATTTCATACATCAAGGATTGGTTCAGAAGATACCTTTAACAGTGACCCCTACTGCTCCTTTTGGAGTTCGTTTTGGGAGATGGGCACAAAAGAGATTCAATGGGTTGCTGTTTGGGGTTGCCTCTAAGGTTAGGAGAATACTGTATGTCTGGTGATTTTTATATATTTGAATTGGGAAGAGTTGATATCATATTAGGTGTGGCTTGGCTAGAGACTTTGGGGGAGATTAAGGTAAATTGGAGGACGTTGCACATGTCTTTTATGCACAATGGACAGATTGTTCAAATCCAAGGTGATCCGAGTTTGTCACATTTGATTTTATCATCAAGGGCTCTTTCAAAATTAACTGAGATTGAGACAGCAACATTAGTTTGGGTCTTTGCTTCTATGGACACTGAATTTAATTGCTGCCGAGTTGGTCCAGAATTCGGAATTCAGTTCCTCTCAATCGGATGAGTTACAAGAAGTTTTAACTCGATTTGCTTCGGTGTTTGCCAATCCTGCAGGGCTGCCTCCAAAGTGAGCCATTTGATCACAGGATTCCTCTTAAAGAGGGGACAGATCCAATCAACGTGATACCTTATAGATACCCACATTTACAGAAGAATGAAATGGAAAAGTTGGTTGCTGAGATGTTGTCTTCTGGGATCATTCGCCCTAGTAACAGACCTTACTCAAGCCCAGTGATTTTGGTTAAAAAAAAAGATGGCAATTGACGTTTTTTTGTGTGAATTATAGGGCTTTAAACAAAGCAACAATTCCTGATAAATTTCCCATACCGGTGATTGAAGAACTTTTTGGATGAACTTCATGGAGCAAAGTATTTTTCCAAGATTGATCTTAGGGCTGGATATCATCAAATAAGGATGTTTGAACCCGACATTCCTAAGACCGCATTTCGAACACATCAAGGCCACTTCGAGTTTGTGGTGATG